>VZSZ01008378.1:0-66877 GCA_013398815.1 Ibidorhyncha struthersii
GGCCCCGAAATTCCAGATTGGGAAAAGGCACTAGCCAAATTTGCTTAAAACAGAATTGGAGGCTTCACTCTTTTTGGTACGTCCTGGCCATTCTATTTTTAATGTTGCCACAAACATGGAGTAAGTTGAGCCACCAAGCTCATCAGCCATTCAAATGGACACTGTTTCGGGTGGGCGATGAAATAATACAAACTGTAACAACCCCAGGAGCTCCGAGTTTTGTCGTAACTCTCTGTCAACTAGCACCCATAGAGCCGTGCCTAGACCTAAAGGGGTACTATTTCTGTCCCAGTTCAAACCCGGGAAGAGGATATTGTAATTACCCCAATGCTTATTACTGTGCTTATTGGGGCTGTGAAACGATTGCTTCAGATTGGACACCAGGAGCGGGGAAAGATAAGTTTTTGACTGTAGGATATAATGACACCTCTAATTGCACGGGTCGGATGCGAGACGGACTCGGGGGAGTCGTGGGGAGGCCTCACGAGAATTGTAAATACCTACGTATCAATGTAACACAACCGACGGATCCTTCATGGTTGACAGGAAAAGTATGGGGCATAAGATACTGGGAACCTGGAACCGACAGAGGTGGACTATTTGCCATTAAGAAAGAACCAGCCATAAATGATCCACTGCCAGTAGGCCCCAACCAGATATTGACTAATAGCGTAGCCAAAGAAATAAAGGGTAATGTAACGAAAGTTCTTGTAATGAATAGCACCCAAGCCCCTAACAAAACTCTGAGGATAACTCCCTTTGGAAACTGATGCAAGCCAGTTACCTGGTGTTGAACAAAACTAACCCGAATCTTACCGAGCATTGTTGGTTGTGTTATGGGATAAAACCGCCCTTCTATGAAGCTGTGGGAGTAATTGAAAAACCCAGACGCATGAATGGCACTAATCCAGCACAATGTATATGGGACACAGAGAAACATGGAATTACGCTAACCCAAGTGACGGGGAAATGTGTGTGTGTGGGTAAGATCCCAGAGGATAAAAAGCAGCTATGTGTCAACCCTGACAACAAGAAACCACAAAAACTCAAAAGGCCAGCAGAGTGGTTGTTGCCAGCTCAAAATACTAAGTGGGTTTGTTCCACTATAGGAGTTACACCCTGCATATCGTTAAAACATTTCAATGAATCATCCGAATATTGTGTCCAAGTAGCGATAGTTCCTAAAATTATCTACCACCCTGAAAGTTTTGTGTATGATTCACATATCACCCAGGAACACCACTTGTCTAAACGAGAACCTTTCACAGCATTAACAGTAGCTACTCTAATGATTTTAGGAGCTGCAGGAGCTAGCACGGGAATAGCCTCATTAGTACAACAAAGCAAAGAATTTAAGGCATTGAGAATAGCAGTAGACGAGGACCTGGTACGAATTGAGCAATCAATAACTGCTTTAGAAAAATCCATTAGATCACTATCAGAAGTAGTATTACAAAACCGGAGAGGATTAGATTTAATATTTTTACAGCAAGGAGGATTGTGCGCAGCGCTTAAAGAAGAATGTTGTGTATATGCAGATCATACTGGGATAGTAAGAGATACAATGACCAAACTGCGGGAAGGATTAGAAAAACGAAAGAGAGAATGGGAAGCACAACAAAGTTGGTATGAATCATGGTTTAATCTCTCTCCTTGGCTAACTACTCTGTTATCAACACTCGCTGGTCCGCTAATGTTAATAGTTTTGGTTTTGACCTTTGGGCCCTGTATATTCAACAAAATAGTTGCAATTGTAAAAGGCAGATTGGAAGCAGCTCATTTAATGCTTATCAGAGACAAGTACGAACCCCTAGAGATACCAGAAACAGAAGAGACCTTTATTTTGAGTCGACAAGAGCTTAAGCGGTTTGATGAACAAAATGGTAAAAGTAAAAGGGGGGGAATTGTGATAAGCTCAGTATTGTTTGTTCACCAAACCTAGAAACTCACATTGTTACGTTGTTCTACAAAAAGGCAACTGCTCAGTAGGATGTTGCAAGATAGCCAACATCCTGCTGAGCAAGCAAGGCTAAACCGCAAGACTTGGAGGAGGGGAGGGGGGCTTATGAAGACGAGGAGTACGTGATGTGAGGAAGACATGGAGCCTTCATCCCTGCGACCACCAGGAGGCACAGGAAGGCAGAGAACGACCCCCTAGCAACAAACTGCGGAAACGCAGAGTACACCAGTAAGAGAAACGCCTATACCGGAAGAAGAAGAGTATAAAACCAAAGACTTTTGGGAACCGGGCGCGCACCGTCGGTGGAGTGAGACTTCTGGGCCGCCCAGTGCTGTTTTGCTTGCTGCCGCTTGCTAAATAAACACTTTAATTTTAATTGGCCTCGTCTCCTCGCATCAGTTTGTGGGACTAACTTACAACACGCTGATCTGCCTGTTATGTTGAGCTGAAAGGGTCAGCTTATCCAGATTTCAGTAAGCTTTTTATGAGGACCAGGCCAGCGCAGCACAGAACTCATGTTCTGTGTTTTCTGTGGTGGTTTTTGGACAGCTTTTTTTCCTAGATGACTAAGATTTTGCTCATGGCCTGTGAGCGCTGTGTGGGCCACGTTCTTTATGCATCTCCATAATCTCATCGTGCAGCTTCTTCAGTTATCTCTTCCCGCGGTAACCAAAACTGAGGTTTGCTATGAGGCTTTAGCCCTGACAATTGACAAGAAAACAGTTTCTAAATCTGAAATGGCATCTAAACGTGAACTTTCCTAGAAGGGAAAGAAAAGACGTACAAGTGGATCGGACTTGCTCACCTCAGCAGTTGAGTGCTGAGACCTGGCAATAAACACGTTGCTGAATTGCTGACAAACCCTGCAAATCTGAGATTGCTTACGAAGTCTTGGATTGCTAAAAGAGATTTAGTTTAAGAAGTCTGCTTTTATTTTTCCAATCTGCCTCACTTCAAATTTCTTAGCTGTATAGCTTCCATTTGAGAAACTCCTTGGGAAGGGTTATTGGTATTATTGTTTAAGCTTAATCTCTTTGAGGCTGGCTTTCTCTTACTTTATCTGCAGAGCATTGCTATCTGTTCTCAGAAGGTGAATACCTCAATTTTCCAGTGATACTGTATTCTACAGAAGAATTTAACTAAAGCCCTGTTTTTTCCTGCTTTTGGCTTGAGGATCCATGCAAAATTGCTGGCAGTCTCTATATGCTGCTCAGCATAGTTTGAAAGTGTATGTGTGTTAATAAGTAAGACGTACAAAGTCTGATCCTAGCATAAAAACAAAGTACTTTTCAGATGCTATGCTTGTAAACTTAACATACGTTCCTATACCACCACTAAGAAGAATCAAGCAGTTTGTTAGCCTGGATTTCAGGAGTCATCTTACGTCGACAACATTACATAACTATTTCAGGGAGGGAAAGGAAGAACAATTACGCTTTTTAGCCTTCAGGAGAATTTTAAGTACACAAAATGTAATTACTAAAATTGAAATTTATCCAGGAAGCTAGAATTAACCACCCTCCTCTCACAAAAAATATAACAAGATCATATGACAATCATGAGTTTCAATTTAAAAGTGAATGAAAAGCCATTATTTAATGTGTGCTGCTATTTATCTTCCTCAAACCTCTTTTGTAGCGGTTCTGTTGTCGTCTTCTGCTCCCCCCATGCACTCTTCTGTACCCAAACGCAACACAAGCCCTTTTTTTGACTGTGGCTTGCATGATGTTCTGGGGTATTCAGGGAGCTCTGTCACTGCTCATGGGGTCCATGTGCAACAGCATCAACGTATGTATATGGGCAAATACCCATGAAAACTTACTTAAAAAAAATCAACAATGCTTTTAAATTATAGAAATGCCTAATCTATAATTCAGTTATTAAGTTGCTCAGAATTTGCATTTCTATCCATTTCCCCATAGAAAAGCTAGCGCTAATCCTCTGGTTTATCTCCAAATGTCTGTAAGAAACATATCAGCTCTACTAATGTGCTATATGGAAACTCTAGTTTGTGTATTCCAACAGGTGACAGACATGATAGAGCAAAGACATGGTTATAGCACAGTCAGATCTCTATAGGTATTTACAACTCTGTCCCTAGTTCATCAAAATAATTACGCACTGCACAGATAGTCCATAATCTAAGCACATGTAATTTTACAGGTGGCGTGCAGCCTGTGTAGCTAGGGGAGCTGGGCAGCGAGTGCAAGCTCCCTTGCCTGCAGCGTGCCTGGAGGTTTTAGTAGGCAGACATGGCTGTGCAGCACAGCCTTTTAAGGGAGAACTATCTATTCTGGTTTTGTTTTCTTTGCTAAATAGGGTGATGCAGACGGTGTCGCGTTCGCGCACTGGATTTCTACTTCTCTTTTTCAGTGCCCGATGAGGAAAATCCCCCTGCTCCCATGAGGTATCGGCGTTTCGGCTGCAGATCATGTTTTCTGTGCATAATAACTGCTGCGGTCTGTGGGGACCTTGTCGGCACAGCGTGGGTTTGTCCACCTTTAATCAGTGTGCAGGCAGGAGAAAGGCTGCCCACCCCTGTGTATGGGTTGGTGCTCTGCCCCTTGGGGAATGGTTTGCTCTCTCACTTGTCAGTAAGCCTGTGCCGAACTGGTCAGGCAGCGCTGCATCAGCTTCTTTGGGAAGTCTGCAGGTACAAGGATAAAGTTCTCTAAAAGGCGTTGTTGCATGAAGAGTAAGTACTGCTCTACGTTTGTGTTGCACGGAGGCCACAAGGTATGTACAGTAACTGCGGGACCAGTGGTACAACGTGTAACCTCATGAGCATAACTAAATGCCCTGTGTTACACAAAGTGACTTCCGAATTTCAGCTTAATCACTTTTACTTTCCTCATTGCTGTAGAATTATGGGTGGACCTAACAAAATCTTCAGATATTTAATGTCTTTTTCAGCAGCCTTGCCTCTCACTCAGGCAAAACTCTTCCAAAAATTATCAGGCTGATATGTTGTTATTTTTCCTTCACAGCTGACAGTGCACCCAGGAACAACAGTTACAACCAGTCATTGATTTGTTTCCTGCTCGAGTGCCATAAAACATTCGCAAGACATGGAGGAAGATAAAGGGCAGAGTGCTAAAGCTACCAGTGCGGTGGGTGACTTGAGGAAAAGTTGGCAGACCTGGGCAGAGGATCACATTGAGTATCAGAGGAAGAACCCGTTCAGCAACGACGACAGGCTTGCATCTAAAGCGGTGCAGACTCACAGAGGAGACTCTGCCTACGGGAGACCCCCTGAAGGGTCTCAGACAGAGCAGAGAGGAAAAGACGCTCACTCACACGTGGGTAAGGAAGTAGAAGAGCTGTGCTTGATCATAAGAAGCACTGGAGAGGTGGGAGAAGATGGACATGTGAGTGTGACATTCGGGCAGCTGTTTGAAACATACGTGACTATTTCCAATAAAGTAGTGGGAATCTTGTTAAGAGCCAGAAAGCATGGTCTGGTTCATTTTGAAGGTGAAATGCTTTGGCAAGGAAAAGATGATGACGTGATAATCACTTTACTAGAGTAATTTGTCATCTAATGAATTCTGCTGCATGGTTCCATTTGGAAAAACATACCTGGATACTATCTTGAAAGTGGTTCTCATTACAGAATGTCAGCTCGGCTGCTTACTGGCACATGAGCAGGAGGGAAAATGGGCGAGAAGGATAAAATATATTTTTGCAAAAACGGTAGAGATTTGGACACAAATAATGAACTAATCCATCACGCTGCTATTGGAGTGTCCTTTCATTATTATCATACACTACCAAGTATACTGCGGTTCTTCAAATAACTCCACTGGCTTATTGCTTTAGGTTAATGAAAGTATAAATGACTAACTTGCTAGTATACAACACTGATTGTTGCAGTTGCAAAATACTCGCTGTGTGTGGGTTTTTGATTAGTAAAACATGGAATTGAAAACTTTTATGGGAATTCGTATACTTCTTCAAAAAAAAAGCCTGGTATATAATGAAAGTTGAGGTTATTTTCATGTGGTGAAACTGAATAAATGCAAGTTACTTTCATGAACTGTATGGAAATTCCCAAATTTACAGAAATATCACAGCAAGGGTATTTGATGGTTCCTAAATTAGTTGCATCTTGCATGTATTTTGGAGAACTGCACTAGTCCTGGTATTTAATAGTCTATTATTATCATCGTGTCTTCTCCAACCCTTCTGTGTCTCTTGTTGTTTTTCCTCTGCATCTCACCATTTTTACCTGTTCTGTTCTTCTAATGCTGCGTCATACCCTAGAAGATCACAAAGCTCTCCAGCCTTCTTGGTGAATCCCTTCATAGAAAGTAGGGTGCCACAATGTAAAGATGTGCAAGACAACTGAAACTGTATATTGGGGCATGGTGCATTCATGAAAAGAAAAAAAAGAAAGGCTCTTTCACCAAAATGTAGCAATTTTGTTTACAACAGAAAGAGAGTAGAAATCCTGTAGTGCCAAATGCATAAATAAAAGTGTAGTGATGCAGTCCCATACCTCATTTATTTGGGGCAGAGCTGTGCTCTCAGAGCACAGATGTTAGTTCTCCAGACTGGGAGAAAAAAATGACCAGCTAGGGAAAACGGAGACTGAAAAATGACCGATAAGAAGTTCCTTCATGGTTCTTCCGGGGGAACTTTTTCTATGTTTAAAAAAAAAAAAAAAAGGATTGGTTATATACAATAGTTGTAATAATGCTATTAAAAATAGTCAGGAGCTGTATTTACAATAGTTCCCACCAAGAAAACTGTATAATTAGAAATATAAAATTCTATTTTTTGCCAGTGCAAATAAAAGCTTTTATGTGGTGGTTAACCACAGTACTTGAGAGGTCTTTAGCGTAAGCTATTCTTTTGCCTCAAAAGCATATTAAAATTTAATATAAAATACAAACTTGATAAAAGTGAAAAATTATTTTATGCTATTTATATAAAAGAACTTTTTTTGCAAAAAGCCTAAAAGAATTTTTTTTTGCTTGACGTTTTCATCCAATGGGTATTTGCATCAAAATAAACCTTTGGACTGAGCAAATAAAAATAGGGATTTCATTATCCCTCTGCCTCCTTTTCGTAGTGAAAAGACAATGAAAGTAGAAAAAAGGGGAGGAAACGAACGTGCTGAAATAAGTATATCTGGGGGACAGGGGAGCCAGATGCATATAGAGCATGGAAGGGTAAACAAAGGGTGGGTTTTTATCACCACATAATTTTACCATGTTGGAAACTGGGGAATATGTGCTGCAGCAGGTACCGCTGGTGTGTGTGCCCTTAGCTCTCAAACCCACTCCTTCTTCCTCAACAACTCTGTGTCTTGCAGCTGCAAAAAAGACATGTAATTTGTGATCTTAACACATTTTAAATGATTTGGGTTTTGAAAAAGCATTTCTTGCCAAAATAACATTAGTACACCTCAGTGGATTTCAGCTCCCATTAGATAAAGTCTGGACATGCATTTTGATTTCAAAATGAGTCAAGCTTTTTATAATACAGCTATGGAGTGAGGTTTGTTTAATTCTAACAATTTTCAAATGCAGTCAGTGCTGCCGTAGCACTTGCAGGAAGCAGTATCAGGCAGTTCAGGTGTTGCCAGCTGACTAACAAGATGGTGATATCAGGAAAACTAATACATTAAAAGACACACAGTCGAGGCAGTGTGTAGCCTGAACACCCTAAGATGCAAGTCCAGCTCGTGCAGACTTACTAGTTCTTAATTAAGTCTGGCTCAAGCAGTTAAATGACAGGAATCTGGGCTTCCACTGCTGTGTAAGTAGCGTTAGATGCTTACATGGCCTCTGCTGCACTCCCTCCTGCTGCTGGTTGGTGTAAACATCACTTGAGTACACCTAAAAGAGCTTGAAGCACACCTTTGATCAAAACAGACAGAAGCAGAGTAAGCCCTAAGGAAATGGCTTACTGATTTTATAAGCAGCTACAAAAAGCTTGCCCTATCATGATACTTGGGATAAAACCAAGGTTTATTATCAAAAAGATCATTTAGAGAGGGATGGATTTTTTTAAACAATTCTAGAGCCAAATTTCCTACCTGCTGGCTTTAGATGAGCGTTCATAAAAGAGTGACTGAAATCTTCCTCTGTGCCCGTCAAATGGTTATAAACACCAAAAAGCTGCCAAACTGGGTCAGCACGCAGGTTGGCAAATCCAATCTCCTGCTTGCAGCAATAGCCAGTATTTCAAAAGAGGTCTAAAAGATAATACAACTGGTCAGTTTGTCCACTGGTACACTCCAGAATAAAAAAAAAAATTACTTCTGAAGCCCATATAGTCAGGAGTGCATCATATCTAATGGAGATGACTCAGTTGAGCTACTAGTTTACAAGTTTTGCAAAATTCTGCTTCCTCACCTGCGTTGTGGAGATTAGATTAGCATCTACAGATGAAACAGGAATTTAAACTTTTCAACAGGCAACTTTTTGGCAACAGGCCCCCATTAGACTAAATGGAACAGAATTTATTAAATTATTTTCACAAAAATTGTAGCATGTGAGGTTTTCTAGTATTACAGATTATTTAGAGTAGTAAAGAAAATCTGACCTTCTAAAAGGTGTTCTTGCCCTCCTGAGTAACTTTCAGCTCTTCAAATCTCTCCTAACTTCACTTCTGTGTGGCAAGCTCCCTCAAGTCTTTCCTCTTCTCCCACTTGAAGACTGTGAATTCTGCATCTGTTTTGGACTGTACGTTGTATAAGGATTATCTGTATTTCATCTTGTCAAACACTGAAAGAACTTTCAGCACTTCAATAAATATTGCACATCAGTTGAAATGGCAACAAGTGAGTCTTTATGCAGCATTTTATTGTTTCCAAGTTTGTCAAATTTCAAATACGATTTTTACAGGTTTGCTCCCATTTTTATGTTTTTATTTATAACTCACACTGAAGAAGGCTAGCCTGAAGAGCTATTACCATTTTAATCACACTGAAAACGCTGTCCTTAGTCAAAACATAACCTTTTTTATTATTATTATTCTACATTTAACAACGTTGTATGTGTATGTTTCATCCTTTTAGAGGGGGCAGTTAGTAATTCAGCATAAAAGCAGTATTCTCTGGGTTCACATTAGGTTGGGGGTTTATGTAAAACAATTGAGCAAAAGAGTACAAATAAAGCTTTGTCATTCTAAAACATGTAGTCAAAAAAGCAGCTTTTCTCAGGGCTGCTAATACTGGATCAAAGAACAACAGAGCTAGGGGCAGCGGCTAAGCGACTTTCCTTTGCTTCTCCAGCCTCTTGGAGAGCAAGAGCTGTTGAGAGTAAGTTCACTCTCCAAGAGTATTTTATTAATCTTTGCTCACTGGGAAGTCCTACAGATGATTTGGGAAGTTTTAAAATGATGCTATAAAGCTGCTGTGGAAGTTAATGGGGTGTGCTCATTGCCTTTTCCAGAGGCTCACTAGTAATTCTGACACGTATTCAAAGCATTAGGATAGGCTGTTCAGAAAATATTTTAGCCTAATTAAAAAAATTATCTCCCAAGTCCAAGAGTACTTGTCAATACAGGAAGAAAATGGAACACGGTTCTGTGCTGAAAAACACTAATGAGATACTGAGCATTCATCTCAGTAATTAACACGGCTCCGTTTAACACTTTGGTTTGGGCTGGTTTGAGGCCTGTCTGCTAGCATCAGAGGCAAGATGAATTCCCCATCTTGCTCATCAGCAAAAGTCTGGAAGCTAGATTATATCCTCAATTTTACCTTTCCAGTCTTATTGTCATTAGCAGGACCTTTCTCAGATGTAAGATACAAAAGTTGACCTTTGTGCTTCTGCATACATTTGACGACGTAGTGGGTGTGGCTGGGATGGAGATGATTTTTTTCAGAGCAGCCCATAAGGTGCTGTGTTTTGTGACTGAAACAGTGTTAACGCACCCGTGTTCTGACACTTGCCGAGCAGTGCTTGCGTGCACAGCGCCAGTGCCTTCTCTTTTCCCTACTCTGCCCCTCCAGCGGGCAAAAAGCTGGGAAGGGGCACAGCCAGCACATTTCATGCCATACGGTGGGGGGGGTGAGAGTGGGGTAGCCACTGCTACTGGCCTGCTTGTGGAAGGTCATGAGTGATTGCCTTCACATCACATGCCTTGGGTTTTTTTCTTCCTCCTTCCTTCATTAAACTGTCTTTATCTCAACCTGTGAGTTTTCTCACTTTTGCTCTTCCCATTCCTTCCCCAATCCCACCAGGTCAGGAGTGAGAAGCAAGCAAAGGGCTGTCGGGGGTCAAACCCCACAGTCAACTATTCCAGTGCATTGGAAGATCATTCCAAGATTAGCATTTAGTCTCTTTATTAATCCTTTTTGACAACAGTTCATGGTGGTACTTAAATATTACATGTCACAGTTACGTACAGTTACATAAATTAATTACAAATCAGAACACACACAGAGTACTAACTCTTGAAAGATCTTAACGTCCAGCTGTTTCACAAAGCTAGGAGCCAGCTCGAACCTCCTAATCTATTGCACAGAAGTAGTCAAAGTTCAGTGGCTTTAATTCACTCTTCCTACCTAATGTTACAAATTAATACCCCAAAGGACTGCAAATGACATGTGAGTGCCCACTAATAAGACTAACAAGACATTGCGAGCAAGGTCTTAGAGAAAAGAGAGGTGTAAACTCTTCTGGGTAGAAAATGTTCTTCAGAAGAGTGTGAACTTTCTGAAATACTACGTATAGTTTCCTGTAAGAATATTACAGTTCATTGTACCACTAAGGCAACAGGTGCTGGATCAGTGGAAAACACTGAGAAGATTACGTTCAGGGAAGCTGGCAGGTGCAACAGACCATCATCACCTCAGCTGCATCTAAATGCATCAGCCAAGGACACTTGATTAGTTCGGCACCAAGAACGCGAATGAAGGAAATCCACTCCATGTTTTCTGGCATCTTCGCTTTCCAGTCTGCCTTAATATGGTATTGGGAAACAGAGCGTTAGCATTACTGATTAAGTCATACAGCAAAGGCAAATGTTTAGCAGGTTCCTTAAACAACCCGACATGTTCCAATTTTGGGCTGAGTCCCTGCTATCCCAAATTCAAATCAGATTGCTATTATGCAAGCCTGCCACATAGTCACTGAACTAAAGACCAGTTTCTCTTATGACTTCATTTAGAAATCAAATTTAGCCAAGGCACTGGTAAACTCCAAGGGACCTCCAGTGAGAACAATATGAGAACCATCTAAAAATTTGGATTTTTTTTTCTGTCATGCATAGGAGAAGTATATTAAATGAATTCCTCTGAACTTTTTTGTAAGCATACAATAACTAATTTAAAATATCGTGCACGTAAGAGAGAAACAATCTTTAAGTCCAACATACAACACATACGACTAAACTATGTTCTACATTATATAGCATTATCACATCTTGGGCACCTATTGTATTAACATTTACTATGTCACTGCCATGCAAATAAGGCAGGTAATATATTAAAGTGGTTTAGCACCAGAAAGTTAGTAATGTATTTTCAGCAACGTACCTACCCATAACTAGGCATAAGTAATAGATCATACAAATACAGATGGAAACTTAAATGTTGCTTGCAATCCCAGAACAATGCATCTTTAAAATAAAAGCTTGATTCCGCAACAAATATTCTCTTTGGTACCACATACACACTGTTAGTAGTAACTTGTTGCCTTAGTTGCAACACATTCTGCTGCTCTACCCTGCCTTTTACTAGGAAAAATTCTCTGCATGCGTGCATGTGTGTGTACATATCATGTATATATACACAAATATAAAATTATAATTAAAATACATTGCCTTATTGTCAGAGGAATATACAGACTGAAGTATCCAAATGGGAGAATTAGGTTGGCAGCTACACATCCTGTGTGTATTTCCTCATAAGGAACTAAAGCTTTTTTTATCCTGGTATATTATTGGCAACATCAAACTGCAACCTTAAATCAGAGTTCAAAGACAAAGAACAAAGTGGCTAGTGACATGAGGCTAAGAGTACTTTCAACTGGCAGCATTTTCAGTTTGCAGTCGCTCAATCAGTTGTTCAGCCTATGAAAAACAGAAAGCAATGCATTAACTACACGGTGGACCTTCAGTTTACTGAAAATTCCATTTTAAAAATAGCAAGTGACACTGACAGAGCATTTATTTTTCATTTTTACATGAAAAGCATACAACAGAAGCAGAACACAGTGATTGCTTTAAACAGCAGACGACTCCTTGTGGTTTCCAACAAACTCCCATTAGGTGATCAGAAAAGGAAACAGAACCTATGAAAGTCAGAGGATGTTTGAGCAGATAAAGCAGTGTGGTTTTAAAGAGCTCAGAAGATAGCAGCGCTTAGAACAACCAAGCTGTGAGACCTGGAATTCTTTGGGAGACACTCCGGAATGGTGTGTTGTGGCCTCTCATCACCCAGCAAGCTGCACACCCAGCCACACTGTTGCTGAAGGACGGAGTGCATTCACATGTGGTTCATGTCACAAGATATACATCAAATTCATTATGTCACTGTGCTCACACATACTTTTCCCATCATATGGCTATTTATGCATCTAGCGTATAACTGGGACAGCTGTATCTTGGCATCAACCCACAGAGCCCTCAGAAAGGCTCAGGGCAGAAGGAAGTCTGCCAGCCTTGTTCTAGCAGGCCAAACTGGGCACATGGAGACCAACACGGGCACTTCTGAAACAAATCAGTTTACTGACAGCTTTTTTTTTGCCAGTCCCACCGAATTAATCTTTTACTTTGAACTAGTGCTTGGGGTTTTATTAAGATCTCCAAAGGAACCACATTAAAATGTGAAAAGCTTAAGTTTGGCATGTTTTAAATACACACAGTAAAAACGCAATCAGCTGCTTAAGGCAGGAACAACATAACAGGAGTTAAGTAGCTCTTGCAGTTTATTTGCAAATAAAGCTCGTAAAGCATGAAACAACTGAAAATGAAGCTATCTGAACCTTGTTTTGCATTCTTAAACAAGTATCACATTCAAGCCATTATAGTTTAAAATAACCCCACAAACAAACCCCAAACCAACTCAAGAACATCTTCCAACTCAACAACAGGGTAAAATACCTTTTGAAGTACATCTGTATTGGATAACCGAGCTTGGTACAGATCTCCCTGAGCTAATCCAAGACAGCAAGCAGTAAAACTACTCAGCTACACGTATTTGTGGGCCAAATATCTGTGTGACACTCTACAATACAGCAGAGACACTTCTGCTTTGTTTGAGCTCGGCGAGATCGCCAGTGAGGTACCACTGTGAAGAAGCTGAGTTTTTTAAGTAAGTGGCTGTCTATACGCTTTAGAGGAGACAGATCTTTTCCAGCATCTTCACTTTGGGCCTGTGCAATGACACCAGGATGCTGTAGCTACATTGCAAGGATAGGTTCTTTGCTACATCAAAGCAGTGACAGTAAGTTTTAGTGCTTGAGAGAGATATTTTCAAACAGCGCTTTCGGCAGTACCAGTTCAGTCTCACTGCTTATCTCTACTGACACAAATCAGTACAAACAACGTTTTTGAGACTGAAACAAGTGTCTGTTTTACAAGATGACAAGATGAGAAAAAACATGTGAAATGATAAAAGCAGTCGTTAGGTGGCCATGTTTTTCACCTAAATTGGATGAATCAGGGTATGTACAATACATAGCCCATCACTCTTGAATACATCCTTTCACATGAAAGAACAAATACAAAGTGTCCTCAGAAGCACATCACATTAACCTAAGCTACACATCAGATCCAGAACTACTGCGAATGTTGTCACTCCATTTCCGTTAATAAGCATAAACATTAAAATTACATTTTACCATTATATTTTCTCAAATATTTAATGCAAAATAAAAATAATTAATAATTATAGTAATGACAAAAAAAATTGCTCAAAGAATTTTTGGACATAGTTAAAAAGTTAGAGATGTCACATCTTCAGCTTGCAATTGAAAACCTACTAAAAAGCTCATCTGCATTACACTTACCGTGATAAACCAGTAGGAATTGATTCTGTAAACGAGTCTGGATAAGAATCCTAGCTGACTGGCTGGGGCCAGGACATGAAGATGCAAGTGGGATATTGAGCAGAACGGAGGCCAGTGAAAACCCATTCTTCAGAAAAGGAAAACAAGTGAAAAATACTGATGATGTTAATTCAGGAAGAATTGGAACATACCAAGTTATTTAACACGATCACCTCAATTAAGAACTCAACTCATCACATTTTCCTTGTACACAAAGGCAGGAACAAAAATATGCCCTTTCCTTTCATTGTGCTCTCAGGAAACTTTTTCAAAGCCCATTAACCTCCTCCTTCACATCTGTGTATCGACCATTCATTTTGTTAAAAAGGAGTGTTTAAAAAATATAATACATCTTAAATGTGTCATATGAAGTTTTCAGCTGGAAAGTCAACTGTCACTGGATGAATGTAGTTTCTACCCATTTTAATGACGAAGGCTCAGCTCCCTATGCCCTATGCTGTTTAAATTATGTTACAATTTACTTTGGCTACCAAAGGCATTGGCTTAAACTACAGGGTGCAGCACTGAAATCAAATGAATGCAGGCATGACTGAAACACACAACGCAGTGCCCTGCTTGAATAGGACAAAGTTTACCGCTCTTCTGGCATCTAGGATTTAGAGCATATTTTCAGCATGTAATTAAAGAGCAGCCTTTTAGATAAGTTGTTTGAAGTGCCCTCCCTACCCCAGAATGTGGTCAAGAAAGAATCTCAGAGTTGGAAGGCAATCTGCGCTAGCAATTTATCAGAAAAAAAGAGTTTATATTCAACGCCAGCACATTCTACTTAGGAAGTCATGCAGTAAGTGAATGCAGACCCAATTTTCTCAATAAATCATACTGCAGTTGTTGCCACCATCTCTAAAATAGCATTCTGAAAAGTAAAAAACATAATAAACACAGAAGGTTTCCACTACATACCTTACATCGTTCAAGTCATTAAAGTTATTTCTCTGGAGGACAGCTTTTCCAACTTCCATCATTCTTTTCACTATTAAACACAAACAGATTTCATTTAACATTTAAGTAATATTTTACATATTATATGTCATCAAGCAATTTAAAAAAGGTACATTTAAGTAATATTTTACATATTATATGTCATCAAGCAATTTAAAAAAGGTATTCTTCAGAGGATTAACTTCAACAAACTGATTACACTGAGATCACAAATGTGGAGTTTTCAAAATATAAACACTGTCAGTACTCATAATCAAAGATGTCCAGACAGTGTTGTACGATGATTGACATGAGAATTGCCACTGTTACTAATTTCCACACTAACAATGCTTTTAAGTGTGCGATTATTCTAACAAATTTGGCCAAAGGTATGGTATCACCACACCCTTATAAAAAACAACAACAAATACTGATTGGTCAGAATGACAATTTTTACACTAACTCCAGTTTTATATCTCTACACAGCTACAGGACTTTGACCTCTAGGTTCTGTACAGCCTGGTATAAGTTAGGAAGTTTCAGAGATGGTAGACAAATTTAAATTAAAATAAAATAACACTCTCAATCCTACTTACTATTAGGACAAAGTTTTGTTACTGTATCACTGAGAAAAGAAGCAACCCTAATACAAAAACTGAAGGAAAAAATCTAAGGAACAGTCTCAAAGCCAAACACATACAGAATTTGTTTCTGGAGAAAACTACCCTACGTTTAATAAGAGAAATACCGTGATGGAAGACTTGCAACACGCAACTATAACTCTTTTCTTGCATCACCTGCAAATTTCCCTAAGGTGGAATCTCTACATGCAGGTATGGCTGCAGTTTCTCCTGTTACTCAACACGCTTAGCTAGGTATTTCTTGTGAAACAAATTCCAGGACAATGTTTTCTTAAGAAAAAAAAAAAAGGAAGAAAAAAGCCTATCAACAATAAATCATAGCTTTGATATCTTAGAATTTTATCTTTTCCAAAATCATTGAAGTTTACTGAAACACCATTTCCCTCTTTCTTCTCTAGTCCCTTTTTTCCTGAAAAATAATGTAGGACTTATTTTAAAAAGTACATTTAATAAAACTCTTCCGTGATTTTTCATATAATTTAAAATTGCATATATTTCTAAGACAAAGCAATGAAGCAGCACAGAAACACTTTAAAAATAAAGTTGTGGTTCCAACAAAGTGCTGAGGCATCTATACCACATGCAAACAAGAGATTTCATGCACTAATACAAAGTTTTTCTAGAACTGCACAAAACCCATGCTATTCTAGAATAGCACACAGAAGTTCCCAGGTAGGGTAAGTCCCTACCTACACGCTCTTATATCATCTATTTCCATGTTTACATCCTCAACCAAATGGTGCTCAAAGGTGTAATTTACTTGACAACGCACTATTTAAGACTGTAAAATTATTTTCCTTTAGGTTAAACGCATACTTACAGCCTTACCTATAGGTATGTGTTCTGCCTTCAGGGTTTTGCAGTTTCCCATGTGCTCCACCGGCACCACCAGATAGTGGTGGGGGGCACTAGGTCTGATATCTCTAAAGCAAACAAGGTCTTCATACTAAAAAAGGATGCGAACATATTAAATTGATCAGGACGAGGGCATTGGCAAGGCGTAGGTAACAAAATCTGTCTTCCCCACGTCAACGTGATACTTAATGTCACATTTGAAGTAACTAAGCAAAAACCTCAAGGTTTTCAGAGCCAGCCTAGGGAAAGACTTGTAAGCACGCTTTGTGTCCTCAGCTGACCTTCTGCAGTCAGGACTCCTCGGCGCCTGCTTTACGCTTTCTAGCCGTTGTGACAACATTTAAGAATAGCAAGATATTTCCTTTCTGATCACTCCTGTCCCTATAAAAGAGCGGAGGACCCGGTCAGACCACCCCAGACCCGCCAAGCCCTTCAAAGCCACCCCCCGGCGAGCCGGCAGCCCGGGCGCCGCCTCACGCCGAGGGCGGGCGGGCAGCAGGCCGCCGACGGGCTCGCGGCTCCAGCGTCCGACCTTTCCGTTCTCAGAGTAAGCCCCTCGTCCCTTCCTTCCCGGCTCTCCCGGCGCCCTGCCCTCTACTCCTCAGGCCCCGGTGCCGAGCGGGTGCCCTCAGGCAACAGCATGGCGGCCGCTCTTCTCTAAAAACCGCCAACGAACAACCACCACCGCCCGCCCGCCCAGGCCAACAACAGCCCCTCCGCTGCCGGCGGGGAGCTGGCGGGACCCGCACCGGCGGGCGAGGGCGGAAGCGGCCGCGGGAGCTTCGCCGGCGGGACACCGGGGGAGGCCGCCCCCGCCGGCGCCCGGGCGCCCCTCACCCACCTGGCAGGGCAGCAGGGCCGTGCCCGGCTCCTCCCGGCGGGCGATCCTGCAGAACNGCCGGGACCGCGCGCGCGCCCCCTGCCGACGCGGCGCCCTCACGCGCTGGCGGCGAGCACCAATGGCGGGGCGCTGCCATTGGCGCCCGCCCCCGCGCCCCGCCCGCCGCCTCGGCCGCCAGGGGGCGCGCGCGGAGCCTGAGGGCAGTGGCGGGGGCTGAGGGCCGTCCCCCCGCTCCGGCTCCTCTGCTAGGGACGGGCGACTCCGACAAAACCCCAATTATTTTTAATGAAGCCTTAACACCGGTCAAGGAGGACTGTTTGCGTTCTCAGATTCACCCCTGAGGCAGGCAGGCAGGTAAAACACGGAACGCCCTGCGTGTTTGGAAGCAGAGCTCTAGCCGCCGGCTGAATTACTGCCCTGAAGCATCAATAAAAATACACAGAGTCTGTTTGCCCTCGGTTTTCACTTAAAAAAGGTACAAACTGGGAATAAAATTAAGTGGATGCATTCTGAGCTTATTTGAATCAACCGCTTCCAAAACTAAATCGAGGGTACTTCTAAGTGGCAGCTAACCTTCAGTTTCTAAAAACGCTTTCTTCATAATTTCTGTTTTAAATTGCTTGCACTGTTCATTAGACGAGAGTTGCAGAATCCCCAGCCACAGACTTTCAATGGTTTTGTTCTTCGTGCAGCCCACATGGCACAAAGGATTTGTCCCACGGAGGACAGGCCGCAGTGTTTAAAGAGGTAACACGCTGCAGAATTTACAAAGTAGAGATTTTTCAAAAATGCATTTCTTTCAGGGCAAGCAAGCTGTGGTTGAACAAACAGGACATGTTTAGCTATTCCACGTGAAGAAGCACATTTGCCAGCAAACACCAACCTGCAGAGCGCGAGGCAGTCCCTCAGCATTGAGCCAACCCGCTCCTTTTCTCTGCTACGGACAGGCAACCGATATCTCGACAGTTTTACACGCGAGGATTTTTCCGAAAGTAACTGGGTTTTACTTGGCTCTAAAGCCAGTTTTGCACAAAACCTCTGGTCCAAAAACTGTACTGCAACCAGCACCAAACTGAACATCTGTGCTTACCTGGGTACTTGCAAGCCTTTTTGGGAATCAGCACTTCAGCACTGTCCTGAATCAAAAAATCTTAGTATCTGAGTACCACCGAAGCACGTATGCTTCACGTTGCATTAACAAGCTTTTGTTCTCCCTCCGAGAGAAAAATTACCAGTGACTGTAATTTTCCTTTTACTTTACATTAAGAAAATTCTTACCGCCATTTCACTCAAAGCAAGGTTTGCAGATAGCATACTTGTTCCGTTTCATGCGTAATCGTAGTTTGTTTTTTCTTAGTACCACCTCTGTATACCATAAAACCAATAAAAGCCAAGTACCAAGTACTTTTTAAACATTGTATGCCTTTGTCTTGCTTGGACAGAAAGAAAAATTCATTAACGCTTTAGCAATATAAAAAGGGTGCACACAAAAATTACGTACACGGGCTTCTGATTTCTACGAACAAGTTGGTCAAAAAAGATGAGGGAATACATGTCATTCACCACAGCAGCTGAGAGAAACTACTAGGTCAACTGTTCGACTGTTTACTGGCATTTCTTAGCCCTTTGTCACAGTCTGTCTTTGAGTGAACTCAAAACACAGCTCTACTTCAGGAGATACAATACCACACAAAAACCCCAACCAAAAGCTCCCATCTCCTTAGCTATGTTTCTAAAATATGATAGTGCTGGAATTCTCTTTTGAAGAGCAGGCGCAGGTATTCGTCAGTATAACCTGTAACTTAAGTTGCATCCACTCATCTTTAAAATGTACTAAAATCTGTGAATAAAAGAGAAAACACCTGTAACAAGTTTCTGAATGCATAAATTCCTTTATTGAAAATATTGTGATAGCACTGCATTACATATATTCAGTAGTCATAGTTTAAAGGGTCACAGAATTTTGATCAAACAACACTGTTTTGAATATAGACCACAGCGTTTAGATATGCTCTGACAAGGATAATATAATGGAGTAAGTTGTAGGTAGCAATAGTGAAATGTACGTAAAATGTTGAACTTGGTTGGTTTGGGTTGGTTTTTAATAGTTAAGTGGTCCACCACCATTTAAGAGAGCAAACACTATTAGACATTCCTGGTATTTTCAAAGTGTTATGCTGTTAGCAACTTCCAAACGATTTTGCAGCATTACCAATAAGAACTTTATTTATGGCTGTAGTAGACCACATAGAAGGGAAGTGTGAAAAGCTCACGTGCAGCGTGTTACAGGCTTACTTTTATAGCATTGGTTTTCAGACTGTGAAATTTCTGTGCAGGACTACAATTTAGTAATGCTTTTGAAATAAAACCACTTGGCTGCTATTTTTTTTTAATCTATTACAAAAAGGGAGGAACAGTAACTAAATCGAGTAACTAAATTACCCAGTTAATAGTATTCCAAAATTAGGCTGTACTGTTTAATGCATGGAAGCACCCTACCGTTACTAAAACCTGCCTTTCTCAGGACTGTGACACATTTGAATCTAAGGGCAGGGCAGCATCCTAATGTTGATTGGGTCTGGATTGTGTAAACAAAACCACAGCTTAATGTGAAAGCAGAATTCTTTAGCAAACAGTGAAGATTGCCAGTCCTCTGTCACACTCTCCTTATTTATTGAAATTTTCGTTTTGTAACACGCACTCTTTTCAGTGTTGAGGAGGGAGGGGGAAAAGTATCTGAATATTCTTCTTTGTTTTTCATGAAATACTTAGTTGCCTGTCAAATCCTAAGACAGCCTGTTGCTTCAAGTCTTTTTGGGGAAGGAAATCATGTATATAATTACTAAGAAAACAAATATTACACTTACATGACCTGGCCTGTTAGGGAAATAGCATTCTTCTCTAAATCTCAGTTGTATTTTCTCCTTAACAAAGCAGTTATTCTTCAATTTCTAGAGAAGCGGTCATAAAAGCACAGCGGGTGGCTTATTTTGAATCATTTGGTGGTGATACAGAAAAACAATCCTCTCTTAGAGATGTCCTTCGTAAACAGTCAAATAATACTAGGGCAGATGCTCAGAGCATGCTGCCCCAATTCTGTTGACTGCAACAGAGCTGATACAGTCTACACCAGGTGGCAGTTTGCCCAGTGTCTCCACACACTGCCAAAACAGTAATCTATTAACAGAAATGTGGCAGCAGAGTTAATAAGAAGCACTATCCACCTTCTCTCTCATCTCAGAAAAAAAAACAAAAAACCAAACCAGAATTATGCACTCAAGTGTTTCTGCCAGGAAACAAACCCTCTAATTAGGGCAAAATGAAAACCAAATCTCATTTACAAAATAAAAATTAACTTCAGAAATCAAATAAATTGATTCAGAATAAATGCCAATGCATAAGAAACCTACCTGAACAGTAATTATTTATCAAATTGAGATTTGAAACATTAAAAGAAAAAACTCAAAGCTAATACATTTACAAAAAAAATCTGCTATACAATAACAATAAATAAAAAGATTTTAAAAACATGTTCCCTTAAGTGCTGTGTACACCTATTTGTGATTCTTTTCCATGGCAAGCAATATGCTGTAGATTTTGGTAAAGTAACCCTTTATTTTTGGTTAGCATTTGTACGTTGAACATAAACACAGATGGAATGTACTAGATAGTTATAGTTTTCCCACAGGATCTTTTTCACAGTTACAGAAAAAGTTTTCAACTTATACACCATGAATTTTTCCATAAGCATCATGTCTTCAATGGAAGAGTGTTGGAGGACGAAGTAAAAAACACTTCAGCCTGATCTCTTACCGCCTCTCAAAACCAGCTCTGCTTTTTCTTGGGTTGGTTGTTTAGGTTTTTTTGCGTAGTCATGCTCTGGTACAAACTTGAGGAAAAAGCGTGTAACATTGTGAGGCAGCCTGCACCTTCTAGTTAGCTTTTAAGTGCCTAACGGATCCAGTCCTTAAGGCAGTCAGTATTTCATTCAAATGTCCATACTTCTACATCTTGTATTATGAAATCTTCTTTCTTAGATAAGATGTCATTATTGAAGGTGCTGCAGGAGTTGCTTCGCCCGTGATACAAATCTGCATCTAACCATAAGCCAAACCGGCCACTGAAAAAGAAATACATTACAAGTTTCAGGTTATATACAATAGTAAAAATACCAGAAACTGTAGAAACAACCAGAGGAGCGATATGGAAGAATCTAGGTAATTCTGAGGACCTCTTAGACCGAATGTGACGAGCTCAATCCTGGCAAAGTGCTTGCCAAGAAGCTTGCGGAGCAGTTCCCTTGCTTTTGTTCGCATCAGCAAGCGGGGCAGAGCACAGGACCAAGCATGTATCCGCAGCCCCCTGTGCCGTTCGGCTGTTCACGCCGCCACCTGTGGCTGACTCCATAGTGCAGATGTCAGGGTCCCTTCCCTGGCTGTTCAGATGCAGACATGGCCCCCTCTGGGTTTAGGAGGAGGAGAAGGGGTGTTTATACACCAATGCAAACCACAGCCAGATGTCCTGTGGTGCAGCCTGCAGTCAGCTTTAGTTAGTTGTATAGCCTTACCCCTTGATTTCATGTCCACCAACGTTTGAAATTTAGGACCCGATTAAGCACTGTCTGTATCCTTGCTCTGTGTAGCAACAGAATAATGACAATTTAATAAGGACCACGTGAGAAACCTTAGAAGCTGATGGTGAAACTGCCATTAGACATTATCTTCCAGTGGCAAACCTATTCAGCAAATATCTACCCAAAACATCTGGTCTTTTTTTGATCTCAAAACCCCCTTGTATTTACTTGCCCAACATCATTCATTGCTCTGGGTCTATAACATAAATCAGATTGCTGAGGTATCTGTCCTAAACAGTTTACTAGAAGTAAGTTCAGCCATTTTACTGATTAGTTTTTCTTGCAACTACCATTGTCCATATTCTTTTTTTTTTCTTAAAAAAAAAAAAAAAAAAAAAGGTTAGCTACACAATTTGAAAACCAAACATTCACTCACCCTCCACCTCCGAGCTCCAGAGAGCTGGTGTCTCCGTTGATGAAGTAGGTGTTCTCTCCACTCCATTTGAATACCTGGGGGGAGGGGGGAACCAAATATATTTGGACTGTGAGACTTCTTGTACTCTAAAACTACCGGGGACTAACTCTTAGCAGGTACTTTTTGTTGTGGCCATATTTTATTTTATTATTTTCTTGAAGGGGGAGGAGGAAGAGGTAATAGGTAGAAAGTAAAGGAACAATACACATTTAAAACTATGAACAGGGCACCCTAATCCTTTTAAAAATTTTGCTTGCATCTCTAAATCAACAGGCATTCTGTTAAAAAGGAACAACAGGTTCAATATTGAAAAATGCATAAGCCATGAACATTAAGGGGTATTCTTATTCCTCTCTGCTTCCCCACTTAAAACCCTCTAAAACCCTCTCCTCACCCTTACCGACTGTCCTCTCGGCACTTCAGATAATTACAGCCACTTCTGCTTAAAGCATTGCATTGAAGCAAGAAGTGATTAACTGCATTCATCAACAGTTGGTACATCTTCTAAACCCTAATATGCTGTCTTCATAAAAGTCTCATAAATGTTTCAGAAGTGGAATTCAAAGGTCTTATTTGAGAAAATGAACACCCACTTACCTTGAAATTTGGACTGAATGTGTAGAGGAATGTTTCACCTGTGCCATAGTAATGGTCACTAAACCTGAAGGGATGTGTAGCATACGCCCCAAATATCTGTCAGAATAAAATGATTAAACTACTTTTGAGGACAACACAAAATTCAAGAGAAAAAACACCAAACACTTCAAAATATTTTCTAAAGAACAACTGAGCTGGTGCTTCATGTTAGAAGAACAAACTAGTAAAGTATATCAGATGAGCAAGTACTCCTGAAAATCTTTTGTATCCTGCAAGTTAAAAGCCAGATGACAACAATGGCAATGCCGACTCTAAGAGCTACTGAACTACTAGACCTCTACAGAAGCATTGTATTTGTGACAGCTTGTTAACAGTGATACTTCAGGAAGATACTTCCATGGGCACTATTAAAAGGAGCACTCATGGCAATTACTAAGCTCGGGAGGGGTATTTCTATTACCGCTGACATGCTTTTCTACCTGTAAGTTTAGTTTAAGTAGTAGAAAATATAAAAGAAAAAAAACCAATGTCTTATTTTGGTATGATGTCACTTCACAGTATGACTAGTACTTCATAGTGATCACTTTTTATTATGTTGCCCTTTCAGTCCAACCCCCGCAGAACAAGCACCCCTTACCTGGTTGTCCATATCCTTGATGACAAGGAGAACCGGACTGTCGAGAGATGCTGATTTACGGTACAGAGTCTTCAGGCTAGTCCCATGCTCTAGTGTGCTGTATGCAAGCCGCCACGGATATCCCTGCACTCGTGCGGGCAAGCGCCGGGCAAGCTGGCCAACAAACAGAGGGAAATGGTTACATATTCAACAGGCTGGGTGACAGGTGGTGCCCCAGACTACTCCCATGCTGCAGGGGCTTCTGAACCAAAAAATGGCTGTCAAAGGAGCAGCTGATGCCAGCAGCTTCACATCTCCTCTACATGGATGTAGCCTTGTACTGAGCCTCACTGCCTGCTTTCGCATCACCCGTGAAAGATATTTCAAAACTGACACCCCCCTCTCCGAGCACTGAAAGAGTTGCCAGCCCTCAAGATCACAACTCAGACTCCAGAGTTGCAAAACAAAAATAAGCTTTCCAGGTGAGCCAGTACGGCAGCAAACAGGACCTTGCACAAGGACACTCCAACATACTAAGTGCTTTCCAAACTCTTGAAAAGCACTGGTATTGCCTCCAGAAGACAGAACGTCCCACACTTGGCAGAGACAGCGCCACAGCCAACAAGGAAACTTGAGTTTTTTCTAGCCATACCTGTTCTATGTGCATATTCTCCAGGAGGGCACTGTGATGCTTTAAGACAGGCAAAGTATCATCATCATCTTCTTCATAGTAACTGCAAACGCTCTTTCGTCGTTTTGCTTCTTCTACAGTAATGATCTGAGGCAAGAGAACAAGTGTCCAACCTAAAGCATAGCTTTTATGCTGTCAATCCTCTGTTGAAGCCAGTTAATTTAAAAGAACATACTCCTCAGTTTTACACTGTGTAGAGCAAAACCACTGCATGGCATGTTTGTATCAAGCACAGACAGCCTTAACCAAATGGAGAAAATCTTAACTGGCAAGGTGTCTTTGAGACAGCATGGCCAGAATTTCTTCACTCCCCCATGACCTCCCACAGCTGCAGACTTCTTTGGGATTAATAAACATTGAGGTAACCAGGTGACATGATGTGGCTGGTTTCAGACATACTTGGTCCCAAGTCAGAAGGCTAAAGTGCACCTACTTATTCCGAGCCACACTATGTGCATCTGAACTAGATGCCTTGTGGGAGTCTAAATGAGGAGGACACAGAAGCTTCTTTGTTTTCGCTCATGCAGCTAGTTGAGTACATTAATTATTTTCTCAGGTGCTAATGCATGAGAATATGAAAAAGTTTTAAATTTCACTTCTCCTTTTTAACAAAACAGCAGCTTTTCCCTGGTTTTCTTTACTGACTCAGACATGGTTTTGTGTATACAAACTGGAACAGAATGAATATAGCAAAGACGTAAAAATGTAAATCAACTTTAACAGAGATTTCAAAGTTCTGTCTTGTAGGAAATCTACTAAGTAAGATTTTGAGCATCCAGTTTACGTAAGTTCTTGAAAATACTCATTTTAAGAGTCAAGGTCTTTATAAAATATGTTCTTAGTTGAAAATGATCAAACTGGAAATTTCTATATATTCCTTTTCTCAAAACTTTATAAAGAGAGCACATTGTAATATTTTAAGAGGTGAGGCCATATAAATATTTCTAACATCAAGTTTGAATTTAAATACTTATAAAACGAAGCACAGACTTCTCTCCAGCAACTACAGGTAAGGCACACTACTTTTTTCCATAAAGCTGGAAACAAAATGAGAATTCAAGTCCATACAGTTAATGCTTGTCTACAGAAGGAATCAGCAGCCTACAAGATGCTGAGAGAGACAAGGGACAAACTATGAATGCCATGTGGCACAGGCAGCAAACAGGAGCCCAAACATGGTGTGGCGCAGGAGCTCCTAGGCTGGCAGCACCCATGGTGACAGGAGCTCACCACACTCTGCTGGGGTGCTCACCCTCCTGAAAGGCAGAGAGCATCATCTGGCACAACTGGAAAGCTGCTAACCCTTCAGTGAGGCTCAGGGTGCTAAGCAGGCAACAGGAGCCTCAGCTCCACACAGCAGCAGGAGGTGAGATGAAGCACACTGTGCCCCGCAGTGGGGCTTTAGCTGGGGCTCAGTGTGA
Source organism: Ibidorhyncha struthersii (assembly GCA_013398815.1). Lineage (NCBI taxonomy): Eukaryota > Metazoa > Chordata > Aves > Charadriiformes > Charadriidae > Ibidorhyncha > Ibidorhyncha struthersii. The sequence continues at coordinate 25,618 of VZSZ01008378.1, forward strand.
CCATAGCAAACAGGAAGCAGCAGCCACAGCTCAGAGATGGGGCAGATGAGAAAGAAAAGGGGAAGCAAGGAGACCTAGCTACAAAACAACAAGGAAATCTTTAACCGCCTTCCTTCCACAAGTGTATCGCCACAGAGGTCTTATCTTGGAGCAGGAACCTCAAGATGTGGCTGCAGAGCACGCTGCGCTGCTGCCACACACCTCCCTGCAAATATGGCTTCCAAATGACTTTCACGTTACACATGGATAAGGTTTTGCATAACTCCTCTGCGCTTTTACAATCACTGCTTGAACTTGCAGAAGCTGTCAACAGTCAAGACAATTGCCAAGAAGTGCCTTGAGGTCCTACATGCAGGTGCCCCACAGGCAAGAAAGCAAATCCACTGGACTGACTCCAGGTGCAGATTTAACCACACCACAAAGAGCAGAAGGAGCTTTTCATGAAGACCAGGACTGGTGAGGAGTTCACTGTGGGTAGGACAAAGCCCTAACAATGTCAGTCACAGCTAGCATCTCCACTGGGATGCAAGCAACACGCCTGCTGCACACACTCAGATCCAGCCTGCGTTCACCTGCAGATGGCTGGAGCTGAGCTCAGGGCAGCTGCCCCAAGCAAGCACTGGCACTCCAACATGCACAGTGGGGTTAAAAGACTGGAAGGACCACCACAAGGCAAAATCCAGCCAGCAGAATTAACCTTGTTATGTGCCCCTGCACACCCAGGCAGTACAGGTACTCCAGCCAGTGATAATGGAAGAGCTGTACAGTTGCACCCTACCTCTCCAGCCCAGGCTCAGTGGGATCTAATCCTGGGTCTGAGACTGGAGGGAATCCTGTGCTGGAAAATTTTTCAGACGGCCAGCTTCAGGAAAGGTTTGCACTGCAAAATTAAGATCTATTTTTAAAAAGCCTAACAAGCTGTTAAAGGAAAATGGTCTTTCTGCTTTTATCCTTGTTCTTTTTCCACCTCCTGAATGGTTTTCCTTCCCTCTGCATGTCCCTGGCCATTATTTTATTTTACTTTTTTTTTTTTCTATCTCCTTAACACATTTTTCATCTTATATTAAGAGTACCCAACTCCTCTTTTGAAGACTATTTTCTAGGAGTAGTCTCCTCCTGGGAGTGGGGGACGAGTTATCACAGTAAATCAATCAGCCACAGGTATCTGTAGCAAAATGCAACCAAATTCACAGACATAGGCAACCACAGAAAAGCTATTAACACAGCTGTAAATTGCAAATCGACTCTGAAGACAGACAAGCCCCCCCCTCTTCACTGCAAAGAGATCTATTCAGTTTATAACTGAAGTGCACATCTGAATGAAATTCAGAGTCAGCAATTGCAAAAAAAGGGATCTGCAAGATCAGGTATTTACAGACCGCACAAAAGCAGAAACAGATGAAAAGAATCAACCACTACAGAAACTGGATCTACAAAATCTTTTAAAGATTTTATGAGACTGAGAAAGCAAACTACCTGAGGTGGAAATACCCTGTTAAAATTCATCTGAGTTCAGAGCATATTTTTTACTAGGACAGAAGTGCTGTATCAGATCTATGCTGTTCAAACAGGGACACAGTTCAACATACCTCCACAAAGGGTTCCTCCTGGTCAGGTCTGGCATAGTAAAGAATTCGAATATTTAAAGCCATTTGTTTCCCTTTCATCATCTATCAGTTTATTTTGCAGTATCCATTACAATTTCCTGCTCTAGTGGCAAGAGCTCTCACCCACAAGCATGACAGATGGCTACTGACTGTGGCACGCTGTGATAAAATTGCTTATATACTTCTCTACAATCGTAGTTTCTGTTTCCCCACAAGGGAGAGTGAAACTTTCACAGTAATCACGCCCAAATTTGGACTTTCCATAGAGATTTCCTGGCAGACCTACTTTAAGTTTGTAAAGCTTGAATATATTACAAATAAAAGAGACACACCTTTAAGAAGCTGTTTCCCCGCTAATTCTTCTCCCAATACCTATTTAAATAAAACAATGAGACACAAGCTCCCAGTGTGGCCAGATCTCCCCCCACCTCTGTTTTTCGGATTACTGGCCCTCCTCCTTCATTTTGGTTTTATGAAAATGGCATGCAAATAACAACTGAACAGTGAAATCTAGTGCGATATATGACTGTACTCAGCTCTGAGCAAAACAAAGGAATGATGACTCTTTTTTCTTTTTCCTCTTGCAGTTCACAAAGTATGAACATTAAGAAACTACTGTAACTTAACTACATTAAGAAAGACTGTAAAAATAAAAGCTATCTGGGATTAGAGGTGATGTTGCCACATTTCAAATGACAAGTGCCACTCCCAAGCTCCACTTTCAGAGGAAGCTCTGCTTTGAAGATAGAAATGCTTAAAAAAAAAAAAAAGAGTGCAGTAGAATTTTAAAAAGAAGTTTATGTTTAGGACAAAGAATCAGATCACTTTTTAAATCACCATCAAGATATTTCCCACTTAGGAATTTATCTATTTTTTAATTTAACCCATATCCTTAGCACAGCAAGTGCTTCAGCATTCAGACATATCATTAAAAATGCGTGTGAGTTTATTTCCCTTAGAAACTAGGCTTTGTATACACAAGAGACAGACAGATAACAAACACAGGCATGCCAAGTAGTTAAAACAGATTTCAAAAGCCCCCATATGAAAAAGCCAAAGTCCCAGTCTAAGACCTATCCCTCTAACAACCAATATTCAAACAGTACTGCTGCATGCACCTGTGAAGCAAAGGGTATGGCACAACATCACATACCAATCCATTTCCACCAGCACACAGGAGTCCCTGGTGGTGTTTACGTGTACATATACACTTTGGAGGTTTTATTTGTAGCATATAAGTACAACACCAGTTTAGCAATGCTGACAACATACACCTCTGTAGTTTTGCAAAAGGCTAACATCACATAACCAAAACATTTCTACAACTTCTACTGGTTGCACACCACAGAGCTCCCGGTTGTTTGCCTGCTCTATCTGAGGAGAGAAGAAAGGAGGACAGAAGGAATATGAGTACATTCATGAGACAGACACAAGCCTTGAGCACACTTCTATATGAAGCAGCAAGCATTATAAAGAAACACCATAAAAATCATCAAAAGAGCAAGTGCTGAGCTTCTTAACAGGGGATGCACACTTGGTGTGCACATGCTTTATATAATGGCAAAAAGCACTCACCTCCCAGCTTTTAGTAGTAGGCTCGCTGAAGAAGTTGTCTATCATGTCAAGCTCCTCCTTTTCTACAACGACAAAACCTTGCTCTTTGGCATCTTTCCCATATATTTCTGGTGACCACTGAACAAAAAACGTGTACAAGTGATCCACCCTGTAAACAGAAGAGGACAAGACAACCTTTGTGCAGTGGTCCATGAACACAGCACTGTCATGTAGTACTGAGGTTTTGCCCAATGACAAAGAAGGGACAACCAGACAAGCAGGATAGCCATGTACTTCCACCCTTGTGTACCACACAAGGCAGGAGCTCCTTCCACCTGGCCGCCTCAAGCATTTCAAGGTCTCTCTGCTTTCCATCCCCACAGTATTTTTTTTTTCCCCTCCCTTTGCTATACACACAGCCAAAGCATCATGGGAAATCTAAATCAGTTGTCCAGTCACACACAGTTCCTATCAAGAGGACAAATTGTTTGGTATTAGGTCATGCTCACAATAGTTAAGTCCATAAAAAAACCCTCACTTTAATTATTTAGTTTGACCTCCTGCATAAACCAAGCCATAAGGTATCACCAGTAAAGTCTACGCATTTCTAGTTGCCCTCTAGAAGTTACAGAGACTAACAACAAAACAATTCTTCATTCTGTTAGGATAATGAAAATAAGCAGTTACTGACAGCTTTGCTAATGATATAGTACCAGCTGTGTATGCACTTCCATAAATGTAGACAGCTCTCAATCACTGCCTTTAAAGAGATGTTCTTTGACAACATCCATGACAAATAGTGGAAGGATTTCTAAAGAAGGAATTTATGTAGTACATTAAAATTAAAATGAACACGTGCAATTTCAAACAGGAATATGCTAGTGGATCTACTGTACATGAAGTTGAAATGCCAGCAAAAAATTCAAACACTAATTAAAGAGGGCAGATAGAAAGATAGTAAGTACTTATGATGCTGGATCTTTCTTCAACTATTTACCAGAAAGCTTTGTCTGGCAATTCCTTGATCAATACAAACCAAGAAAAATCTTAGAGAAATTTAGACATTTTCCCCATACTATTTCCAGTTACTTAGATTTATATATATAAGCACATATAATCTTAAAACACCATTTCAGCACTGTTGGATTCTGTTCAGGGTCACTAGTATAATTCCCGAGATTTTTCCAATCACGTCTACGTTTTTTGTTCTACACTCCTACCAACGACGGCTAGAGTCTGATGTCAGTTCTAACTGCATAACTGACAGCCCTGAAATTGTTTCCTGCTCATGACAGCTACACTAATTTGCAGTCAAAGTGAGATATTTGGAGGGGCTTGACTCACTTTGGCCTCAAGAAATTTGGATCCAATTTCCACTACCTTTGGAAAGAATAAAGGATTAACTTTGCTTCATCATGGAAATGTCCTCTTAATCATGAAAAAGGAACAAATTAGCATTGCCATTATTTTTTTCTCTTCTCCTTTGCACATTCACAAACGTTTCTGTGGTGCCTCACTAACAGATGTTCTAGCAGAGTTTAAATATTTGTTATCAAATAAGAACTGTCCCTGTGAAACCTTTTTAATATATACAACCAAATACAGTTTTAGTACAATTGTGCTAAATTTGTGAACACCCAACACTAGTTTCTGAGGAATCGGCAGCCTCCCTTCATCAAGAACAACTAAGGTAGCTAACGTTGATACCAAAGTAAAAATTTTAGCTGCTGTTCATTCTCTGCAGCAACACACACACACGAGATCAAGGTAGTACTATGCAAACAATCAGTATTTGGGATAGTTCTCACCAATAACTGCCTGGAAAAGGCTAAAAAAGGGTCACACTCCCATTGCCATGGGTTCCCCTCTTCTTTGTGAGAAGCCACGTGATTGCTTGCAAGTTGGGATAGATTTAAACACAGTGAACTATGGAAGGCACTTCTAAAAGCTGTATCGTCTCATTTTATTCAAGACCTCTTACTTCTAACTGCAGAAGTTTTCAGACATCAATAGGTGCCACTCAGCATGCCCCTCTCCACTTGCTCACAGAGGCTTTGGAAAGGGCAGTATGATCACGTCTCTGCTAACTGATGTGATTTTTAACTGAGAGAGACATTTAACTTGAGCACTGTGTATTTTATGTGCAGCATTTCTAGTCTGGAAAGCTAACTACGTAATTCCTACAAATCCCTATGAAAGAACAATAAAACTCATGATTGCTGCTGTCTGGCTAAGATCAGTTTGAAAACACATTCACGCAGGAGGGTGGAGGAGAGCAGCATACTCTCATCTCAGAATCACAGAATGTATTCAAGTTGTAAAGCACCTCTGGAGATCATCTAGGCCAACTTCTGTTTATAGTAGAGCTAACATCCAAGTTAGAGGAGGTTGCAGTCTTGTCCATTTGGAGCTGTGAAAATCTCCCACAGAGATTCCGCAACCTCTCCATGCAACCTGTTCCATGCATAACCAGTTCAATGTTGTTTTTCTCTTCTATTTCTGTTTCTCTTCACAATTTCCTCCGATGCATGCAGCATATGATCTGAGAAAGGTTCAGTGACATCCTACTTTTTTTCCTCCTCCTTCCCCCCCATCCTTTTTTTAACCACGTGTCCAAAAGGAAGAAGGGAAGCTGTTAGCTATGCTCTTCCTTACATGGGCCAGCAAGAAGTGAAGCCTTCATCACTGCAAAGACACACCGCTGACTTAGGTTGAGTTTGCTCTCAACTTCCCCAGCTCCTTTTCTGCAGAGCTGCTCCCCAGGCCACCCGTCCCCAGACTGTATCAATGCAGGGGCTGCTTCACCCTAGGTGCACAACTTTGCATTTGCCTTTTCTGAACTTCCTGATGTTTCTGCCAGCCTATTCCTCCGTGTTGAGGTCCCTCTGAACAGCAGCCCTACCCTCCAATGTATGAACACTCCCCAGATTTGGTGTCATCCCCCAAAATGACAAAGTTGTATTCTGTCCCAATGTCCATGGTGCTGACAAAGGCATTAAACAGTACCAATCCCCAAAAAATACCACTTGTACCTGGCTGCCACTCAGACTACCTATCAACCCTTTGAGCGCAATGGTCCAGTAATTTTTTCACCCACTTGTTAGTCTACCTGTCCAGGTAACATCTTTCCAATTTGGCTATAAGGATACTACGGGAGATTGTGTCGAAAGCCTTACTAAGGTCATGGTAAGACAACAGTCCCTTGCTCTCCCCTTGTTCACAGAGCTAGCCGTCTCAAACAGAAAAGTTATCTGGTTGGTAGAAAAACAATTTGCCCTTCGTAAATCTACGATAGCTGTTCCTGATCACTTCCTGCCCTCCATGTGCTTGGAAACGGCATCCATAAGTATGTGCTTCATAATCTTCCCAGGGACTGAGGTGAAGCTGACTGCCCTGTGCTCCCACAGATCCTCCTCGATTTTTCTGAAGATGGTTGCAGTACTTGTTTTTCCAATTATTAAGGATCTCTCCCAATGATCATAACCTTTCATGGAATGATAGAAAGCAGCCTTGCAATAACATCAACTGACTTCCTCAGTACACTCAGAATATTTCCTGTCAGGCCCCGTGGACCTGTATATGCTCAGCTTATTTAAGTAGTCCATAACTAAGTTTTGCTCTACCATGGACAGATGCTAAATAAATCCAGACACTGCAGATTTAAGAAGAAGCAGCATAAAACGAGAAATAGGTGACTGTGGAAATGAGGTCATTCTGAAAGGGGATGCAGAGCATCCCTTCTCTGTTAATAAAATTACACCATTATGCTATAGTGGTTATTTCCAAGCTACCAAATCGAAAAAATTGAAGACATTTTTAAATTGGAAAACCACTGCTTAAGGAACACTTTTACAGCCAACTTGACAGCTGCGAGGAAATTTGTCCTAGAATTCAATAGTTATTTTGGTGATCACATGCTTGTGTGTCATGCACTAACAGAGAAACATCAATAAAACATAAAATCCTTGGAAAGGAACAACTTCAGAAACCTGAAGTTAATCACTCCAGAAAGAAATTATTCAAAAGGAAAAGATGATAACAGTAAACTTTTTTGTTTTTAAAAAAAAAAAAACAACCTAGGAGACACAAATAAAAAAAAGAAAGATGGAACACTGATTAAAGAGGGAACACCCCCCCACCCAGCTGTAGCCAGATTAAAAGGAAAGTGAATAAATATGCTTACAAGTATGTTCATAGTAACACACACAGAGGCACAAATGTAAAATGTTAAGTTTATACTAAAGGATATGAATTCAGTAGAAAACTAATTTTGGAAAGTACAAATCATGCCACAGAGATCATGACAGCACAGCGATAAAAATCTGTGTGAGACAAAAGCTTCATGGAGTATTTACGCTACCATGTTGCTTAGTAAACTGGGCACAAATCAGCTGTGTGTGTGAATGCATCTGAATGAAGGAGCACACACTGAAGAACACTGAGCAGAGGCTGTGCTTGCAGGATGGTACTTTACCCTTGGCAGAAGAACCCTAGAGACCTGGGATGACAGCTCTGTTTTGGAGCAAGAGTTCTGCACCAGCACACTGATGACAATACTTGATGTGATCCTTGAATGTACCAAGAATATAACATTCAGCAAGAAGGAAAGAGATTGTGTTTAGTTTGGTGTTTGACACTTTGGTGACAACTGCTGGAATACTCTGCCCATCTCTGGTGCACCATTCCCAAGTCATGCTCAAGTGTCGCACCACAGAGATGCAAAACCAACTGCCATACAGCATGAGGCAAGAAGAATTATTTAGCTTACAGGAGTGATACCCTGTGATAGCCTATATTAAGAGGAACCGAATCCTGGTAATATGGACACAACCACAACCAGGGACCAGAAGCCAGAAAAATTAAAGTAGGTATATAGTGCACTGAAAAATAGCAAAGGCAATTATTAGCAAAACACCAGAAAACTTGTAAAGTTACATACAGCTGATTCTTGAGGGGGAACTGTAAATGATTTTTCTTCTACAAGAGAGACTTTAATTTAGGAGGTCCCAAACTGACATCATCATTACCACCACCATTTCTGTTGATATGGCAACAATATCTGACTTCTTTGAGGGCAGAGGCAAAACAGTTTTTCCATAAATTAATGTCTTCAAGTCAGTCACAGGTGGGAGGGGGGCTACTTCCAAGTGTGTCTGGCTGGGTAGTGGGAAAGGGTTTGTGCATACTGTGATACACGTACAAAGGTTCTAAGTCCAACCACAGTTCCTGGCCTAGAAACTGTAATTGATTCAGGAGTCTTACAACTTTGTTATAAACATGCCTGACTAGATGATGATCCTTCATGAATCTTATGAGGGTTAAGGTATCGTAAGCCCTCATATGCTTATATGAACTTACATTTATATGAGCCCACATTCTAAGATATTAAGCTACATATGCAAACAGGTTGTCCTGGTTTGGGCCAGTTACATAGGTTTCATCTGTATAGTTTGATATCTTATTTATCAGGAGTCTAGGAGTACTCTATTTGTAGAAGGCTAATTCAAAAGGAGTCTAAATCTAAGCTTTACGCTACCTATTCCATTCCATTAACAGGAGCATGGGAGAATGATCCTTCAGCATCAAGACCATCTTAATCATCATCCCTTTATACAAAGCCTTGTGTAAGTGCACGGAAGCACCACATAGGTATTGACTCCAGCTAGTTGTGCTGCAAGTTCTTCCAGATCTCAGCTTCAACCATATTAACTACAGGGTGTTGTTACACACTAGATACTAACATGGGTCACAACCAAGCAACATCTTGCTCTACAAAAAGAAACCCTACAGAAACACTAACAAAAATCAAAACAAAACTCACCCAACTCCCCAAACCAAATAACAAAAAAAAAACCAAAACAAAACTAAAACCAAAATATCAATGGGGCAGGAAGTTAAGACCGAAAAAGAGAAGCAAGGCTCAAGCCTTGTTACTTTTCCTCCTTGAAAATCTGCCTGCTCTCAAAAAAGAAACTTCCAAAAAAGCAAATGCCCTCTCAGCAGCATGATCTCGGTGCCATGCCTTTCACATCAACATCAATGCAAATTATACATTCATAAACCAAACCTGTCTGCCAAATTTATATTAGAGATGATCAGTGAAATTTACTTTTTGACTGAAGAACTAGTCAATGCTAAAATGAGAAAATTATTTGTTAGGACATGTTTATAAACAAGGAAATTCTGCATTACTATCTCTGTCCCGTTGCCAGGCATTTTCCTCTGCAAGGCCTTGAAATCTGTGACATAATTACTGACCTACTACTACTCAAAATCCACTAGGGTGGAAAATCTACATACCATTTAGACATAAATCCATGTAATAAGATCATGCACAGACTTACCCTCTAATACTGTATGCTATACCCATTGTAAGACTTCTCAGCAAAAGAATCAGTCTCTCTATTAGTGTCCAAAACCCTGTGTGGCTCTCTGCTCAGCTGAACCCAACAAGAAGCTGCCCTAGACTGAGTTATCTGTAGTAATCCATATATAAGGCAACTTGAGATGTCCATCTCCCTTGTTACGTGTCAAGGCGAGCACTACTGTTGATCAAGCAGGCAGTGCAATGCAGCCCTACAGTCACTGATTAACTCAGCCGAGCTCTGCAGGTCACAGGGCAACCCGTGCCAGGACACCCTCGGCACCCGGGAAGTCACGTAGGAAGAGAGAAAACCTGTAATAGCTGCAAAAGGCAAATGACACTTAAAACTTACTGACAGCCTTTATGAAGAATATCAGCCTAACAGTCTTCTCTCTGTATTAATAATGTTTCCAGAGGTTTCCATTAAAAAAAAAAAAAAAAGAATTTAAAATTTTAAAAGGTAAGTACGTCTCCCCTCCAGGGCAGCTTTCCCTGAGCCTGCCAAGGCCAGGAAAGCTGCAGCAGCCTGCAGATGGAAGAGCAGCTCTGCTGGGAGCAGTGGGCTACGGGGCCCAGGCTGAAAATGGAGCCATTTTCACAACCGATGACAGAAGCTGTTTTAACAGCAAACGCTAAGAGACCATGGAAAAATGTAATTAAATGCAAATGAGAGGAAGATTTAACTTACACAATGATTATAGACACACACACACCAATTTCTTTACAATCTCAATCCAAGTTTAGTTTGTTGGGTTTTTTTTTTTATTACTATGAAACATTAAGATGCTGCACAAGCTACTGTGACTGCACTGGACAGAAAGTGTTTTATTTATGTTGCTTTTTGGCCAATGAGATGAGAGTGGTATTCTTGATATTTTCGTACATGAATATAAATTGCATTCCAAATGTTTTTGAATGTAGTAAATTATTTTGATACATTGTATCAAAAATACATTGCAAAGCTATCTCAAATACCCCACTGTCCATGGCACTTTCAAGATCCAACACTGATAATTATATATTACACAATAGCGCAAGAATATCACCAGCGGGTAGGAAGCAATCCATTTTGCTTTGGGAAGGCATCCGAGATTTTGGAGAAAACACTGATTTGTTAGGCAAAGACACGTCTTGCACTAATATGAAGCAGTAGGTCTCACATCTAATTTTTGCCCCAAGTTCTACAAGATCTTTTATGCACCTCTGTGGTGTTAAAACAGGCATGCATGCATAGCACCAAAATGACCCAATTGTATACTACATCCACCACTAACTTTGATCAAGATCTGAACTGCAGCCCTGACAGCAAAGATCTGGCCTGTCAGCCAGCACAGCCAAGCGCTGCAGCAACAGTTACTTTTTTCTCATTCTAAAAACTGAAGTATAAACCAGTTGTCAACACTTCAGTTTATATATGGGTTAGGTCCCCTCATTATTGAGATAATGACAAGTAGAGAAGCCGTTTTCCAAGTCTGTGGTAAGAGACTTAAGATCTAGTTGTCACACAGAGCAACAATTAGAGATGACCTCAGTTCAGCTCAGCAGCTTTATTCAACATTAGATACTGCTTTGGGGATAGCGTAACTGACCTTGTGTTATGTTACAGCATCACTCCAACTCCTTGAAGTATTTACTCACACCTCAACCTAGAATTTTCTGAACCTGCCCTTTTGCAATCCCTGAGGAGCCAAGGACCAGATTCAGCAGATAGCAAGCAAACCAAAAGCTATCTTCAGCTACACTCCCGATGGCCACATTCCAGCTGGATTAAACCTCCCCCTTCCTCCCCTGGGTCAGCAACTTCCACACTACTGGCCTTCTCAAAACACTCATTTTTAAAATACAAGAAATAAACACTTAAATCAACACACATACTATAAATTCAAAAATAAAATATACTGAAAAATTATTTTAAAAAAAGAAGAAAAAAGGCTACATCTTAAAGAGACACCTTTGCGATTCATCACCAGTTCAGATTCTTCCTTCCTGGTATCTAATTCACCAGAAGTATTACCACCGATTTCCCTATTTTGGTTCATCAACAGACTGAAGAATTACTCTAGCTGCCTTCTAGCAAAAGGACCACCAGGGATTTGATTCCTCACAGCTAGTGAAAATTCCTGGGTGATTTATGTGGAAAATTACAGGCCTTCATTTCTTTTCCTTTTTTTTTGCTGTAGTACTATTTATGCATACATACACACACCTAGAAGGACATAAAACATTTAACGGATTTTATCACAAAGGAAGGGTCATTTTTTTAAGTGCCCAAGGCTGAAACAGCCACACCCGTTCAGTTAGGAGTGCCTCCCTTTTCCACATCATGTTCTTTGCTCATGTGAAATACCCATCCTTTACCACTGGCACCTTCACTGAGTCCTTGCCTCTCCTGCCACTGCTACCCTTTTCCCCTTTCCCTCACTTCCTAGGCTATGGCTAAAACCCAGATCATCCCCCAGTGCTTTTATCATATGTTAGTTGCATGTATGTCCCTCTCTTCATCTTCCAAGTGGCACCTGATCCCTTCTTCCTTCCCACCGGAAGCATATTAGACCAGCAACAAACACTGCTTTATTTCTCTGGCATGCAATGAAATAAGGGCACCCCTCTCCTCATCTTAGCATCCTTGCTGCATTTCACGCCTTGGACCACATAGGGAAAGTCAGATTCAACTCCAGAAAGCACTACACGTTTAAAAAAAAAAAAAAAAAAAAAAAAAAAAGAAAAAAAGACAAACATGTTTTCATACTATGTGCTGCAGCTTACCTTTCCCGAGGAACAGCAAACCAGTACTCTGGTTGCTTTATCCTTTTACTGTACTGTTGAGACACAGTGGTGCTCTGAGATGCAAAGGACTTTCTCATGGGCTTGCCTACTTTAATGCACAGAAACATTGGAGGAGTCTTGCTCTTCTCCTCTTTTGAAGGAAGCATATCTGAATGAGAGACAAAAGAAATGGGCTGCTTACAGGAAAGTACAAATACTGCAGCTGACAAAACACTGTCACAAAGATTAATAACCTTGTGCAAAGGAATACTCAAAGGCACCATATACAGAATTAAACCTGACGTATCATTCGATAGCAAAACTGATTTAATAAATCCTCGTTCATCCTTAACTGTGGCTATTCCAATTTCGTCACAGTTTGCATCCCGCTCAGCTATACAGCTATGTACAGAATAACCCTGTAAAGCAAATCAGTAAGATGATCAGGCTGGGTACAACATGAAACAGCAAGTAAAGGGGACTGTCTTTGACCGGGTCCAGGAAACCCATCCAGTCAAAGGGTAACCCTGCACACACACTTGCAACACATGCAACACCTCGCCCCCAGCCCCGATCAGTTCCTCAACTGACAGTCAGGCAGCCATACAAACACCTTTTGTCTGCATGAGGCAGGGTCAAGCATAAGAGCAGTTTAAGTTCCTTAAAATGCTAGTGTGACCAAAAAAAATTGCTTATTAAACCACAGCCTCAATCACACTGAAGTTGCCTGATTCATTTTAGGAATACACATACAGACATCTTTTTCTTTCTCTCCCAATGAGAACGATTACCAAACACAACTAGTGAGATATAAACCCTTCCAAAAGAAAGGAAAAAATCATTTTAAGAACAACTATTTTTAAAATAAAGAATTCCACTCTAATCATCCCCCACCACCTGATATGAATGAAGGGTATGTCCACTGGTTCATTAAACTACCAAGAAAGGAGCATCACCGCTCCAGGATGGACTAGTGCTTAGAGGCACTGAGCTGTAATAGAAAGAGTAATACGTGTACATGCTATCTAAACTGAGATTTCATTTTGTTATATGCTTCCCAGTAACAACCTGGATTTTATTTATCATAAGCCAATGACCAATCAGGACAAAATTATCAGTCAGTAAGACTCTCTATATACTCCTATTTATCACTTCTTTAAAGGTTTCCATAGCATGAAAGACACTAGACAGATGCAAATAGCATCCAGAACACTTTGGTACCCCCCTTCACAGCAAGGCACTACTGCTTTGCATACTATCAGAAATACACTGACAGACTTCATTGAAACAACAGAAGTTACCAATATGGAGTGACAATTACTAGGCCATGAAGTGTCCCTGTCAGTGCTGCAACTGGATGACATTTCGCTGTCCTTCATAAAGCCAGTAAACAAAGGTGAAGATTATATAAAGTGATCGCTGAATATAGAAAGAGCACACAAGCTACTCATCAAACTAGAAGCTTAGGGAATTTGAAGGGTTTTTTTTTCCGCTAGATAGCAGATAATATGAAAATGTAATATTGGAGAGTTAAAAAAAAAAAGACTAGGTATTATAGAAAGAGGAAATTTAGAGCAGAAGGCTGTCAATTCAAAGGTTACCGTCATAATGCTGTCCAAGTCTCAGAAGAAACAAGGATAACCAGAGACCTACCTTCAATTGGCACTTGAATTTTCTGCAGCAGCCACAGTCTGATTTCTGATTGATTGTCTAACTGTGTTTCTTGACAGGTCTTGTCTATAGCTGGTACTAACGAAGAGTCCACAGACTCTTTCAGATCCTTTTCCTTTGCTGCTGAGCTGATTTCTAATGAAGGTGCTTTCCTTTCAACACAGCAGGAATCAAGCTCCATACTTTTAACTGTATGGACTTCATTAGCTTGGGACTTTGAACAGCTAAGTGTAAGGTCTATGCCAATTGCTTTATTGTTTTCACCTTTCTGGATTTCAGCCTTGTGTAAGTCTTCAGATGACTGAGACCCATTCCCATCTTTATTGAGGTAAAATTCAATAAGTTTATCTTTCTCTAGCTCTTTCTTAGTGTCCAATGCAGTCTCCACCTTACCTGTCGGGGAACTGACACATTTGTTTACTTCTGGAATAACATCTTGCTTTTCACACAGCTCTAAGTCTAAGTCAGCTTTAGGTTCAACACTGTCCTTTTTTTCCAAGGAATCAACTGTCAAGTGCTCCTGGACTTCTGTAGTGGGTTTGGTTACCTGCTGCTTAGTTCTCCCCAACTTCCTGGGGTCAGCCAGCAAGCCTTCCATTACTGAGATTTTCCTGTCCAACCCTTTATCCATACGAGATGACGTCTTTTCCAGATCAATGAGGTCATCCACTCCTTCTCCCAAGAGGGATTTTTCTTTGGTTTTGATGTCTGAAGCATTTTTTTCCCCAGAAGGCTCCTTTGCACATGGATCTGCAGCAAACTTTTCCAAATGTTCAGTGGCAGTGATGTTGCTGGGAAATTCCAGTGACTTTGTCTTGATTGAGCCTGTACTCTCAGATGACTGAAGAACTTCAAAATCAGCAGACTTTTCCTTATCTGAAGGCTTTATCTGTTTGGCACCCACAGCAATGGATGGATCTCCATTCTGCTGCCTCTTTTCCTTGCTAAGGGATTTGAATTTGCTGAAAGGATTGATATCTTTCTCAGAGGATAGGTCTTCCCATTCTCCTGGCCTGTACAGAGGACAAAGATCCTTTGGTATGTCACTGTCAGGGAAAATGATGGATGTACATAGGATGTTAAAAGCAAAACGGAAACAGAAAAAGAAAACGGAAAAGAAAAAAATAAATCATATACCAACTTAACTTAAGCTCTGAAATTCAACGAAAAATTACTTTCTCCAAAATAAACATACATCAGTGAAAGTAGGTGACTTTAAAGAAAATGGAGAAAAATGCGGAAAGGATAATACCAAAATAAAATGAGTAAACCACTTGGCAGAATACTCCACATGGGTGAAGAAATGGTACACATGTAATAACAATGTGCAAGTTATCAGAAGTTTTGTAACCAAAAAAACCACAGGACATGCATTTAGCTACTGGAATTTCATTCATATCATATTAATATTGTTATTTCCCACACCTGATAATGAGTCAACCTCTACAACCATCCATGCTTCTCTAGTCAGTACAAAAGTATTTTTGAGAAGAAAGCAAATCAGAGATAAGCCATACCCTGTTTGAACATGTTTACTGCAAAACAGTAACAGGTAACAGAGCTGGGTTTTTTTTTCCCTTTAATTTTTCTCCTTTAATCAAATGTACTGTTTGAATGCAAACTTCCCCAAAGATTTCTTTTTAAAGCAGGACAATCATAGAACATTTCAAAATGGAAAATTCTTAAAAACTTAACAGCATACAACTTGAGCTCTTCACTGCTGCTAAAAAGTCTGAGGTGAATGATAATACAAGATTCTCATCACTTAAAAGTTACTGAGAAGTTACTAAACACTCTAGTAATGAGCAAATAATGAATAACAAATATCTGGGAAGTTTTTCTTGAAATGAGAAAATGGAGGGAAGTAGACGAATTTCACTGATCAAACAGGTGTTGCCTGTAAGGACAAAACCTTGCTTAAAACAAATATATGAGCAGTGCCTAGACTACGCATAAAAGAAAGTAGGCCACCCCAGAAGGTCTATTATCCATTATATATGATAACTATCAAGGCATTTCTGGTTCTGAAGTGGAAGTATTCCACAGACTGGTATTTCTGTAAGTCCTGAAGATGGCAGTTAAGGTGCTGTTATCTTCAAAAGTTCTAAATACTCCTCTCAGAACAGTCCTGGTAACACAACAAATGGTCCAAATCTAACTCTCTTCACTTCCACTGAAATAACCCTACAGACGAATCAGTGCAAGACCCCAACCATGGCATGCCACCAATGCTTTTAATTACTCCTTTGCACTTTGGTTCTCATATTTATGACTCATTTCTCTTTACTGCCACTGAAGCATTCTAAAAAGAAAGCAGAAGAACAACACAAGTGAATCATTCCCTTGCCTGCACTTTCCTCCCCTGATTTGTTTTATTCTGCTGCATTCAAGCTCTTCCCTTCCATTCCACCCCCCACCTTCTTTTCCATAACCCTTACTGAAAATCTGTAAACATAAGTTCAGGGAAGAACACTCCTTACGATGGCAATGCGTCTTTAATCTTCATGTGAGAGATGTCATTGTAGAGAGCTATTGAGACAACTTCCTCCATGGGGCAGATAAGCCCATATTCTTCACAGCCATTCTCAATTACCAGAGGATCAGACTTATGTGGGTCAAACATGATATTGTTTGGAGTTACTATCATGACGCCTCCAACTACACCCTAAAATAGGAGGAAGGAAGAGTTAGCACATCACATGAAATTCACTTATTTGGTATTGGATTTTAGGCTACTATCCTAAAAAGAAAAACCTCTCTCCTGCCTCTTTATACTCCATCATGACATGTCTACTAATAAAACATTTTGGTTTTCAACTGCATCAAGTCACGACATTGTAAGGCAAGCAAAGAAAAAGACTGCTTAGTAACACCCAAGTTCCTGGCTGATAAGGAAGAACATCTGAACTATTCAACTTTCAGTGCTGGCTGCTACAAGCTAAAACTGCAGATTGATTAACCATCTCAGACAAAATAGATTAGTGTTTTTATTCTAGATGCAGCCACCTTCACTTGATAAACGAATTTATATGCAACCAGCACACCTGAAGGCAGTCTTACTCATGAAATGTCAAGGTTACTATGCTAAGCTACATTATAGGTCCCCTTGATCTACTCTCCTAGAGGTAAATACATAAAGCTTCTATATATAGGGACCTGATATGAAACAGCTTCTCCCTGATCTAGAAGCAACTGACCATTTTTCAAGGTTCACAAAGGAGATTTCCAATGTCTTGCTCCTGCACCCTCTCTTCCAGACGAGCTACAAAATTCAACAGACCAACTCAGAAGCTGTGCATAAATCATGACATCTGACAAACAGGAGCCACAGATCAACAGGAATGACCTACACTGTATATACTATTAACCATCCAAGGTCATCTACAAGGCAAGCTAAGGAAGGCCAACAAATAGGCAGGTAAGTGACCACAAGCTTGGTTTGGTGTTTTGTTTTTGTTTTTTTTTTTTTCCCCCCAAACTGGGGAGATGCCAAGCTGATGGCTTGGCACTGGCAAGTGAGTACATGTGTGCCTGCTCCTTTATAAAGCAGAGTCCATATATATTTCCCATGTGCTTCTCCAGTATGACTCACACACGTCTGCTTTGCGCTTAGATGAAAGAATCAAAATCCCCACTTTTGATTATCTGACTGCAAATTTTTCAGTCCTGCCACCATAAAATTGGCAATCTGTATCCCCTGCACCAAGCAGGCATCACATAACAAAGCAACAATTGCCTTAATTTACATGCGAGACATCAAGTAGCCTTCTATTATTTTCTACAAAACAGCAGACTGAAAAATTGCAGAGTGGTTAAAAACAGTCTACATCCACCCAATGCGAAAAGAAGCCAAGAACTGTAGGTGTAAACACATCCATCTTACAAAAGTCAGGACTAAGGGAAAAATAAGTATAAACTACAACGGTTAGCATCTCCTGAGTTATAAATTCCAGAGAACTTGAAAACCCAAACATGCAGACATCTAACTGAAACCAGAGTCAACAAGAGTACATATATCAAAGCCGACAGTTCAAGACAACAGTGTCTTGCAACCTGGAGAAGAAAAGAGGCTTAAAATACTGCCCAAGCTTTGTGCCTTTGCTTCGAGGATAGCTGCTGTAAAATTTAGGGCCACAGTCCCAGTGGGAACACGTATGTTACAAGAACACTTGCAAGAAAAAGAAAGAAAAGGTTGCATCATGCAATATTTATTTTTTTTATTAGGGTTTGCATGACATTCATTAGCAAGTGCAGAAGCAACATGGGCATATTTGGAAACACTGCTCTGGAAACAGTTAAAATTTAGCTTAAAGCCATAAATGAGACAGGTAGGCATGTGCTCGTTCTATAAAGCTGTTGCACAATTTGCTGGAACTGGACAACTAATCCTGACACGTCATAACTCTGAAGTGCATTTTCTCTGTGTACCTAGCAATACTCTCTTAAACAGACAATTCTGGGAAGACATGGTAAATGAATGAAGATAGGTAGGATAGAAGAGCTATTCTTTCATAAAAAAAATTATAACAGATTAAACAATAAAAAGAACAAAGTGATACAGCATATTACCACTGTATCAATAAACATAGCAGTTATAGATAAAGCTATCATAACATTTACATTTTTTACAAATATGGAGCACATTTGACTCCCCCAGTATTCATCTCTCACTTATCCAAACAGATTTTGCTTTTAAAGAATCTCAAACAATGCCTAAAAGCCAGGTTTTACCTACCTTACCATCTGTGAAGTAACGACAATTCATTTTTAAAAATTTGACAACCACAGGCTCGTCCTCTTCTGAAGTCGAGGACAGGACTCTCTCAACTGGTTTGAAGGCCTTTCTTGCCAAATCAGCATCCTTAAAAAAGGAAGAAGTTCAGTACAGAGCAACAGGACCAGAATCATATACTTTTAGATTTTGGGCAACTAAAAGACCAGGTTCAACCAACATTTTCCTTTTGCTTAAGGAAGAAAAAAGTGGTGGCCATGTATGCACATATGCTTCACACAGTATCTTCTATGGAAGAAAAACCTCGTAACATTACAAAAACCCTCAATAACAGGCAAGAAATTAAAAAATGCCAAGGCAAGTCAGCTAACCAAATTTCAATGAGGTACTCTCATTAAGGTAGGGCTAGTCCTGCCACCTCATCCACACCGAAGACCTCTGCACACAGTGCACTGGTGTGATTCCCCATGCAGGTGACACAGAAGTGTAGTCCAAGGTTAAACACAGTTATTCACTCCAGGCTTCTCTTCACTTTTGCTTTTCATTAGCTATCAATTTGAAATGTCTAATTGTTTTAACATCAGCAGGTAGACAGCCAAACTCCCTAAAACTACTATCTAAAGTCATCATGGTCAATCACCCTTCTAAGGAAAATTAAATACCAGCAATGCCAAGGCCTTTCACAAAGATTAAATCCAGCAGTCTTACCTATAGAAGACAAGTCTGTATATGGGTACCACCATAACATGCTTAACTAGAAAGAAACTGCTCAGACTAAGCCAATGGCTTCCATGCTCAAGGATACCAATGCAGGATTAAGGCTCTGGACTGCAGAGCAGCATAGAAATCGCCAGGGTGAAACACTAAATAATTCTTCATATTTAACTTTCTATTCTTTAAAAACTATACACTACAACATTTTCAATTGCTCTGATCAGACTCTGGGCCCAACTGAACTTGTACTGGGTTTCTATGCTCAGACAAAATTCCCTTAATTTGGAATATTTTAAAGAGCTGGTAAATTTTGTAGTACAGCAAATTAAAATTAACATCATTCAATATTAACAACACTACACACAAGGTCTGAACTGTAACCTCAAAAACCTGCTATTTACACAGCCCTGAATCTCAGCTTCAGAATCAAATTTTGTGAGCATAAGACCAGTCAACCAATGTTTGACTTACAGGGAGTTTATCATATTCGGCATCTGATGATGAAGGAGAAACGGGAGCACCAGGACTGAAAGAAGACAGTCTAGCAGCACTTGTTTCTGGCACAAAGAGAATCTAAATACAAACACACAGGTCAAAATAGTAAGACACAAGCTTTAGAAAGTTACTCACTATAAACACTACATTCTAGTAGAAAGACAACCCAATATTAATCACTTGTGATTGCAATGCACTCCTTAACAACTAGTTATTCTGGAGTCCTTCATAGATGGTGATGGCAAGGCACGTGCAGGTCTAATTAATTACAGGATCTAGCTCTACATTTTGTTTTGCAACACAGGCAAGAAAATAAAACATTTCCCACAGAATGAAAACCTCCTTTTTTCCCCCCAAAGTTACAATCCCAGGTTGTCTTGTAACTATCACAACTACAAAACAAGTAACTGTAAAATGACTCTTAACAGTCGTTAACTTGTAACAGCAAACTCTGGTCCAAAGAGAAGGCCATTGCTGAAGATGGGGGATTTTTAGTGGTAGATGTTTGTAACTCTTCATTATAGGTTGTCTGTTTCCAAAAAACATACTTGCATCTCCAAATGTAACAAAATATTCTTTATATAAATTAGCATTTTAGCATCACGTATTACATTTAAAAGTGTAATAGACTAATACACATGTATATAAAAATACAATGCTTTGTTTGAATTTGCACATTCACTCACAGTGAACATCCCAGATTTTTAGTACAGCAGTACTGTGCAGTACAGTATTTGGAGCTCCACCCCAAATAAAAACACAGAGCCATTTGTTGCAAGTGTCAGAGCAAAGAAAGATACTTCTAAAGTTAAAAAAATGTTCACAGTGTAGATTTAAATTAAAATGTTCAGAATAATAAAACCATTTTGCTTATCCCAGCTGTTGTTTGCTGGGTATTCTCAGGTAAGTCATGCCATCTCTTTGTGCCTCAGTATCCCCATCTGCAAATCAGGACACTTCAATCTCTTCATGTCTGTGAAGCAGAAGTAGAGATCTGCTCTTCATGAACCAGGTGGTAGCCTTCACATTTGCATTTCCATTACTTGACTCTCCCAGAAACTATCTCCATTTATTTGTCATCTTACAGGAGACTGACTCATCCCCAATGTAATGGCAAAGAGCCATTTCAATTACTGTATCCAACTCTCTAATTCTTTAATGTATGATATACAGCATTTATCTAGGCATCCCAAGAATTCAACTCTCTTGCAACAGCTACATTACCCTCTTGAGCTTCAGAGTCATCTTTAAGCTTTAGTGACAGCAAATAAATAACAGAAATCAGATATGGCAATTACAAAGCTCCCCCTCCAACTCCAGGTAACAACCTAGTGAGCTTCCCTTTGAGGGATTTAAATTACTGTCCATTATCCTTGTATCCAAGTACCTAAAAGATATGTGAAAGTAGTAAAAAGCTTTTAAATACCTAGCAAATAATCAGGTTTCAGGTATAAAAAACCCATAATATTTACCTGGCCTGGCACAATCGTCTGCGTGAAAAGCTTATTGAGCTCCACAAGCTTGTTTGGGGTGATGTTAAACTTTAATGCTATGCTGTTTATGGTGTCCTGGTTTCCAGCCTGAAGAAAGAGTTGAAGCTTAAGATCGCATAGTGAACAGGTTCAGCACACCAGCTGAACTAAAACCATCTAACAAACCATTTGCAGGGAACAGATCTGATGATCTCAACACACCCACTGTTTAATAGCTTACGCGATAAGCCAGTATCAATAAAAAGAAAAAATATTCTCTCATACTATACAGTAGATAAAATGGAGAGGTGTTACAGACGTCCCTCTCCTTTTCTCATAAAACCACCTTATTTAGAACTGGCCTGGCAAATGGGGAAACGACACACACTGGAAAATTCATTACACTTTCAGCACTTGCAGCACATCAGGCATCTGTGCTGTTCCCAGCTGGGATGCTTGCCTCCCACTGTCGCTCTGTGTGATAGAGGGTAGGGTTCAGTGACCTGACCGGCTCACACACAGACTTTCTGGGCAGAGCCAGTTCTCTGAGCTGCCGCAGCAGCACACTGCCACCCTGTTCCAGCTTAAAGAGGTCTCACATCATCTCAGGACCAAGCACAGGCCAACCACTTGATGACCTAAGCAACACTATGAAATGGAAGTATTTTTCAAAATAACAAAACTGATTACTCTACTAAAAAGCCATGGTGCTGAAGTAAAAATAGGACTGGCAGACTCTGAGAAGAGACAGAGGACCTGGGCTGAACAGCGGTTCAGGACATGAGCCTAGCTCTTCCCACACAATGGTATCTGGAGCAATCCCTATTGAGATCGGTACAAACTGCAGCCAGCATTCACATAGTGTTTTCAGTTTTGTGCCACTAGCTCCCTCTCAACCTCAACAATTCCACTTTCAAATAGCAGACATGAACAAAGCACACACCAATACTTACGGTATATTCTATGGTACCATGGGGCTTCTGAGAAACCATTTTTTTCTCTTTCTTTTCATTGGTTTTGTTTTGATTGTCATCTAAAGAGGAAAAAAAAAATTATTCAAGTAATTGACTTTCCAGACATTTGCCTATCAACGTGTTTTGAAAGTTATCTACAGGATGTTCAAATTGCAGCTGTGAGCAGGAAAAAGAGGGCACGTCAAAAGTATCTATTAGGTCTTAAAATTGCATTGCAAGGCAAGCAAAACCTCATCAAGTACAGCAGGTTTAGTAACCACCCAGGAACTCTGCAAGAATAATGTATACGTGATACCATATCAATACAGAACTGCTCCCGTGTTTTTCTCTGTATTCCTACACAATTCAGCTGTTGGATACAAGCACTTTGTGTGACGAGCTGCTATCAAGGCTGAGACAGAAACCAGTAGATGAATGTACACACTGGTACTGCATCAGCACAACCACAACAAATACTGGTTAATCACCAGTTCACCTCCAGTACATCATATTTAAATACTATTTTAAACTGTGAAGGTAAGAGTACGCTACGAGTCCTGCAAAGAGTACATGTACAGTATACAGTCAAGTATCAGAAAGCATAAAGCTTGCTCAGAAGACATTTTCCATCAGCTACAGTACACAAAACTCATTGCACCTGCAGAAGCTCTTGCAAGACCCAAAAGGCACACATGAGCTCTCAGGAGCATGAGCAGCATAGCTATTTCCAATTCTTACCCCAGCAGCGGGCAAGTGAAGCTGCGGATCAGGGAAGACACCTGCTGCCCAGCCAACCCCAGCTCCCTGAAAGTGACGCTGGCTCTGAGGGCTCACCCTCCGCACCCTGAGCCCAGACCCACATACCTGGGGGGGATGAGGGTGGGGTGCAGCTCCAGCTCCAGGAGTGGGGCCGGGGCACGGACAGGCGGAGCATGGCTGCCCTCCTCGCCCAGCCTGCTTGCCCCCGGCCCCTCGGAAAGGTCCCGCTGCCTCCAGCAGGGTGCTGCAGCCTGACTGAGATGGGGAGAGGCAAGAAGGCAAGGCAGGGCTGGGCCTGGCAAAACCAGCAGCCAGGGCCAGGAGTGGAGAGACGCTGCCCTCCTGGGGACTGTTCCCACGGTCCAAGCTAGCAGCTCTGGAAGGAGATCAGGGAGGAAAGGACGGGGAATGGCAGCGCAGGGCTTCTGGCTCACATTCAGGCTTTGCTGCAACCTTTGCTATTTCCAGACAGCAAGAGGCAGACAGTAAAAAGAAGGGTGTGGGGTGCCTGGCCCACTGTAATGTACACAAGAAGAAAGGAGTGGCTCAGAAGAACGCTGCACCTGACCCTTCTGCCGACCCATTTCCACAGCGAGATTAATGCTGGGGGCTGCCTCAGCGTCTTCCAGAGGCTACATGGTCGGAGACTGTCTCCTTCACTCAACAGAAGCTCACAAGAGCCCAGCCTGGTGCACGCAGCTGAACACACGTTCAGGGTTTATTGCAGGTGTAGCTCACCCAGCACCAGCCAGGGATGCAGTCATGAGAAGCACCAAGGTTAGCCATGCAACAGACAGCAAACACGTTTTCCCCACAAGGTAACAGAGGCAGAAAGCACGCAGGGACTAAACACATACAATTTAAGTACATGTGGACAGTACATGGGGCATGAAGGACAGAGATAGGAAGAGGAACATCAGGACAATGCTAGCTTTTCCCTGACAGCATTTTGGAACAGAGCATCACTCAATGACCTCAGACATTTCATCTCCAAGACTGGAGACCTACAGTAAAACTTTTAAAATTAGAATTCTTGCTGTCTTTTTCTGACCATTGTTATTTCCAACATTGTCACGCCATCTTCCTCTGATCAAAGTCAAAGCAGTCTATAGCGATGGATGGAAAACAGGTAATGACATTAGCGGGGCACAGTATTAAACCATGAGAAACACACTGCGAATATAACAGACAAAGAAGTAGCAAATAGTGGATGTTTCCTTAATCCATTATTTATGTACAACTGCCGATATGGACGCAATCCTGCCTGAAGAAACGCCCCCAACTAACAATGAGTGAGTTCACACTATTTTGTGCTACTCAGGAGATACCACTTCGATTACTCCAGGATAACTAGAACTATGTATCACACCCATGCAGGCAAACCACCTAAGCTGCCTGTGACCTGTCACTGGAGAGAGACAAGAAAGGTTTATAGGTAGACTTCACCTTCTAGTAAATCACTGAGCATAGCTGGAAAATGTAGACAAGTTTCCACATACATGAACTCTTGCTTAGCTCTGAAACAGCACATGAAGAAGGAAACAGTTAAGAACAATTATTTCTTAGATGCACCAGTAAGACCTTGGAGTGGGAGGGGGAATAAAAAAAAGTAGCCCAGAGGGATTGGCGGGGAGAGAGAGAGGGAGAGATTTTGCACCTGCTGAATGTGAAAAAGTTTACATCTGTGTGTGGTTGGGAGGAGTAACAGTATGCAATTAAAAGCGGTTTCTCTGCAGAGCTTATGATGTTTGGTATTAGCTAAACATTGTCATACCAACACATTGTCTTTGGAAGGTGGGATAGTGACTGAGAGCTGACCATGACAGCAACCACTATGCCACTGTGGCACAAGATGACCACAAAATACTCTAGCAATACAGACAAATTTCTCCTCTACAGCTTTGTACCTGGCAGTGGATGCTCCTCTCTCACGCCTCTCTCTCATCCTGTAAAATACACTGTATTTTTCAGGTCCTCCTAATCACATGGGCCACAAAGTTTGGAGATTAAAAAACACTATCCAGTGAAAAGTTATAACCTGAAATACTGTGTTGCAAGGAGACAAATAATATGCTCCAGTTCTTGGCTGATAGGACTGTCTGTTTGTTTAGTAGGGTCCCCAACACAACTGTGGTGCAATACAGAAAAGTGAGCTAGACACTCACACATAGTGGAAACCCCAAAACTGTACAGATAAGTAAAAGAGAAAAAGTTCAAAATACAAGCCAAGTTTAGACTAGACATAATACAGTCCTTCTCTTGCCAGTAAAGGTTAATAAATCCTAAATAAGCCCAACAATTAGATGGCTTGCTTTTCTTTCACATCTATGTGCAAGTATATATGTTATATAGCCTGTTTAGTTACAGGCTAAAAGAAGCACTCACAGTCTGTGAATCTACCTGTCTTCTGAAACCAAAGTTTGACACTTCTTGTTTGGATACTTTTTTCTCCACCACCGTCCCGTCCCGTCTCCCCCCCCCTTTTTTTTGTTGTTTGAGGTCCCACCAACACAAGGTTCTGGACACCATCCTTACGCTGTGTAACTACTTGGAAAGCTTTGGCAATTCCAAACCACATCATATCACTTTGAATAGTGGAGTGTCTTAACTAGTCTAGTTTTCAATTGTGCATATAAAGATTTAAAATAATAAATTTAAAAAATCATACCTTCAGAGGAAAGAATTGCAATGAATCCATTAAATCTGACAAGTACTGCTAAGGCTACTTACTGTACATGTAGCAAGGTCAAGCTCCCAAATTATGCTCTACATGAATGGTTACAGCGGAGGGGGTAGAAAGCCTGGCAGAGCAAGTAAAACACCACAACATACCATTTCTCCAGTTCCCTTACCCTCTCTCATTTCCCCTTCAGGAAGCCAAAAGTTTTCTGACATGATCTGAAGGCAGCTAGCTCTAGTAGTAGTCCCAAAGGCACCCAGAGCACAAGCAGGCATGATGGAGTCTTCAGTAACCACATTTCTTTCAGACAGAACTAGATGGAAGCTGCACCTCTCCACAGGCTTTAAAATAAATGCCACTGGCTACTTCTTGAACTTGGACATTTGCTTAGTGGTGAAGTGACTCACAGTTCCACCTCCCAAGTTTTCCTGCACTGCATGTACACTGAAGATGGGATCGTACAACCATGAGAACTGACTAGGTGTTAATGCAAATTTGATCACACTGCATTTTTTGGAAAAGGGCAGAGTGGGTAGACTGAACCTCTCTGTGATTTCAGGAAACGTGTAAAATAAGAATTAGGTAAAAATAGTAAAATTAATGAGCAATGAGAAGAAGAATGCCAAGTGAGAACAGGCAAGTAATTACAGGCCTATTGAAAACTGATAGGTCTAGAAGAGAAATTTTTCTGCACTTACTGATAGATTCATACCTAACTCAGTTTCCTAGCAGACTGCTCATATTTCATTTTGCAATGCTATGGGAAACCTTACAAAAAAGAATTACCTAGGAATAATTTGGAAAGCAATTATTGAAGGAGCATGACAAAGAGGTCAATCAGTTTATCATCTAAAAGACCTTGACACATGGTAGGAGAATTGCACCTCTATGTAAATAGCCGTGTAAGTAGATAGAAGCATCAACCAAATCCTGGGCTGCTCACACTGACATACGACGTGCCACTGCAAGACAATACCATCACCACTAATGCTACAGCATAATCTGCAGCCAGCTGAAATTAGTGTGAGGTTTCTCAGTTCTGGCAGTGACAGCTGAACCTGCCTGACAGTTCCCGAGCCATCAGTTTGGCTGAGGTCTGGCAATGGTAGCAGGAATGCTGAAATAAACAAGGGGCCAAAGGACTGACCACTTCCCACACCAGGTCAACAAACTCAGTAGTCTGACAGAATAAAGGTAATGGCACACTTGGACCAAAAGTCCATTTTACTCATTAATCTGTCTTACCAAACACTTAGGCGGCATGTAAATACAGAAATCTTCTCCGTGACTAGCCCCCTTGGCTTCTAGAAATCATGGATTTCCCACAGTAGAGGAGCAGCATCCACTGAACTCTGCAGTCCCTTCAAGACCTCCACACCGGTCTATGCCAGTGATCCCCAAAGTACCACGATATGCTACATAAAGTAGTAGTGCTTCCTTTCTTGTACTTTATACTGGATTAATTTCACTGAGCATCCTAATTAATGTTATTTTAAGGGTGAACAAATAAATAGTCATTATTCACCTTCTGCATACCATTCACGATGTCACAGATTTCCAACATCATCTGTTAGCTATTTCACTTTTTCAGGTTGACTAATACTAGCATACTTTAAACTCTTTCCTATTTGTTTCATCACACAGGCTGTCCTCATTAGTTTTTCTTCTACTATATCCTTTTTGAGATGGAGGAAGGAAAACCACATGCAAATTTTAAGAGGTGAAAAAAAAACATTAATTTGTGCAATGACATAACGAGGGTTTCCTTAAAACTGTAAGATACTAGTCGTATTTTTCCACATTGCTGAGTACGTCACTGCTGGTTTAGGAAATTCCCATCCTACATCTCTATGAAAGATTTGTTAGAAGAAATAAAACCGTATTATTACAGTCTAGCCAAGTACCAGGACCAAGGAGCGAAAACCTGAAGGTAGCTTATAAGAACCTGAAATGCAATAAACTCAGAGGAGAACAGTTATCACTTGGAGTAACCTAATCAGAGTACTGATAAGAAATTAAGCAAACAAGGCTTCCTGGGATAGTTCCCTTATCAGTGAATGAGGCCTGATACCAACTATCTTGACAGAGATGAAGTACAATAAGTATCATTTCAGCCATTCTAAAGAGACACAGAGACCTCAAGAATATGAAAGTCCTGCTTGGGCTGGTAGCAGAGGAAGGAGGAAGGCAAATCAGTTTATCTGAACAATTTTGTCCCCTTTCTACTTTCTAGACTCATGTTTTAATAACTTTCAGCAATACTGTTATGTGCAGATTTGCGTATAGGATGATTTAACTTTCTGGCTCTCCTCATGACTCTCATGAACTGTGCAGCATTCACATTGAAATTACTACTTTTTTATTAAGTCTTTCTTTCAGCTCCTGTCAAGCGCAGGTGAACCCCACCACCACAGGGGACGGATCCCCATTTTGGGACATCTTCCACCCACTCTGACATTCCAGCACTTCCCAGAGGCTGCAGCAGCCTCTTATAAAGAGAAATTATCCCAGCCCCACTCCCTCCTTTAGCCAGCTGCAGCAGCTGGGGTGCACATCCATAAAAAGGTTTTCTGGCCATCTGATCAGACCTATCTCCCTGAGGAACAGGAAGCAAGTTAGACAGAAACATTCCCTGCTCAGATCTGAGTAGTGGACTGCTACCATGATAAAAGAGAAGAAGCAATAACAAAACCAAACAAAAGAACACCACAGCATCCCAGCATCTCAGGTGTCTTTTTCTGTTCTGCTTCCCACTTTTCCCACAGCCTCCTGCCAAACCCTCACCTTTACTTCTGCATACCTTTCCTCTACTGAATCATAACAGCATTTGGCTTCCTCCTTCTCTGCTGCTGAAGTAACTTGAAACAAAAAGGCAGTTGTCACCCATCACAACCACACTTATGCTCCTTCATTAGTGAAACTTCTGCCATAGGAGAATAGCAATTCCTGAATCAGTACAAATCCAGGCACACGACTGAAATATCTATGCTTTGAATAACTGTTCTCAATAAAAATTGATTGTGATTGTCCACTAGTTATTTTCTACGCAAGTCTTTCAAAGGTATAAAGAAATCACCAGAAAACACAGGGCCCCAACAAAGATGACAAGCAGTTCAAAGAACTGATTTATAAAAAAGGTAGTAACTTCCTTCCGCTATAAATGGAAGAGGTATTTTAAGCCCCATTTAAATAAGAATTTGGCTATTGATACTCATGCAATATTCAAATACTGCAGCTTCTACATGAAAAACTGCAAGTACTTTCAAGGAACTTAAATTCCCTTTTTATTTACTCCTCCCTCCCCAAAACATGGCTTTAGCTCCTTTGCAGAGGCACAAAGCAATGCTACCTACATGTTTAACAGTTTATTACCACGTGAATATGCTGCACGAAAACGTGAAGTGACCCTTTCCCACCACAGCCAAAGCAATAGATGACCTACTGCCATCCTTCCCCCGCAGCCATGCGCAGGGCTGGAGGACAGACAGCACCTGCACTTGGGCAATGGGAACACACAGACATATGGGACAACCGGACACACAAAAAAACACACCCAGAAAGCCCTCCAGCTGAGCAAGGGTGAAGGGCCTCCCTGCAGCAGGGTTCCTCCCACCAGGAGCCTTGCAAGGAGACACTGTCCAGGGCAGCATCACTGGCACTTGAGCGAGGTGGACAGAGCGCAGGAGACACAAGCCCTTCAGGGACAGCACAGGGGTGACGAGTGCTCACCAAGAGTGCCAAGCTCCAGGCAGCTAAGCAGCTCTCGTGTTTTAGATGACTTGATATGTGCTGCTGCATTCCAACTTTGCTGCATCTTTTGTGAGGATCTGCTTGAAAACTGAGAGGAGGAAAGACCTAGTTTAAAAGGTTGCTGAGGTTTAAGAAAAGGGAAAACAAAACAAAACCCCACCACTCAATTTCAGAGGGATATAGTTCCTGCACTCCGTCTGTCAAGAGGAAAATTTGATCCATTATTGTAAAGAAACAGTGAGATGCAGCCAACAGCCCAGTGCTTTATCTCTAAATCTCAGCTGGAAAACGATATGGCAGCAGTTGAAATGTACTGAAACTAGAGTATTGCTGAAGCTGCGTGTTGCTGGGTACCCAGAAAGAAGCAGTGAAGAGGGGCGACTAGGAGACTCTTTATATTGAACGCTATGGTCAGCAGGGAAGTTTGAAGGAGAGGATGTAAAGTGTTGTGAGCCAAGAGGACATGCACAAGATGTCCAGTAAAGGCAGAGGCGGGGGGATTCCTGGCATTCATTCTAGGTGCTGTCTGAAGACACAGGAAGGATTCAGATCAACCGATAACCTCATATCAGACAGAAAACAGACATACTTCTGTGGGTAGAGACCAGTACTTAAAAAATAGGTCATGATGATGTTTGCCAAAGTGCGGCAAGCCTGTAAAGCCATTCTAGATGCATGTGCCTTGTTGACAGAGACTGCACAATCAATCCTCTACTAACAGGGGATGCTGATGGGCAGGACAGCCTCTGCCTCCAGCTCCAGTGAAACTTGTCCTGGGAAAAGGGAGATGAGTGACTCTCAGAGAGCTCTCTCCCACCTTTTCCAGGTCCAAAGTAGCCTATCTGCAATGTGAATATTTGGAGTCATGGGGAAGAAGAACATGAAGACAAGGGTTGGGGGGTCCTTGTAGCCAAAAATAGGCAAGACAAGGCTATTGTGGGAGGTAACAAGTTTCTGATAGAGCAGTGAATATATGTCTTTGGGACCACAAACACACTTTTCAGGATTAGTCTTTGCTGCTAAATACACATTAGGAACAAGATATTTATCAGCTGGATGGGACAATAGCATCCCATCCCCAACTGCAATGATCTATCTTTCTTTAGCCTTAAGTAAACTTTTCTTTTGTGCTGGGTAAAATGTCCTACACAGTGCAAATGTTGTGTGTCCTAAGCCTCTCTGAGATAGACTGGGTGCATGAGCAAACATCATCTTCAGCTGTCTGTGGATCAAAACAAAGATCACATTCCTTTTTGCGTTTCATGCAGAACCGTAACACACACTGAGACTGTTTTTAAACAGCTGGGTAGATGTCAAGAAATAGTTTTGTGTGTTCCTCAGGAATGTAATGTACAGAAATGTAATTATCCTGAGCATCTGTCCAAAGGAGAGAGTGGTTCAAGCTTCAAGACGCGAAAGGAAAACAGGTAAGAAAACAGTCTCATTTCTGCTAGTCACATTTTGGCGAACAGTGCATACAATTTTTTAACCAAGTCCCATGATGCAACTGGAACACTTCTGTAAGCAACGTTCTTGCAGACACAACTGAACACCCCTTACACAAGGATGAAATACATATTGAGACTGAGCAAACAACTAACAGTTGTTAATTGTAGAAATCTGCAGGAAAAAAATAATCTTGTGTAACGCAGTACAAATATACAAAGATATCCAGGACTGAAGTTTCAAAAGATTTATATTTTTGTGGTTAGACCACAAAGAAATGCACAGCTTCTGTGCTCTGGATTCATTCAATCTCACATTATTCAGCAGTAACAGTGACACCCAGTTCTTCTTCGGGGCAGACACAGGGGTATGGTGTCATAAGCCAAATTAATAGCTCCTAAGAGGAGAGGAGCTGTTTCCTCCTTACATCTCTTTCTACCTTGGACTCTGGCTCTCATCTGATCCCACAGGGAGACTAGTCAACTGATTAAAATAATCAATTATCTCAATTTTTTTTCTTTGTTGGTTTAGTGAATTGACTCATCTTACCTTTGGGTCAGATAAATGCCAGTGCCAGTTCAGAGGGAGGGAAAAAATGTAGTTTAGAGCAGGGGAAGGAAGCACAGGACCTCCCTGTTCAGCGGCAGCAGAGTTTTAATTCACGCTATGGAACATCACGCTTTTATAGCACTCAGCTGCACTTTGAAACTGTAGCCTAAGAAAACTACAGTCACCAGACATATAGACGCAGTCTAAATCTAGCCTGAGCCACTTTAAGAAAGAAATTTTAAAACAAAAATCATTTTAGACATATGAAACTTATTTATTACAGACTGAGAGGGGCAACCAGAAAGTTTCAGATGGCATAAAGTGTTTTAGCAACAAATAAGTTGGTTGACAAGAGAGCAGTAAGGAGGAGTAACAGGTGTAAGAGGGAAGGAAGCCCTCAATTTTCAAATGGAGCTTGACCAGCTTAGTCTCTATAAGGAATTATACACAATTACTATTTCTAAGAAATTATGACTGTTACTATAGCAGAGAACAACATCCAAGATACAAGCAAGGTCCTCTAATACCACAAATAAACCAGTAATATAAGCACTACTGAATTACAAGTCATACGTCCTAACAGCAGAATTAATCTTGCTCCTATTACCTTTTCATACATTTTATAGAGTGCTCTTCACCATGAACCACATTCATATGTGAGGTTTTAGCCTGAGCAACACTATTTCAAAATGCAGTGTGCAATTTGAATCTATCCTTATTATCATACAAAAAACAAGTTTTCAGTTTCTCCTTCTGAGAAGCTTACTGTTTTAAAGCATAATCCAAAAAATTAAGTAGTTCACTAGCTTTAGCTTCTGCTCATCCTACACTAACCTATTAACTCTCACCCCATCCCAACCTGCCTAATCCTTCCAAGGCAAGGTGGCATTTAACCAAGCTTGATGTCACCAGTGAGGATGAGAGAGCAAAAGGAGGGACATGGCGTGGGGAGAATAAGGGGATGGGAATGAGGAAGGGTGGGAGTATCTGGGGAAAAAAAAAAAAAAANCACAGCTGAAGCAGCTGGGTGGTAGATCCAGGTCCTAACTCTATTCTTTCCTTTAGAAAAGGACAATTAATTGTCTTCTCTCTATGTCTGATATATGTTATCACAATTCTTTTTCTGAAGGTTGTTTTTAGTTGCCACTGATGCTGTCTGGATACAAAGACGTGTGATAATTTTAGCCTTCCATTCCACAGCCAGGTGTCCTTCTGCACACTCCTGTATATAGACAAAACTGTGGTGAAACAAAAAGCTTTGTATAACAAGATCTCCTTAAGTGTGACATTCAAAAGGAAATCCACTTCAGATTAGGAAAACTTCAGATGGGAAAATATTTGTAAGTGCTCTCCTGCATTTTGCATACACGATCTAACTATACTTACTGTGGAAGTACTTGTAACCATACATTTATTCTGGCCCTGAATAGTCACAGTGAAATACTGACATGCCTGTAACAATAGGAAGTGATCACCATTTCTGTAACAGGAGCTTGTTCTCGCACTCTGGATAACTACTTCATGGTGTCATCAAAACTGTGGACTCTTCCTGACCTACTTTTCATTTACCTCTAGCAACTGTCTCCCCACTGCTATTTCACCAACCTCCAACAGCCTATGTAAGATGGACTTGGCAGCACATTGTTCACCTGAGCTATGCATAAAACAGACCAAAGTCCTACTTCACATCAACACCACCTTAGATTAACCATTGTCAGCAGCCAAATACCACATCTTCAGCTAAGTTCTTTATCCTTGTTCAGAGCAGAACTTTATGAAGCACATTTATCAGCCACACAAAAGAACCAATAGATGTCTACTGCCTAAGGGCAGATTAAATAGCTACCATCCATGAGGTCTACAGCTATCAGGCAAGTAATTACACAGCATGTAATTCAGATCTTGGCTTTACTCGTATAAAAGAAATGCACAGACTCAAGACTAGGAGCTGTTCATACCATCTATCATCACTTCTTCCAGTGTTTAGTTCAAGATCATCAATCTACCCAAAGATCCCTGTGTTTGACAGTCTACCTCTAAAATATCCTGCTCTCCTTGTGTATTTGTGTAGGAAGAAAGGCCCTCTTGGGTGCACCGATAAAGCCAGATGAAGCTGCAAGACAAAATGAACGTTGTGCTTTGCCAGATTTATCAGCCAGTGGGGTCTTAGCTGTCCTACCACATTGCAACAGTGACTATGGACTTAAAAGAGAAGTCTACACCCCAAAAAATAGCAAGGGGAATTACATGAAAAAAAAAAAAAAAACAAACGAACTAATTACTTTCCCTGGTTTTCTTTAAAATAAGGGGAAAACCCTTTACCTTCTCAATTTGATAAAGACAGTAATAAAGTACCTGGTAAGTGCTCCCTTGGATAGCATTTTCCCCCATTATCCGTCGCATGTGAAAGAGCTTTTCTGGCTGAGTTAGTAACCTGCAGATGTATACTCCATGCAGGTATTTGTGCTATCAACTCATAAACCAGATCACAGCGTAGCAGAAGTATGTCAGGCTTTGAACGTATTACAGAAATACGCTGTGTTACTGGGAACTGCAAGAAGAAAGCCACACATATCCTTAGATCAGACAGAAAAGGCTGTTCTTATTTTCTGTCACTTGCCCGGACGACAAGCTTTTCAGACACTTGCTATCTAACTGTGTGGTCAGAAACCCAATTCTTACGCAAATTCTATATCCTGTTTTCAGTTACTGATGAAAATCCAGGTACAGGAAGGAAAGTTTTCACACTGCCTTTCTCACACCTCTGCTGGATGGAGTTCATTCAGTTTAAGTTAAGAAACAAAATGGTGGGTATGAGAAGCAGCAAAGACTTCCACTAGGAGACAGTAAAAATCCCCAACGTATAATTCAAACTGCAAGTTGTTTGTGGTTTTGGATTTGTTTGTTGGGTTTTGGGTTGAGTTTTTTTCAGAAAAAAACCCCACCAGATACACTTCAGACTAAGCAATGCTTAAAAATCAACTCTTTCATACATCTAATTTTAATTTCTTCAATGAATTTACCTTGGCCGTGACAAAGGCTTAATGCACGACTGCAGCTCCCCCTGAAAACAGACCCAACATTAGCTCCTCTGAAGCAGTGCTGGATTTGAACACAGCTCCACGAGCAGCTTAAACCAACCTACAATGAAGCTGTTGCCAAAAAGGGTGAATACACCAATCTTCCCCCACATGATCCTGCCACCAGCTCTGCACTGGCTGAGGTCACTAGATACCAGCCTAGGGAGAGCAGCTCCTAACTCTGTGGGCTGGTGACAGCTGAAGGCCGGGACTAAGACTGCCCAGCTGGGCTCAGGAAGAGGATGGGCAGTACATCCTCTTTTAGCAGCAGTGTGGACACCTTAGATTGGCTTGAACTATTTATGAAAGCACACCCCCAGAGGAATACAATGACAATGAGAGCTTGTTCCAGGTTTCTTATACAAAGGTGGAGGTAAAAACAGCCGGTGATTATTTCAAGAGATGAGGGGATGCAGAAAAAGATGGTTCAGTGAATTTTTGCTCACCTTGGGTGTAAGTAAACTCAGGAGCATTTTGGAGATGGGTAGATGAGAAGCTGCCCACTGGTCTTTCTGTGACCTGACAGACAGCATTACCCGTGATCCCATTCAGGTAAGCTTCAGTACCTAAATGCATCTATCACAAAAGTACGACCATATAATTTCTGGCTATCCACTATACCAGGGACTCAAAGACAATACAGAGTGAGGAAAATCAGCCTGTCAACAGAGCAGGGCTGAGGGAAAGAATACTTAGGCATCACAAAAGAAGACATGCTCATTTTAGAAACCTGTGAACACTACACATGCTGGTTTCCTTCATTCATTTTGCTGCCTGAACACACAAGCAACTTGCCTGGGAAAGCTATGACATGTAGGCTGACCAGGACAACGTATCTTCAAGTCACATGCTGTACTGCTTTGTCTATTGGTTGGTGATTACAAGGTCACAGGTTAAAAATATAGATGAAAATCACAAAGACTCTAAAGATATGGGACACATGCCCTATTTTTGTGTACAGAGGTGACATCAGCATCTGATGTGTTGCTGACTGCCAGCACTTCATCACGCAGACCCTCAGGAGCCACAAAAAAGAGCAGCTCAGTTCATACACGCTACTGGTCCTAAGTGCAACCTGACGAGTCACATCACAGACATCACAACAGGGTGATGAGACATGAGGAAACGTCAGTGTGGAAAGCTGGGAGCAAGAGTGTTACAAATTTAAAGAGATCCGGCTTAACTTATTATTTAAATGCAGGTGAAAAGAGTTCTGCTTTTCAGACCATTTAGGTTACCTTCCAGAGTATTTCAAGCACAATATGGGAACTTGTTGAAGAATAGAAATTAAAAGCCTGCCTTGAGGATACCAGGCTTGAGTTATGCAGACTCCCTGAGAGTGACTCCGTCATGCCTCTGCTTGGAGACCAAAATAGTGCATTTGAAATCATATTGCAAATCTCTCGTGCTCCTTATGTACTTAGCTTATGAATATTCCTGCCTTAAAGAGATAAAAATCTTACAAGTGCAAACCTCATGTCTGAAACTGCAAAAAGGATATTCTTCCTCTTCCCTGTGGGCAGAGTTCTGCCGAGAGCTACAGGGAGTCACCGGGCAGGGGAGGGAGACTACGGCACTGATAAACCCGGGTGCTGTGGAGGACTGCTCTGCTGGCACCCGGAGCACAGGCCCCAGAAACCTAGGTGGGGGAAGAGCCAGAGGATCCACTCTGCCTGGTTAACAGCCCTCCCAGGAAATGTTGAAGAGAAAAACCTGTAATAGAGTCCAACCCTTTCCCCCAGGACAAGAAATGCTACCAAAATCACCTCGCACGGGCTATACATCCCCTGCAGGCACTCAGAGTAACTTCACAGGGCACCTGTGCTCAGCAGGTGCAAGACCCAACACGCAGCTGGCACAACCTGGGAAAGTTCAGACTACCCCAAACATGATGAGCCAGTGGATCCTGGAAATGAAGGACTTGCTAACCACACAGACATATTTCCCTTCATTATCCCCGGCAGAAATATGACAACTCTCTTCATTAATTCTCCTGACATGCTTCCCTTTCCCCTCCTGCACACATAAACGTGCCACAGCGTTGCCGTGTGCTATATGACCAATTGCTCCACAGCTTTCCTCCCTTCCTCCAGGGGCAACTTTTCAGAGATGCTAAGTGCATCTGCATTTAAATATAATTAAGAATGTAAGTGCTCACTTCTCCTGAAAATTCAAGGCCCTGGGAAAACAGACAGCCCTGGGAAATGTGTATGGTTCTTTCAGCAGTGAGACCAGCTTTAGCTGATCAAACACCAGTCATGCCATTCCCTAGTCTGATCTCTGCGGAACAGATCACAAGACATCACTATCTTAAATCTTACTTTGAATAACTGCTATAGTAGAACATAACTTTTAGAAAATATCAAATCCTGTTATTTTTCCCCCCCGGCAGAGATTCCACTGTAACCCTTTTAATTTTCTGCCTCAGTAGTTATGGCCACTGTTAAAAAGGTACCCCCAATTTCTAATCTCCACTTGTTCATCTCCATCTCCTAGCCTGCACAGCCTGCCAAAACTCTTTGCTATATTTCAATTACTTACACAAGTAATTTAGGGTAAGGCTCTGGATTTTTTTCCCCCTCAAGAACACTTATAACTCAAGGAGTCTCTCACAACTCCCTGTAGTCCCTCAAAATTTGCTTCCTCCCTGAGCTGTGCTAAACAGAGCTCACAGTAAACCAAGTCAGAGAATCTGAGTTAAGAGCAAAAACATCCCCTGTCCCAGCATCCTGGGTCCTGGAGGTTCAGAGAAGGGTAACAAGGACAAGCCAAGCCACGAAACAGCTTACAGGTAAGGAATGACGAAGCTCTTCAGCCTGGAAAGGAAATGATGGAAGAGGGTTATTTTATAGAGAGAAGATTACNAATCGTAGGAGGCTTGCAGATGGTGAGTAGGGATTGACTGTTCAGTTTCTTCTGCAAGAACCAGTGGCCACCAAACAAAGCCAGCAGAAGCAAGACTGCTCTTCATGCAAATGGCAGCAAACCTGGGCACTCTTTACCAAAAGATATCATAGAAACCTGCATAGGCTCAGGGAGAGACAAGGTAAGCATATGGAAGAACAATCCATAAATGCACGAACTACAAGCAGCTCAGAAGTTCCCCAACAGCTGAAAATCATCAGAGGATGGGAGAACATTAATGTGAATAATTTTACAAAATTCACTGTGTTCTTAATCTTCCCCAGACATCCAGGTGCAGCCTTTGTGGGAGAACAAATGCTGCACTAAATGGACCCTAGTCTGAAACATCACGACCATTCCCACGGACCCTCTAGCACTTCTTTGCCCTTGAATCATGGACACCAGGCTGGGATGTAGTGATTCAGCACCAGTTACACCATAATTTCCATTAGTCTCTTGCATAAACCTTCCAAGTACCTGTACTGTTTTTTTTTCTTCAAAGTAGTGTTCTGCAAGTTTACACTCAGGTAAATATGCACATCAAGTACCCCAAGTAATTTTTCAGATTTTTCTCATCCTGAAAATCTTTGTCCTACAACCTACCTTGAAAACATGTAATTTGCCTGTGCCCCAATTACCAATCAATTCACGTAACTCAGCACTGGTAACTTGCACTGCTTACAATTCTTACAAATTTGTGCAAATATGATGGGTACTTTTTTCCCCCCATAAAAGTGTTAAATCACACACAGCAAGCAACTGATCCCTTCAGAGCTAAACACACTTGTTCAGTTATCCTACTGGAGGCAGATGCCTTTTAAATTTAAAACTCATGATGTTCTAGAATATAAACTGAAGGGCCTCACAAAATATTAATATGTAACATCAGCAACACAATTCTTATAAATGCACTTGGTCTTGGTTGACTATTTGAGAATTAACAGAAGGAATATGAGAGTCTTGTATCAACCCCTTTTAAAGGCTTACTGAAGAAAAACCGCATCAGCAATCAAGAATGTTCATCAATAAACTCTTAGGACTCCTACACAAAAAGCAGCCCTGCCAATTAACAAAAGAGATTACATCTATTAAGCTAATGTTTACCTTAATTTCTAACAGTTTGAGCAGAGAGAATCACACCAGAGGATGCAAATATATCAATTCTCCTTCTAGTCCTTTCCCCCTCCCTGCTGCCCAGATGCACAGCAGAAAATTACTGAAAACTCAACTGCTAGCATCACATAATGAGCTACAACTATTGTTAGTTTCTCTTTTGTTCTTAACACAGTCAAAAAATCTCTTTCTTTTGATGTTACTGGACACAGGTTTCATGTTCTGTCCTCTACTTTCCCATTTCAATTCCCTCGCTTCCCCCTTGAAACGTATATTACTTTACTGACTATCAATGGCCAAGTTTACAATTTGCTTTTATATAACCATATAGCTTCACCTCCATCTAACAACAGACTTAAAACCAGCTCAGTCTTCTCTCTTAAGTATAGGTTTTGAGGCAACTTGTCATGCATTGATAGGCAATACCTAAGGATTACATATGAAACACCAAGTTTTGCTTATTTGTGTCTTTTACTTAGTTTTACAACAAACAGGAGCTTATCCATCAAGATGAGAATTAGAAGAGGATTCCACACATGGGGAGCTCAAGCAGTGTTAAGAAGTTTCCATCCAAATTTTCAGAAGTTAAGTGCTAACAGCATCATTTCTGGCACTCATTGCTCAGATCAAATTTTCCTGCCTGCAGACAATGCATCCCTCCTTCATGCAACAGTTTCCAGTAAACACCAATTAACAGCCCAGCTTGAATATAACCTGGTGGCCTTAACACTGATCCACTGGGATTTGAGATCATTTATTCTTATTCCAAAACAAGTGATCTGAAACTGGCTGCCTTTCAGTCGTTTATCCACCTCATTCTTTCTATAGGGTTTCAGCAACTCATGCTAATATACCAAGTGCCTGAAGCTTCCCAACCAGCCACTGCCAACTACATCCAGTTTACGCTTATATGTAAGTTATTCTAAAGCCCTTGTTATTCTATGCAGACAATTACAACCAAATAAACTTCTTCCTCTGCTGCTTTAATTTTGAGAACTTGATTTTGGAAGAAACAAATTATTTCCCTTTTCACCCACCCTTACATCTGCTTTCATCTGCTCTCTGAAACCAACCTGAAACACAAAGGCTAAAGCAAGAGAAAATTTGGGAAACTTGGGAAAATTTAGATACTGTTCCTCTTACCATTGTACTGAGTAACTTAACACAACACTGAGTAGTCCAGTTTGTAAATCACTTGGATTACTCACAATACAAAGTACTTTGCTACATGAATAGGGCTGACCAAATCAAGCCCCCAGAGATTAGGGCTGATTACAGTTAGCTAATTACAAGCAAGAACTTACATGGATTTTCTTATTTTATAAAATGCAGTCTACCTTTTTATGAGTAGCACCTTAAATTCAGTTCTCAACTGCATCCTACTGTTGAATAACCGTACCAGGCAGTAAAGACAAAACCAGGACTCATTAGTAGGAGGAAGTTTTAATTTTCGACGCAATATATACTGAAAAGTCCACTTCAGATTAAGCCTATTTAGCAAATGACCTATTAGAAACTATTATGCAAAGTGAGTTCAGTAAGTTCCCAACCTTTTTATTAAATTTAAATTCTCTATAATTTTTCACTGCATTACAAGCAACTTTCAACTTTGAAACACGGTAAGTATGCTGGCATCATTGGAGCCACCCCTGCTGATTCTGTGCCAGTCAGGGAAAATCTCACCACATTATGGGTGATAAAAATTGCTGTGCTCTCTCTGTTTTATTTACTAACATTTGCTCTTGGTCAACTAATCAGAACATTCAGAGGCTTGGTAACTGCACACGTGCTACGCTGCTCTCATGTTGTCCCCTGCATGAGTGATGGCAGGCAGGACAAGTCAAAAAGGCATCAGACTCTGGGAAGATACTCTGGCAACTCCTGTTCAAC
This sequence comes from Ibidorhyncha struthersii, assembly GCA_013398815.1. Taxonomy (NCBI): domain Eukaryota; kingdom Metazoa; phylum Chordata; class Aves; order Charadriiformes; family Charadriidae; genus Ibidorhyncha; species Ibidorhyncha struthersii. Next base: position 66,117 of record VZSZ01008378.1, read on the forward strand.
ATACAATATACTGTCTCAGTAAATGGACGTATACCATTTTTCCCTCTGAGGACTCTTGCCACAGCGTTTAGGACTTCTCCTTGTTTTGGACAGAAATCAGAGCTACAGTAAGAGAAGGTTTTGCTAGTCTCACCTCCCACTCGCTTGCTGCAGAAACTCAAAACTGTACAGTGAATGAGAAAGGATGGCTTTATGATTAGGGAGCAGGATGATAAGCTAGTTAAATGGATTTTGTTTTGCTGATGAAAGTAACTGTGTGATGTAGGACAGGTCATCTAAACCAAACCTTTCTTTATGATACATTTTTTAACAGAGACCAATTCCTCCCATACGCTGACCACTCATGATTTCAAGCAAAACAGGTGCAATCTGGGAATATTCTGCACATTTGGAAGAAAGACACATTATATCACGCCGGAATAAATATACGGACTAAATTCAGACAATTGTGCTTGACTCTAATTTGCACTGCTTTTACACTGCCTGCTTTCAAAAGGTCACCCTTTTTCCTGTTTCGGTGTCTTCAGTGGCAAAACATAAACAACCACCTTCATCCAGCTTAGCAACACCTGACAGGAATCCTGGTTTCCCAGTCTCACAGGAATCCACCTAACAAGTCTGTCCCAGAGATGTGCACCCTGCCCTAAACTGGTGCTTCCAGGCTGTTATAGTTCCAGTGCTGGGTTCCTGCAACTCGCCTTGTGTTTGTGAAAGTGTTTTACAGTCCATGACATATGGGGGAAAAAAAGGAAAACAACGAG
>VZSZ01008378.1:67003-111948 GCA_013398815.1 Ibidorhyncha struthersii
ATAATATAATATTATATATAAAATATATTATACTATATATAACTATATAACTATTATTATTATAACTAGGTTATTCCAAGAAGAAGAGGAGAGCATCTTGGGCACTGGGTATAGCAGCCAGGGTGCCTACGCAACCATTGCACTGTGCCAGACAGACACATCCTCAGAAGTCTGAAAGAAGATTACTGCAGCAACAATAGCAGAAAAGGTAAGAAGACAAAGTTAAGAAGCTGATTGTCACATAAGCCAAGAGATGAGGCAAAAATAAGGAGAAAGAAGTGTTATTTCTATTGGTCCTCAGGAAAGAAAAAAAACCAAGCAGTATCAGAGCCTCTGTTGCTTTAAGACAAGAAAACAAGGGCTGTATCTGCCCTTGTCTTAGAGATTTGGAGACTGAATGGTACAAATATATTCCAGAATTACAGAGCCACGGAAGAACCACACAAGTGCTAAGAGAAAAGGAAAATACGAGGTTACACAGGAGAAACCTTCTGGCAGTGGGATCTGTTCAGCCACTTAGCAGTGCCTCAAGAGAAGTAATCAATACCTCATACCGCGAGGTTATTTGTAACGGTGCGACCACAGTGCCAGCAGGTATGCTGTAAGGAACAATCTTGGCTGGGGAGAGGGATGCTGGGGTTCCCTTTCTAGAGCGTGCGGGAACCGCAACCCCTCCTCCTCGGCTCGGCGACGCCACCCGCCGGCTGCAGGCATTAACGCAACACGGCACTTGGTGGATACCAGGCGAGAAGCTCCTCGCTCCATCACTACGCTTACATTTTCTTCAAAGAATAGGAAAAGTCTTTTAACCACTGTCTTTTCTACAAGGTGTGGCAGGGAGCACCACCACCTCCAGTCCTCCACAGCCTTCAGAAACTGTGTGACAGTCTTCCTACCCGAGAAGAGGGATTTACTAAGTCAACAAAATCCTTCTGACAGAGTACCAGCCCTTGCACACATCTATTAAAAGGAATGACATTCAAAGTGAAAGACTAAGGATGTCACTGTCAGCATTTATGAATTCATAAAGGCAAACACATTCACAAGCTCCTAATGAAGAGACATCATGTGCAAGGAACAAATTATAGCGAGATGTGATGTTCCTTCCTTGTTTCTCTTAGAACAATAAAAAAAAGAAGCATTTACAGCATTTACATTTCATACAGAAGTATGAAAGGGAGATTATTCAGAGGACAGGGGCCTTCATTCTGTTAGACTGACAGACACAACCCTTCCAGGCTCAAAGCAGCTCTTAACAGGACCTCCATTAAGCCACAAAATAAAGTTTGTGTACATCATCGTATCAACACACAGGTGAGACAATCTGCAAGACTTCCTACATCTACTGCATCTTTCTTTTGACTAGGAAAACAAAGCATTTTGGCAAAGCGAAGAAAGCATTTAGAACAAGAATTAGTAATTCCTGTATCAGATTTTCTTAAAGTTCTAGACATTAAGTCAAAGCTGGGTAATTGCAAAAAAAACAACTACCAAACAAAACCCCCAAGCCCCTGTGCAAACACAGTCAGAAAAATGGTTAACCATAAGTAAGAGAGAGAGACTATTTTACTCAGAGCACCTCAGAAACATCAATAAAGGGGCAACTCGGAGGGAAGAGTCCTGTGGAAGAAAAAAAAAGAATGAGGTATATGCATCCATAATGTTAAATAATGAAGACAGATGTATATGCATGGATAAACCTTCTCAAGCAGTTTCACATGAAAGTGTGTCAACAATTAAAAAATAAAGTCTTCACAGATTTGGCAGTACCTTCCCACTACTGCAGCTAACACATCTCCAGCAGGTAACTGCTGAATGCACACCTTCTGGCAGCACTCAGCTCAGGAAGATGGATGTTTTGTCCTCTGCTGCATGCAGGCAAAGGCTAACTATCTAAACAAGTCCAGTCCGTAGAGACTGCTATGGGTGTCGGGAGAGCTCTCAGAAACTGCTTGGGATGTCAGTGAAGGTGGCAGCTTTCAGGAGAGCAGCAGCATCAAACAGCTAAGCAGGTAACCACTGCCAGCTATAGCTGCAGTGGATGAAGGCAGGTGTAAGACATGCAGACTATGGTAACTAAAGATTCCACTGAAATGACTTTGAGAGTTGCACAAGGAACATGGAGCTATTGCATTTGTTTCACAATCAACTATTTTTCATCTCTCTTCAAACTTTCACTTCCACAATTTTGATGCTCCAGTTGGGTAAAAGTCTTTATTTAGGAAAAAAAGAAAGCAGGCATTTAAATAACAAAGGGGTTTCTCTCTCTATGGATTTTACCAGTTGGGTCTGTGCTCAGCTCAACAGCAGCATTAAGTTCTTGTATTTCTCAACAGAAATTCTGTATTTCTGCAAAACCCAGAGGTTTTGCACACCCATATGACAGCCAGTAGCATTTGAAGTCACCCCACAACGATGCCAGTCAGTCCACACAGAACATGGGAACGCTTACGAAACAAATACCAGTAAAAGCTGAGTTTGTATTGACTGTTGGATCACAAGCCAAAGACCACCTGGCAAGTTTTACGTTCTCCTTCACTATCTCTGCAGCACTCTTCAGCGAGAGAGAAAGGGGGATGCCATCATCCCCCTTCTCCCCCATCTTTCCACTGCAAGTGCCAGCTGTTGCAGCTTTTTTCACAAAACTACTGAAACACTAGAGAAACAAAACTCAGCTACCTAAAAAAAAAACCCCACCCAAATTCCTTTAGGTACAAACCAACAATAAATTGCTGCTCTTAGCAGAAGCACTTTACAAGGAATGCAACAGGAGTTTATATTTTGGTGTGTTTGTTTTTTTTTTAAACTAGCATACTAACTAAACAGAAAGAGTTCACAGGTTCATTAACAATTCTCTGGTTTTCCTTCTACAGATTTTATTTCAAGAACAGGGTGGTCAGAACTTCAAACAAAGAGATACAAGTTTTCATTTAGTTCCCAGATTACTGATCGCAGATTTAAACCAGCCAAAAATTACAGACTGGTCAATAAATCACTGTAAACTCTTGAGCTTCCCAGGAAATGTTACTCCAAGATTTATCTTCTTTTTGGTAAGGCCTGTGTTGCCTCACAAAAGAAGCTTCAGGTGTGAACTAGTCTGTATGTGCCAGTCAACACATAACATTTTTACTGCTGATTCATTTCCTTATCCTAATGAGAACTCCTTCTTAGGAGCCAGCCATTCATGCACACTGTGTGAGCAGCAAAGAAGTCTTCTAGGCTATCTACAATTTCTGTTGCCTGCCTTTTCTCTAAAAAAAGGATTCCAAGATGGAACCAGAGCTCTCTTAATCTAAAAGATCATTCCTACAAAATACCAAGAGAAAATCTGGAAGGAGAAGGATTTCATACATCACATCTACAATTGCTCAAGAGTATCTAACAAATTACAATCCAGAACTGCAAACAAATGTGTATATGACTCATCTCATATTTATGCACAAACTGTTTTTTTTTTCTGAATTACTTGCAAGAATATATCTTAAAAAAGATATTTATGATTAACTGATGTACGCATATAGTTGGGGGGGGGAACAAGCATTCCAGCACACAGGCCCTTTGTTTAAAAATACATAGTTAATTTACTTACCTGTTCACACTTCAACAGACAAAATGAGTATGAATTAAGACTGAAGTCTTAAACAGTATACAAAAATTTATAAAACAACCCCACCAAAAAAAAAAAATGAACTCCAATGCCATAAAACATTGAAGACAAATCTTAAAAAAGAAAAAAAAGGCAACAATAAACTTAACTATTGCCTATAACAACACTGAGTTTTAAAACATACATATTTCTTGTTTCTCAGTTCTAAGAACTGCAAGATTACATTGCTAAGCAGATGATATGCGGAACTACATAATTTTGTTTGTTTTTACAGGAGGGATATAGAAAGTCAATTATCCTTTTAAGGAAGGCCTATAGAATATGAGAAAAAGTACATTAACAAGCTATCAAAACAAACATATTTCAAAAATACAACATAAACATAACTCACCAGTACTATAGTATCTTTTAAGTTCTGTGCGTCTGATGTCTTTCAGTTGATTGTATTTTTTCTTTTTCTTTTCTTTGTCTGGAGGAGTTTCCTTTTCCCCAGCAAGTTTACAGTTGTCTTCAGAGGAACTGATTTGTTCCAAAATAACTTTACTTTCATCATCTTTCTCAGAAGGTGTTTTGGAAACAGGAGATCCAGGGGAATTTGCAGAGACAGTCTCAGTGTTTTGTTTGGCTTGCCTTTTCTTTTTCAAACTATGCGTGAAGAAAAAATCACAACGTTAAGATGTAGCCAACCTCTACAGATGAGTGAACTCACTCACTAACTTGATTTTTTTAAAAATGAATTTAATATCAGCATTCCTTACAACTCAGTAAAATCCATACACTTTGCATCAGTAACATGGTAACTAAGATTATCCTACATCATGCTCTTCAATCATCGTATCATCATCTCAAGGATATCTTCTCAAGAATAACAAAAAAATGTAGTAGAGGTAATAAAGTTTTTACTGTTGTTTACTGAGGAGGAACAGGGAAAAAGAAACAAAAAATCATAAAGTTGTTTTGTTCTAAACCATCGTCTATCTAAACACAGAAACAAGATACCGAATCATGTTTTCAAGTTGAAGCTTAGGATAAAATAACACCTCAGATCATAATGTATTATAATGCAACAGCTAACATAATTTCATAGTCAACTGCTCCTGCTTTACGAAGCTACTTGTTTTGATATAAACTTGTTATTTCTTTCCATTTTGTCCAAGGTTATCTCCCAGTGGCCACCCATGCTACTTCACGTCTGTTCTTGCACAACCCACACCACCTGATACTCCCAAGTGTCACCCAGCAGCTCCTCCCCCAACACGACCAATGTGGCCACAAACTGCTTGTGCGGGAACATTTCCCAGCTGCTGCAGCTCTTCTGAGAGAAATCTTAACGAGCTGCCTATAAATATTCCAACTTATCACTATAGCAACAAGAGTGTTTTCTTTTTAGAAGACTCCTTAAAGCACAGCTCAAGTGAGAATGATGCTTCAGGAATCCTAACACAGAATTTTCTGCTAAATCACCATCTTTAGCACCGACTTTGCTTAGTGAGAGCAAAAGCTGACTTCACAGGCTGAGGGTCAGCATCACTAAAATAGTCCTCAGTTAAGAACCACTGACACATACCACAAAAACTAGAAGCCTAATCTATCTAATGATCCTTATTTCTAGTACATTAACTTCTTAGTTACAACCTACCTAAGGGAGGGAGTAGAATATTAATCTTGTTGATGCTAACTAAAAACTTTGTTATGTGCACAGGAAGAATTATGCATAGAAAATACAGACAATCAATGAGTCACCACAAATGAGAAAAGGTTACGTGATCTCACAGCAGTAATTCACGTAAGGGAAACCTAATGTATTAAGGTATTAATATAACGCAGGAGTTTCAGAGATTCTTCCTTCCACCTTTTATATTTATACGCTATCATATTTTTTCAGGCTACAACATAAAAATAAATACACAGAGCATTTGAGAACCATAGTAAGACATTTCAGGCTACACACTATTTTTGTTGTTGTTGTTAAGAAAACATTAAAACCAGTTCCCAAGTTCAGAATATCCAGCTTGAGACCTCTGAGAAGGGTCAGTTTCCCAGACGACGTGACCAACACTTTCCAGTGAAACATTTCAAAAGATTGTCTTGCAAAGACGTGTCTACTACACACATATGTATACATATTTCTTAAATGCTTCCCAAATATAACAGCAGGAGATTCACATTCTGCAGCCAACTCAGTGAGGATGCTGTGGTTCCCCATTCATTCAAACCCACTGATTTCTAAGACAACTAGTAGTAGTTCAGGCTCTGCACAGCAAAAGAGATTTAGTGTGTGTGAAACTTTACAGATCAGGTCCTGACTACATATGAAAACAACCGACAGATATTTGTAAGAGATAAACGTGAATACAACTGTATAACAAATGAAGTGTTTTGTTTAGACTAATGAAAATTTGCATATGTAATGTAAGCTTATTTTTGACTAATAAGCCACAGTCCTGATCAAAGGCTGCTGTAGCAACCACAAAATATTACAGTCGCATTGCATACACAGTGTCTGTATTTAGCCCTGGCAGAAATCTCTGCAAAGCAGCCCTCTACACTGAAATGGCATATCCTTACCATGGTTATACATGATTCCAGACTTGTAAATAAGACACATTCCTGACGTTTTACTCTAGTGACTCAACGATCACCCTGCATGTGTGCATATCACAGGGTACCGAAATCATCTGCTTCAGTGCATGAGAACTGGTAAGCACCCACTGGCAGCCCCGTTTCTACTCACATTGCATCAGACACTTCTGTCCTCAGATTGCCAGTCCATTTGTTTTGATCACTAACTGTTAAGGAAGCTTTCTGTAGTATAAATGTAGTATCTCAAAGCAACAAAAAAGCTGCTAATGGAAACAGAACTCTTTGTGAAGGGGGAAAAAAAAAAAAAGGGAAAAACCTCTCTAGAGGTCAACAGTCCTCGTGATGATACTAACAGCTTCTGTCAGTATTTTCCTTAAAACATACTCATTTGAACCAGAGTTTTCAAATTTGCCCCAGGCAACTTTAAGAATAAAGAGCTAGAACAGAACTGGTCCTTTAGTGACAGAAAAGAGGAAAGCAGAAACGACCATCTGAACTGACTGACTGCAACATAACTAACAGACCGATGCTTCTCCCCATAGTATTTAATCTTGCCTGATTCCCACATATTACAGCCCACCGAGAACCTACAGCATCCCCAGCACACTCCTGCTGCTTCAAACCGACTGTGCCACCGGCACTTTTCAGGTAAGAGTGATCAAGAATCTGGGCACTCCATAATTTCTATTCCTTCCTCATAGCAGGCATCAGATTTCCAGACAGTGCCAAGCCTACTCTTCCTGCCCACTGCTCTGTTTCAAGGCAATGACCATCCAACTCTCAAAGCAGCAACCTTGGCGCTAGAAAAAATACCAGATGAGGACCAAATATCCATGATATTCATCACAGGACTCAGAGATACTGCAACTCTGAGTGGGGTTATGATGTCTGCTTGGAAGATGCTGCTTTTAGAGACCTCTAAAGCCTGGCCAAAATTACCCAAAACCCTCCACTCACTCTTGAAAAACCTCAACTATAACATCCCCAAGAACCAAAACAAGCCTTAAACAGCATTTAAAACCGTAACAGCAGCCTCAAATTTATTATGCTTTTTGACATTATGTGCACTCTCTTAGTAAAGCAAATACTAAGTCCTGTATACACACAAGGCCATTCATTATTAACACACACTGGTACAGTGCGGCAGAGTTTGGGCTGTGAAGAGCACAGCTGGAGAGTTTACTACATCTTAAACAAAATTCCATCCTCTTGAGGTACGCCCTTCAGCCTCCACTCGCCCTTGTCTCTCACTGACCTGCACATCCCAGCAAGGCAGACTGGGCACCCACACAAGCTGCCAGCCCCTCTCTCGCTCAGATTTCAAACCTATCACCTCCTAAAGAAGTTCAAAGCTGAAGATCTCATCAACTTTTCTCCCAGCTCTCAGTTATTTGTTGCCCTTCACAGTGAGGCTTGGCCTGGAGGACGGATTTAAGAACACTTTGTCAAACTATTTCAAGTGGCTCTGTTCAGTTTTAAAACTGAATAAAACTAACATTCAGTCTTGTCCTAATGGTTATGACAGCAAAAGGGAGCTGAAGGCCGAATAAGTAGATAAATGAAACCCCTCAGTTTGACCAGTGTCAGGTTTTGCAACTAAAGCAACCTTTCAGGCAAAAGCATATGCATCTTTTCCAGTGAATGGATAAGGTGTTACTCAAGAAGATGCTTGTTTTTCAGTATCAGAGTCAATGGATATGTTGTGTTTCACTAGGAAAGTTGCTCGGGGAAGGAAAGAGGATAGAGGAACAAGGAGGGCAGAAGAAACAAACAGCTTATCTGCAAAAACACTCTGGTTTCTGAGGAAAGAGTCTTACACATCTGTAATTTCATTTAGACGCCAGATAACATCTTTTAAGCTAATTGGTTCTGACAGGCAAAACATTTCTTCTGAATTTATACTGAAGCATCCTTTTACAGCTCCTCAAAATGTTTTCTGAGCAACAACTGATAAGCCATTTTCTAAGTCTGTCCAAATAGAGTTTTCCAGTAAAAGTTTTCAGTCTGTTACTGTGCACAACAGATGACTGGTAAGTCTTCATGGGCACTGTGACTTGGCTGCAGAGATCTTTCAGGCACCTATCGTACAGAGGACAGGGAGCAGAGACTTTCTGCAACACAATGACTATTCTCATAACATTTAGTAAAGACTAACGATCTGAAATGGACATAATTTCAGAGTAAGTAGGCAGGTAAAAATACAAGGTCAGCAGTGCTCACTTAAATTAATTTGCAACTGACTGCTTAATAGCTTGGGCACTGACTTACAGGAAAAGAGCTAAGAAAGTTTCAAGAAATGGCCTACTTCATCTTCCAGACCCAATTCTACTTGACTGCATACAAAAGGCAAAAAAATCTCAGTTTTTTAGACTAAAACAGCCTGAATTCCCCATTAGGCTAAACAAGGTAGGTGGTTAGTGTAAAAAGAAACCTGATCAGAGAAAGAAGGGGTGATATTATCTGTACAACTTCCACTAGAAGAATACAAGCAACCAGGAAAGCTGTGCAGCTCTGACACTGAGACAATAAAGAAATGGAAATCTGACAATTTTTTTCTAGAAAATCCATTTGGTTTTGGTTAACACTTAATTCAACAGAGATGCCGAACAAACAATTGAATAGGACCTCATTTGATATATAATAATTAATCCCAGACAAAGAGCACTAAGTCCATATCATAGAATGCTCTAAAAAGTTTGGAGGCTAATAAGGCATTATTTTTATGATGTATTAGATTATTAAAAATCATACAGCATGGACAACTCTTGCTTTAGAAACAAAAGCATCTAACAAAGTGGCCCTCCAAAAATATTAAAAAAAAGAAGGGGGAAGGAAGAAGAAATCTTCATTTTATCTTGAAGCTGACACAGTTTTCCTTTTGGGAAATTTTCCACAACGTGCATCCTTTAAAGCGTGCCTTGATATCTGGCATACAATCAGCTTAACATCCTGCACAGCACAAACATCATGTTCTACAAACGATAGGGTTTTAATCCATTTATGCATATTTGCAATAAGATTAACACTTTAAAACACTTCAAACATTTTAATCTCTTTTGTTCCCATCAAGAACCCTGCTAATTTACTTTGTATATGAAATGATATACATCCCAATTATTTCATTCAGAATTAACCATTTTCATCTTAATTTAAATCTCTGCACTCACTATACGTTCGAATTTCTTTGTACCCTACATGCTTTTCTCCACCCATCCAGAACAGCTAAATAAATCAAATTCATGACATAAAAAAAAAAAAACCCTACGTATAGAAACCTTAGAGTAAAAATCCCCATTAGGCACCCACAGGTCTGATCCTAGTCAGCTATTCTATTCCAGCCCACACAGATCATCCATCTCCCCCTCACTCAGCTCGGTGCCAGCACAACTCAGCCAGCTTCAAGCATGGCTGTGCTCTCATCCCACCTGATGAAACCTGACAAATAAGCAATCTCAGACAAAATAAATCATTACTGTTTGCAAAGCCAAAGGAAGTCAGACTGCTTGCCAGACCATAAGGCTTCACTCCCGACTTCCTCAGTGTGGCTACTTTCACTTCACAACAGAAATGAACAGAAAACTGTTCATCCTCAGTGAGAAACCTTCCTAAAACTAAACAGCATCCACTCTGCAAGAAAGCACGCTCCATAAACACGAGCCATTTCAGGCTGGTATGCATCCTGTTTTGGAAACGAGCAAGCCACCAGACTGTATGTTTACTATTAAAACAGACTATTAAGGCAAAAATAAGAGAGGGAACAATTTTTTTTATGACAGACTTAAAAGACAACTGCAGAGAGAAAAAACCTATGAAAAAGAGTAACTCTGAAACAGTTATCAAGGACAACAGGGTGGTTGCAGTATGGTGGTTACAGACACCGAACGGTGTCCGTACTCTGGTCATTCCAAATGTCAAACAGCAACTACAGAAAGCTCTGATATTAGTAGCACAGGTCAATGCTGGAAATTTCCACTTTTATTGGAACTCCTGTTACTAATTTACAACAAATACTAGCATCAGGTTTCACACATGGTCAGTCGTCAGCAATGCTCAAGAGTTGTCATGATCCAAAGAGTAAAGTGCTGTACTGACAAGCAGGGTATGCCCATTTTCTCCCTGATACTGCCATTAGCTTACAAAAACAAGAACAAGTCACTCTGTTTCATCACCTGTAATGTGGAGGGAAGGATTTGTAGTAAAGCTGTTCTGGAATTTCAAAGACATTGTAACCTTCTGATAGAAAAAAGTTCTTCGATTAAATGAAAATATATTATTTTTCCCCCCCAGTCTTCTGAACAATATCAGGGAATTTTAAATAACCCACTTATGCCCTCTTATGTTTATTTTAGGGGTAAAAAGCAATATTACCACTTCCCAGGGTAAAACTTGAGAGTTCTGAGCTATCATAAAATTTTTATTTTCTTAAATTTAAGAATACAGCGTTCCCACACAGCTTAAACTTTCTATTTTCAAAGGCAAAAAGTATCCCCATCTTTTCTGTTTACTTAGCAGAAGAGCTTATGATGTATTCAGCACTCCATTACCACGACAACAATTTAATAAAATCCTTCCTATAGGGAAAGGATTTTGAAAAGCTGTTTTGTTTGATTTAGACATCTATTTAATTCCTTCTCTTACAACCTCAGTTACTGCAGGCTCTCAAATAACAGCTTTAGGCAGAAGGCAAAACGGAGAAATCCCTCCCTTCAGATGACTCCTTTAACTTTGCCTGAATCATTTAACAGTTCAGTTTAACATTCAGTTAAACCCACACCACAGATCTATCTTGTCACAGATACATCTTGTCACAGATACCAGCCAGACTCTTACCACACTCCCATCCTGCTCCTCCTCTTCTCTGCTAACGATGCCAGATACTTTCTCCTACTGTGGTGTTCATTAATCATCCCAAACTGCTCCTACACACGCAACAAATTCTTCCTACAGTGGCTTAGCAAGACACTCTCCCTGCACCAAAGCCCTGACCAGGGAGTAGCTGCGTTGCCCTGTCACCTCCAGCCAGTGCTGGGCTCCAGCTGCTCTCCCACACTCAGTGCCAGCTCCCTGAGCCACCGCTCCCCTTGACATCAGCTGGCTGAAACCGTAAGAAAAAGAGAACTGCAGTTATATGGCGAAGGAGGAAGTTACAGGGAAGCTGCATGGATTCTGTACAGAAGAGTCACACCATATTAAAACTATTAAGATTATTTGAGAAGGACAATAAGCACATGGTAATCAGGCTGGCTGAAACATATCTCTAGTTCTCCCCAAAACTTTGATAAACTCCTCCCTCCCTCGGTTGAACACTCTTCAAGAAACCCAACTTTCCTGAAACAAAGAGGAAGGCCCTTTTAAATTACCAAGTGATTAACATAGGGAAACAAAGTGCAAGAATTGAGAACAACCCAAAAGAAGAAAGATGACGACAGGGTACACGGAGAGCTGTAGGAGATGTGTATTTCTCCATACAGTCATCACTGCACACCCACTTTCTCACATCAGGTAGTCACAGAATGATTTGGGTTGAAAGGGACCTGAAAGATCATCTAGTTCCAACCCCCCTGCCATGGGCAGGGACACCTTCCACTAGACCAGGTTGCTCAAAGCCCCATCCAGCCTGGCCTTGAACACCTCCAGGGATGGAGCTTCCACAACTTCTCTGGGCAACCTGTTCCAGTGTCTCACTACCCTGACAGTAAAGAGTTTCTTCCTATTACCTAATCTAAATCTACCCTCTTTCAGTTTAAAACTGTTACCCCTTGTCCTATCGCTACACTCCCTGATAAACAGTCCCTCCCCATCTTTCCTTTAGGCCCCCTTCAGGTACTGGAAGGCAGCTATCAAACTTCCCCGATAATACAAGTGGCAGTTTTAGTATTGATTAAACCAACTGAAAGCAGTCGGAAGGAAATTTAGCGCTCATTGACTCAAATGGCAATAAACATTTACAAAGTGATAAAACAGTAGATGAAAATCAACGATCACTTAAAGCAAAATCCATGGGAAACATGCTATACATGGTGCAGCGATAACATAGCTGGAACCCACCTCCAGGAAAAAAATCTCAAGGAATGGTACTTTAGTATTTCTTGTACGAGAAGTACCAAGGGCACCACATTAAATTCATTCAAGAAATACTTTCAGAGAATGTGAAATGCAGCTACAAGCAAATAGCTTAGGCATGCTGTGTTTTCCAAAGACGTAAACAGGTACAAAAGCATCTATGAAAATTCAACATGGAAGGGCCTATGAGAGGCTATGGAGAACACAGACACAGGGATACAGTCATTTTTAATTTTTGCTTGGCTGGTACCTACACCGCAAACTGCCAGAAGCCTGTACACCTGTGGGCACACTTGTGAAGGATCCCTGCATGCATTCACGTTTGTTGTTTTGTTTTTTTTTTTTTTTTTTTGGTTTTTTTTTGTTTTTTTTTTTTTTTTTTTTTTTCATTCTTAAGCATCTCCGACTGGCCCCCCATCAGAGATGGAGCATGGTGAATGCAGCAGTGTCATGGTTTAACACCAGCTGGCAACTTGAACCATGCAGCTGCTCGCTCACTGCCCCAATTTGGATGGGGGAGAGAATCAGAAGAGTAAAGTGAGAAAAACCTCATGGGACAGTTTAATAGGCAGAGCAAAAGCCACGCACACAAGCAAAGCAAAACAAGGAATTCATTCACTGCTTCCCATCATCAGGCAGGTGTTCAGCCATCTCCAGGAAAGCAGGGCTCCACTACGCATAACAGTTACTTGGGAAGACAAACACCATCACTCCGANTGGTCAGTCAGGGTCAGCTGTACCAGCTGTGCCCCCTCCCAAATTCTTGTGCCCTCCCAGCCCACTTGCTGGTGGGATGACACAAGGAGTAGAAAAGGCCCTGACTGCCTAGCAACAACTACAAACACCAGTGAGCTATCAAAAGCATTTCTCATCCCAAATCCAAATCATATCATTACGCCAGCTGCTAGTAAAAAAGTTAACTCTTATCCCAGCTGAAACCACAACAAGCAGTAATGGGGCAAAAAGCACAGCAAACCCCTAGGATTCAGGAGCAGCACCGTACTATTCGAGGAAAAGGAGACTCGGCTCAAAGCTTGTAGCTCAAAGAAGCATTTTAAGCCACTTCTGTCAGCAAAAGAAGGCACCTCTCTCTCTGCTGACCGTTAATCTGTCACCAGTTGTCCCCATTCACGCACACAAGCATTTCTTGCAACTCCACAGGGACCAGATCTGGGAAATTATCTACATTAAAGATAACCCAGCAAAAGTGCCAATACATAAATTAATTTTTCAAAATCTGATCACTCCCCCATTAGTTCCCACTTGGCTGTGCTAGCATTTGTATCAACACAAAGGAGAAGGCCAAAAGAGGAGACAAGACTGCTCCTCCAAGCAGCACTGCCACTTCAAAGGCACTTTGCCCAGACTGAAAGGCTTGTCAAGCTACAGCCTTCCTTGTTCTCTGTAACGTTAGGCTGAGGTCAGCAATAAGCGGAAGCCAGAAAGCCAAACCAGACACAGGCCACACTATGCACAACAGACCTCTGGACAGAAGCACTGAAGCAGTTGTGGCAGCTGCTTCCCACTTATCCAGAAAAGGTGCTTTGATGATGGGAAATTTTCATGCAGGTTTGTGCTGCGAGGGCTGGGAGACAGGCAGCTTCCCCTGCTGCAAAAAGCAAGGAAACAGTGACTCTGCTTCTCTAACAGCAGCAGGGAAGAGTAAGATTGTCTTTATGAAGACAACAACAATTTCTAATGTTGAATAAGTTGACTCAACTCGGTAAGTGAAGCCACCTGTCTGACTTTGCTGACCAGTAAGGTCAGGGGGATCCAAAAGTAACCACGGTCAAGAAGTCAGTGGTCAAAATGAAGTAAAAAAAAAATCAATTACTTCTTTATTTAAATGACTACTAAAAGGGGTATCTTACAGAGGTAGGGAACTGCGATTTAAAGCACATGTCTTTGCATTAGCTTTTGCTTTTATTTAAAAAGTTACTTTAAAAATTAACATTTAAATGTCAAGGCTCTCTGCATCATTGCACCATTCTGTACAGCATGAAACGACAGATTTAATACAGCTGTAAACGAAGGTAGTTTAAAAAAGAAAAACACAGAGAAAAACACCCATACAACTTCTTCTTTTCTTATTATTAATACAGAAGACGAGGGTCAAAAAAAAAAAAGCACTAAACAGGAAGCCAAAGTGATGGTTTTAAACGCTAAATGTTTCTTTCATAATGATGCCAGAATTATCCAAACGTCACCATATATTTCTCAGGGATTCTGTTAATCACAGCTGGAGCTCATAGCATAAGAAATGCTGTGCATGTGCTTACAAACAGTTTGCAAACTCACCTGTTCAGGAGCAAGTTTACAGCAAGAAGCATGGTGACACAAGTGGAAAAAGGTTCTATTTAAAGTATCCCAGAGTAATTGTTAAAACCAAATCTCAACAAACCCACCGCGTGTCTCAGTTCTGTATTTGCATTCATTGTCCCCGAACAACTTGTAACCTATTTTGCACATTAGACAGTTTAATGGGCTTCCTGAATAGAATTCCCATTAACTGACACTATTAGCACAGAAGAGGAAATGCTCAAGTGTACTGAAGATCCTGTAACGTGGATTAAGTTCTAAAAAAACACCCAGCAATGCTGCTAATGGGTGGGAAAAAGAGGAATTTATGGCTCCAGAATTTGGAATAATGACTGATATTGTCTCATACAATGGATATTTCTTAAGTGAGAATAATAATTCCCCTCCACCCAGAGGAGGTGCTTGCATCAATGCTTCTATACGAAATAACATGGCACCACCTTTTTAATACTATGGTCAAAACATCATTAACCACAAGTATGAAGATGACAAGACAGGGTAGGGCTTGTATACATGGGACAGTCACATGCCAGGCATGTACCAATGCAACTTCTTATATGCATATACCTTATGCTAAAATGAGTATTTGACATGGCCTGATATTTTTCAGTAGCCACACCATTATACTAGTGCAGTAGGTCCTCCATTATGTTTACACTTCTAAGAGACAGTGTGTGTTAATTACGAAGTGTTTTTTTTATATCAAGTATTATATTTTTTATGCTTTTATCTGTGACTGAAAAATAGTTTGGATTTTTTCATTTACTCTTCAGCTGAAATTTTTAACACGCAAGACAAATGTTCATGGCTGGAAGGGGAAGAAGCAATTACTGCAGGGGAAAAACAAAGGCAAAAAGTAAATCTTGCCCTCCATCAGCACAATGGAAGAAGGGGCGACAGGAGGACACAAGAGGTTCTGCTCCATCTCCATGTTCTACGGACTCTGCAAGTCGTGAAGGTCCCACTGCACTTCAGGCAGACACCAAACTAGAATAAGCTGAGGAAATCAAAAAGTTACAGTGCTCTTTGGTATTATAAGGCAGCCCCTCTGCTTAACACAAAGTGGCCTCGCACCTGGCAGCAAGAACATGCACCCAGGCTGCAGCATGGCCAGGGGATTAAGTGCCACCTCCTCCCTGCGAGGAACAGAGCCGGAGGGTGGCCAGGAGAAGCAGGCCAGCTACCTTCAATCCCCTACTGTGTTCAAGGACAAGGGCTTCCTAGCAAACCCATCTGGCCAGAGCCAGATAAGGCAGGTGTTCTGCGACACCCTGTCCTGCTGCCTGCCACTGTCCCCCCCACCCCACCCCTTGCCCATTCCCTTCTGGGCTGGAAGGAAAGCTTCCTGGCACACTGGGTCCTAACCCCTGCTAGGGCAGGTGGGTGGGGAGCTGCTGGCCTCCCCTCC
This sequence comes from Ibidorhyncha struthersii, assembly GCA_013398815.1. NCBI lineage: Eukaryota > Metazoa > Chordata > Aves > Charadriiformes > Charadriidae > Ibidorhyncha > Ibidorhyncha struthersii. The sequence goes on from VZSZ01008378.1 coordinate 82,984, forward strand.
TCTCTGCTGCTCTGGCATTCCACCCTGCAGCAGCAGTGCCTTGGATCTGCTCCCACCACCCTTCCTACAGCTCTGTTCCTACAAGCAACTTTCAGCATTCTATTAAACCTAACACTATGATCCTTCATATGTGTAAAATCACTCAGCTGCATCAGTTCACGGGACCAGAGGCATATGCTGTAGTTTTAAGACACTCTGTGGGATAGCCAAAAAAAAAAAGAAAAAACCCTGGGGGTTTTGGCAGCATTTGTAACACAAAACACTTCTGTAATAATAAAAAACCCTTCTCATCCTCAGGCAAGCAGAACTGCTACATGCAGCACCTGCTGTCATCCAGGTGGAAAGAGGAACATCATCTTTTTAACACAGATACTGAACATACAGACAAATCCTCTGCTTAGGGAGATTTGATTTTCAAAAATTTATTGAAATGTGATTTAACACCTTGAAGCCATACATTTATAGAAGCATAACTGAAAGTAAACATCCAGACACCAACAGAAATGCACTGTTATGTCAAAACCATAAAATACAATTTGAACTAAGTTTACCTGTAATTGGCTAGATGTTAAGTTTACACCTACTGAAATGAAAACAGCCACTCCAGAAAATAATGGTAGAAACCTGGAGTTATTATCAGTATATTAAGTGCTATACAAGACAAGTTCTCTGTGCCAGAGACTGCTGTCTGACAGGAAAATACTCAGTGCATTAAGAATACCAGAGAGCTGATTTATGGCTCATTTACATTACAAAGGTTTTCCAGCATAAGGACAATTCTCTCCCTCCTCCCCAACTTCCTAACTAGTTCTGCTGCTCTCCTTGGGATTTTCTCTCACACAAATCAACAGGATGAATCCCACCAACCTCAATGGAATAGCATGAGGGACTAAGAGCATAGTTAACATACATGCTTAAATTTCAGACCATCCTAGGAAACATCCCCTGCCCAGAATACAGAGCAGGACAGAAAAAAACTACCACAAACCTACACTTATAATACACCTCCCCATAATCAGACTGGCAGGAGCAGGACGTGGTGAGGAAAAATCCCTTCCAAACCCAGGCTGGAAGCTGTATTAATGCTGACTGCATGAGAGCTTACCAGCCTGGCACCACAGGGAACCTAATACCATCAGGAATATTCACACAGCCTCTTATTCTGTCCAAAGCCCCAGGGAAGAGGAGAAAAAGCTTCATTTCCTTGGGGAGGCAGGAATGGGGAACCCAATGCCCACAGGCACGCAGCAGAAACTGCAGAACATGCAACTAGTAGTTCAAATACAGTGCAAGCAGACAGTCACCCAGTGCCCCCATGCAGGATTCACAGCATTTCTTCTCTTACTGACAGAATTCCCTTCGTTAGCTATAGAATGTTTTCCAGTCCCTCAGACAGAAGGGAAAAAAATGTCTCTCTCCAAAAGCACATTCCTGCAGGTATCATTCATATCTTTCCCTTTAAACGTGCAGCACTGTTACTAGAAACACACTATCCCACCAGCCAAACCAGCAATCCAATGTAGCAGGGAACATGCCAGAAACAAACAGGCAAAAGTCTTGAATCACGGCAGCAGATAAAAGGCAGACAACTTCATCTGTGAGCCAGAAACATCAACACTCTTCAGGTATGTGCCTCCATGTCACTTAAACAAAACTGTGGTTCCTTCTGGAAGGGGCCTTCATGCCACAGCAGCTCTTTGATTGCAGCTCTGCCACCCGTAAGAGACATGGCAAAACCAGAAGGCTGAGTGGGACCACCTCTTTCAGTAGCATGTTACTCAGCATCCCTTTAAAATTGACCATGGAACCACACATCTGCCAAGCATTAACGCTAAATTTCCACCAGAGTTCAAGCTTGGCTTAATTTTAAAACTTCACTGGGATTAAGCAGAATTTTATGCAGTAGGTCCTAGGAGCAGAAGAGAAGACATGTCTGGGAGGCTGAAGGGACAAGACCATACCTGCAGACACTAGCAAAACAGAGTGTAATTTTAAAAGGTGGTTATATCAATTTCCTACAGACAACAGTAAAAAGTCTATATCTCATCTATCCACAAAGCCATCTTCTGAACCCCCCAAATTTTATAGCCTTTAAGATACAACATCTTTAAATTCCTCCAAGAGCAAAAAGGTAAATACCACAGCCCACTAGGAGCCTCCAGCACACCCCTTGTACCCGGCACATGCAGCTGCAGGCCGTGGGGAAGGGAAGGAAAGGAAGACAAAATATATTACAACTATGTTAATAGCAACTCTTATCAAAACTGCACAGACTCCTACATCAAAAGGCCTATCGTGTAACTATTTATGTTCTAAAAAGGAGACTAAGTAAGTTTCTTCTTTTGCAGTTTCTTTTTGAAGGCTGATAAGAGGCACCCAAAGGTCCCTTTGGGAAAAGAAATAAGGTCATTGTATGCTTGCTGCCTAACAAGCCAGCCTTATACATATCTTGTAAGATGATTAGTGAAAATTCCGAAATTGCTGGTGTGAGACAGCATGTTTGAAGATTAAATAAACAGAAACTCTTTTCTCTGTACATTCTGTGATATAGCCCTCAAAGAAATCAAGAACATCATGAAACTCTGCCTTTCTTCTCTTTCCTAAAAAAAGCCTCTTTATACAGAGCCCACACTGTTACCCAGTCTTACTTCACATGCAGAGGGAAGTGAATGGGTGAGGAGATTAACCATGCTTCCCATCTTACGCAAGTTCTCTATCCCCATAAATAGCATTTCTGTAACTGGAAAATTTTGAAAAACTCTGAAGAAAGCCTCAGGGCCCCATTAGATACTTTCACTAGCTCTGTTATCCAATAAAAAAAAAATTATTCTTCAATCCTAAATGGCTCTACTGCTCTTGAGGATGAAAGCACTGGAACGAACCGAGGCTACAGAAACCACTGTCTTGTTTATGCTTCCCAGAGGATGCACTCACGTTGGGAATAATTCTGTGATTCACAGGCTAAGTAGAGGACAGTAATTCATGCTCTTCTGCTGACTCTCATCCTGCATCACAGAATTACAAGACCGCTAATATAAAACCCTCAGAGTCCAGAAAGCAACATCAGTGTGATAAGAGGAAACAGTTCCTAAGATAAGCAGCTGTTCAACATAACTTTTCCCCTCCACTGCAACACTCTTCAGAAAAAGCAGGTTCCTTTTCCCCCCAACTCTCATTTTCCAGGTTTACATCTATAATAAAAAGAAAACTCTCATATTTTTTATATATACAACAGTAAGTTTATGAGCAATGACCAGCAAGTGTCTCTCAAGCATCTGAAGGACCTGATCAACCCCCCCAAAGCTCTACTCAAAAGCTCCTCGTGCTGCCGTTTGCGAACTTCTAGACATTCTTCAATGCCTGAAAACTACAATGGTTGCAAAGGACAGCCAAAATACTAATCCACATAGCAGCAGGCAGAAAGTCTGCTAAAAACATTGAAACCCTTCCATTTTAAGTAACTGGAAGGCAAATCATGATACTGTGTGTTTCAGAAAATATTTTACGGCTTCTCTCAGCATCCAACATAGCAAATCAACTACCCTGCACATACGCCCCAACATAACAGAGCAAATAACATCCATTGCACCCCATAAATCCAAAGTAGTGACCTCTTCAGCCTTTTCTTAGAAAATAAAATGCCTCAGGCAATACATGTTATTGGTCGAAACAATGCGAGTAAAACGCAATACTGTTTTCTAGTTTCAATAACAGGATTATGAGGTAATGTTTATATATCTGGAAGCAGAGCTAAGAAATTTCCATTATACAGATGAGCTGAAATGATGTATTATTTCCTAGAGTAATTTAAAAAAAATTAAGCATCTCCAGGATCTTGGCTTGACTATTCTTCACGCCCAAGATAAACCTCAGCAATGGTTTGTTTTTAAAACAATGTGTGGAAGCTTTTCCTTCTAAAAGCAAAAAATAAATTATGAGTGCTACAGGAAACCTGAATAAACATCAACACTTTGGCTCAGCAGAGCAAGAACAATAGCAAGGAGATGATTGCTGGAGAAATAGTGATCTGAGGAGCACCAACATTTGAAACTTGTTGCATGGATACAATGAATCTGGCCAACTAGAAAAGTACCCAACAGAAAAACCTATGAAAAAGTCTCACGTATAGGAGATGCCCTCAAGAAAGTATGTTTGTGCGTATATTCCTTATCTGGGATTCCCTCCTTCCTAGCCACCACTGATGTCTTTCCACACATTCCCTCTGTGCTCACTGCATTTTTCTCATTTCATCATCTTCCTATGTCTTAATAGCCACAGGAATAAAAAATATGAAGTGTACAAATACTGAATATGGGAATAAAACAAAACAAAGCCAGAAAAATTCCAAAAGAATACCAAAAATACGCTTATAAACCTGTTAGTTTGCAATATGAGAAAGACTGACCAAAGGAGTGACCATAGTGCGTCAGACCAAGGGTCCATGCAAGCCAACATCCTGCCTCCAACAGCAGCCATGAGCAAGGACCAGAGAAAGACCATAACAATATGGCAAGTATATATGACTCCTTCTCCAGCTAAACTTTCCAGACTCTAGCTGTTTACAGCTCAGACACTATGCATTAATGACTCCTACTGTCATGAGTTGTGAATGTTCAAAAGGAAAGCTAAGGTTAGGTCATAAACAACTAATGTGATTGGAATGCTGTATACCATTTGTTGTATGGTTTGTTTCATTAAAAAATAATTAGGAGAAGAAAGAAAAGCTGTAAATTAGAGCCTGGTAAGAAGTAAATGATAAATATACTATACACATACTTTTGTAAACCTTGGTTTTAATGTACAAATCTTAATCTGTATGAATGTAAATTTAGGTATCTAAGCCAAGAATCTAAATTAAATTAAAACATGGTGTGAATTCCTTTATTTACCTTAAATACTCACATCATAAGGCAACACGAGGTGAACATCAGGTTGTACAACCAGCTTCATTTTCTGACAGAGTATTAGCAATCTGGAGCTGCAGGGAGTCTCTGCCTACTCAGATGGGCTTTGGAGCATGTCCCAGACATTTATGTAGGGTTTTTGTTTGGCTTTTTTTTTTTTTTCCAAAAGAGTAATGGTAACAAGACCAATGTAAATTTAATAAACACAAAAGCACGAAATCCCAGCGAGAATATTTTCGCCTAATACAACCACTTCATCTTTGACTTCAGAAATCTGGCTCTCAGTGGTGACCAAAAAGAGAGACTGAGAACTAAAACTCATAATTCCCCTAGAAACTATTAAAAAAAAATCATTCAATCTAAGTATCAGTTTTACAGTTCACTTCTATACAGCATTCTTCAGATTAATTTTATTAATAGTTATGTGTCCAACTTGTGGTAACCTTAGTGTAAGCATCTCGGCTTGTTGAAAAGTAGTATTTTTTTTCAAATAGAGGACTACTTATTTGTTGCTCTCTTCTAAGAAAGTAGTAAAGAGGTACTTGACATACGAAGTATGGAAAATGCCAAGTAACTCACAGTGAGGAAGGTTGAGACAGAAAACTTGAAACTAAGAACCCCTTTTGTCATTCTTTCAGTAAATTACTCAAACTCTTCCCTTACAATTTCTCATCTCCTAGAACTTCTTGTCCAAATATATCTAGTATCATAACAGCACATGCAAAGCAATTCCAGTTTCAAGCTGTACATTCAGTGCTCCAGACTACCAATTTATATCCAAGGCAATTTTTTCTATGTGGCATGTCACTCATTTTGGTAATTTCTTTTTAAATTAAGTTAAAATTTTAATAGCTATTCATTTCATGAGGTGAAATAACTCTGAACTTGACACTACACAATGGGCAGGGGAAAACCAAGAGGTTCTCGATTCTACAAGGGGTGAGGGAAGATAAAGGAAGAACAGGCAGAGGGAAATGGCAAGTTGTACTGGGGTTCAAGGGCACATAATCAGAATAAAAAGCACCACATGTCACAATAGAGTCAGGGGCCCAATACACATACATGTGCCGCTGTACATCTATATTACACGGTACCATTTATTTTTTGACTTGCTGGATGTCAGGACAGGCTTCACAGCAAGAGGAGACCGTTCTCTGCAAGAGCTGCAGTAATATTGGTCCATTTGGGAGCTAATGACACAGAAGTAAGGAGAAGAGCCTAAAAACAAGGTTTGAAGAATTAGGCAAGAAAACTTAACTACACAGAATAGTCTTTAAGTAGGAGTAGCAGTCTTAAATAAGGACCTATTGCATAAGATAAATTTATGCTTGCATGTTACTCTTACCTCTTGCCTGTTAAACTCCCACGAGCTGTAACATCTTATCTACATAAGGAATCTAAATTGGTCTTAAAAAAGTTTTGTAGAGATTTCAGTTTTGTTTGAAAAATTACTTATTTCATTTCTTGCCAACCAAGGCAAAAAATAAGCCCTTTACCAAAAAATGCAGTGCGTAAAGGAGCATTTGGTAAGAACCAGTAATGGATGGCAAGGGTTTTATTTCAGCTTAACTTGCCATAGCAGGGGGAAGAGACCCAGTAAAACTGAGGTACCTGGACCATGAGGATGTATAGTGGAAAGATACGATGGCTGGATGGCTCTCTTCTACAGAGAAATTTTAAATATTTTAAAGGATAAGTGTTTAAACCAGCTTATTTACACCACTAAATTTAGGGGGCAGAGATGCTGACTGTTATTTCATGTTAATCTTTCTTCCTCTCTAGCAGTTCAGGAGCTGGTTTGTCAGCACATAACTACCGCTATGCTAACCACTTCAAGTATTTTTGGGTTCTCAAGCTAACCTTTCCAACGATTGCTAGTGTAAACAGTCAGACACTGAGCGCCACCCCTACCAAAAGCTGTCTGGAAGAGCCAAGACTACACTAGCCTGAAGGCCAAAAGCCACCTTCTGATGGGAAGTCACACACTTTGGGATGCTGTAAGGGCAGCCAGGCCACTGCTCATGCTCCCATGCTCTGCCAACAGAGAACCTGGTTTGCTGTTAGCAGGAACTTGAAAGAGCTATCATCTCCCATTTTTCAGTGAATGCCTTTGTCCTTGCTAATACCACAATAACCTTTCCCCTAACATTAAAGAGTGAAGTTTTCTATTAAATTGGTGTATTTTTGTTAATATAGTCCACAAGGTAGCTATAAAACATTTTATTTCATCAGCATTGAATATATGCATTTTCTCCTTTCCAACCAGGATAAGAAGGATTCTTAGTCCTGGGTGGAACAGAGCCCTTTTCCCCACTCTCCTGACATGGAGCAGTTTTCCCTCCTGCTGGCAAAAACTGTAACCCATTTCCCATTCTCTTCCTTGGAGAGTCATCTTCCCAGGAACATCTGATCATAGGCAAAAAACCCCAAGATTCACATAACAATGCGAGGGAGAAGAGTCCTTGTCTCATAAGAATGTTTACTATACATGAATTTAGATTTTGTAAATACTATTATTATCTTAGGCTCACAAAACATAACAGTAATAAGAGGTAATGGGGGAAAAAAACAGTAATGGAAGTAGAGGGATGCATGTGTTGGGGAATCAGTTGAGGTTGCTCTTAGCTTAATAAATAGGAGCCCAAGCTGGCAGGAAAAGCAAGGTGTTTGAAGAAGCATACAAAACAGTATGAGGACCAAAATGCTACTAAACTTTGGTGCTTAAATTTAAGGCCGGAACAGGTATCCACAGATTCTAAGACAGGAAACAACCAAATCTGGCGGCAACATCAAAGCACGCACCCCATTAAATTATCTCAGTGTCCCAATATCGGGCACCTAAGCTGGGAACTTCTGTCTACATCAAGTCAAAAGTTAATTTTTAAAAAGCTTAAAAAAAAACAGGTAGGGACATTGTTAGAACTGCTTTTGTACCACATGGAATACAAGCTGCCTATTACTTTCAGGTATTCATATAACATTTACATGGGTCATCACATAAAGCATTCAAACCATTCATCTACAAGGTGCTGGGACACCTGCTTACTACAGGAAGTATGTCAGACTTAAGATGCTAGACTCAAATCAAGGACATGTAAATTCAGTTCTGCTCTGTCCCTGACTGCACACAGACACGGTACGTGAAGGTAAGCTGGGCATACCACTTTCTGACCTACTTTAGCTTCTATTAAAACATGTCTTGAGGGTCGGCAAGAACATTCTTGTAGAAATCATATGCGGGTTTGCTTAGAGTGGGAACTTCATTTAAGGGCCTGCAACCTACATAAGGAAAAAAGATGCAAGCCAGGAGGGAAAGAGACGGATGATGTCCCCAAAGTTACATAGCAAGTAAACGCTAGAACTAAGAATTGATTTCAGGTCTTTCTGACCCTTGCCTGATGTCTTGTGCCCATACAAGACACACTGCCCCTGTGAATTTTTAAAAGAGAATAGCCACAGATGGCACAGGAAAGCTGCAAAACAGATTAAGTAAAATGTCAAGGACTTTGCTAAAAGCCCCTTGTGGCTTTCCATTTTGTTTAGCAGACAGCATCTAGAAAGGACTCAAAACATTCTCTTCAATTCTAAAGCATCTAACTCAGACATGTCTCTCAAAGCCCGAGTCGTCCTTAATAAGAAATTACTTATGCCTTAGTACAGTCTCTTTAGCTATTTCCACTTTAACCCACTTGATACCTCCTCTGCTATAGGTGCCATTGTTTATTTCCCCTTCTCAAAATCCAAAACTGCAACATTCCTTTCTGTCAACATCAACATAATTGCTTTTCTCCAAACAGAAAGCAAGTTACCTGGCCTTAACACATGTCCTTCACCACAAAACTTTCTCAAGCCTTTAGCCACCACTACATACCACCTGAACAGCAATAAAGAAATGCTGCAACTTTTCTCCAGACTACTACTTCTAAGTGGTGCGACAGGTATGCCTCTAGATACTGTAATGCACTAAGGCTAGTGTTTTAGTGTGGTTTCAGCAAGTTATTTAGTAAAGAGTGGAGACAGTATACACTTTTCCTCTCCAATAGTGCAGAAAGTATCTTTGAGTCAAAGATGCTTTTTATATTGACTTCTTCCCCCTCCAATCTGCCCAAGAGGTAAGTGAGCTTTGGTTCTTCTTGTACTTCAAAGCTCAGAGATGATTACAGACTTGCGAAGTTAACAAAGACAAGTTACTAGGAAATCAACGTCACTTATTTCTTAAAACTCACCCATCGTGAACTCCAAATGATAAAAATGATTGACTGAAAAAACACTGCTTTTATTTACAAAGATGCTAAATTCTAGGCAGCTTACCCCTTCTTAGGTGATCTTAACCTATGAGATAATACAACTTAACCTGTGTTTTATTAGAAATCAGATAAACTTTAGGTTTAGACATGTTTATGTTTTAGATGTGCTTGTTTTTATAAACAATCTTCAGGAACTGGATGCTGGAAGCTCAAACAGTGCGATTTGCAACTGAGTACCCAAGAACAGTTTTGTGTTACAAACAACAAATATAATTCAAGTTTATCTCCACTACCCAAAAAGGAAAAAATCACCACTCCAACATCAGGGACACAGCAAGGAAAGCACATTCCGGATACATAATGCAACATGGGTTTCATTTATATACATACTTGAAAAAGCCTTGTGAAAAAGGCAGAACAAGGAGTTCCATATTCTAATCAACATTGAAATAAACCCTGTAACCTTACCGAGCAAAATAGCCTTGTCTTCGTTCCTTCTTCTCTTCCTTGGTCTCCATTATGTACAGTCAAATGGACAAGGTGAGCAGCCAAGTGTGATGTTCTTTTTCCCCTCAGTACCTCATATCCAGGCAGAGTCCCCTGTACATAACATTTAAAAACAGGATGTTCATAAATCAACACATCAACACCACCTATGAAAACCAACAGGGTTGTGGAAATGCAACCGACCCAGTGACAAAGCAAAGTAAAACTTTAACCCATCAAGGCTTGCCGTGTGACACCCATTTAGTATACCGTGAGACAAAACCCAATAAATGCACTCAGGCCAGTTTCTCCAGCAGAATGCTGTACAGAGGCACTTGGAAACCAGAAGCTGGGAATTTCATAACTGCTTGGCAATTACTGCAATCAACAATATGCCACATCAACTGCTTTCCAAGAATCCTGCCAATATCCTCTTCCCCTCTCCAACATGCATTCAATCTACCCCAATGGCTTGTGCACATGCACAAAAATAAGTAAACTTCTTAAGAGTTCTTTATCAGTATTCCAGATTAAAGTTCAAACCAGAAGTTACTACTAAACATTTTAGTCTAATGGGCTGTGTAACAAAGAATTGGAAGCCACATAAATTATGATTCGTAGCAAAAGAAGAAAATTCCTCTGGGACCTAATCAGCTCCCATTATTCTCTCCTGCATTAAAAGACCATAAGCTACAAACTGCCAGATGTCAACAAAAGAGATAATGTAGCAAAAGTAGACTAATCTACTTGAAAAGCCCAAGAACATATCATGTTAGATTCTACCAGAAACACTTCCCATAATTTTCTCTCCATATTTATGGAGCATCAGTCCACAGCAGTTAAAGTCCATTGCTTGAAAGTGCACTTTTTCTTACTCATTAATTTTGAATACATCCAGTGCATCAAAAAGAATCTAGTCTCTCTGATCTTTATGCATCAGAGTCTTACAGTAATGGTCACTCTTTAAATGACAAATTTGCCTATGAAATCTTTGGCTTTATAAAGAGAATACTATTTTATCTCCGCAAGTTAATGCATGTCACAGTCTTCAGCCTGGCCTGAAGAAACCTACATGACTGGAGGTTTCTGAAACCTACATGATAGTAACATAACAATAGCATCAAAACAAATTGTCCAGCTCACATGTCCAGTCTGTAACACGTAGTTCCTGAGAATTTCAACACATCTTTATCTTCCCTGTTGGGGCAGGTCCTTAGATCTTCAGAAGATTAGAAACGGTGGCTTTGTTAAGCATTGCATTTAGAGTTACAATAAGTCTTTCAAAGCATACAACTACAATCTCTACAGCAAACTACAGAGTTCAAAGAAAGAGGAATCACTCTTTCCTCTTTGCCTGGTTTCCCCTCACTACACTCTGAGATGACAGGCCAGAGTTGAGTCTCACATTGACACCAAGAACTGTCAAATAATCACAAAGCACTGAGATTAATATTAAACCCATGAGGACAGGGAGACCCACGGGAATGAGAAGAGGGAAATGGGGACAGCCCCTCTCATCTCACTGAAACATGATCAGCTGGGATGAATGGAGGGAAGCGAGAGCTCTCCTCAGGGCCTCACCTCATGCAAGCGTTGGCAGCATGCTCCTTCCATGCATTCTCTTCCTCTCCCCTGATCTACGGACCCCACCCAGCATCATGCCCTGCTCCACCATGGTGCTGGAGGAGAAAACTGCCTGCCCACAGCCCTGTCCGTCCCAGTGCCAGAGCTGCCACCCACTGCGCTTTGGCAAAGAGGGGCACAAAGAGAGAGGATGTAGGACTTAAGCCTAGACCTAACCGCAGATGCTGCAGATGGTGCCAGCACCAAACCAGCATGGCATTGCTCAGCTCGTCAAGTGTAAGGTTTGCTGTTTGCTTTCATCAACGCTAAACAAAGCTAGCCATGACAACACAAGTATGGAGCCTGTTCTTCCCACAACTAAATGCAACTCCAAGTCCTTTTGCATGGTGAAGGGGAATAAATCAAGAACAGGGATCTCATATCCAGTCACCAATTAATGAAAATTTTCACAATAAAATAATTTACCACGAGGTCCCACTTGGTTGACTTAAAAGTTATTTAGCTCACTTCTTAAAAGAAACAAAGGTGGTGTTCAAGAAAGGCATATTTAAGGCTGAAAATTATACTTTGAAAATATAGTACTAGGAAAAGCAAACTGATTAGGAGTGCTGACTTCACAACCTCTGAGTTTACTTTTGTTGTTGGAATTTTTCATGTACTAGTTGGCTTTAACAAAAAAAAAAAAAAGCCTAAAAGCTAGGAGGATCACTGTGTAACCTGCCGTAATTGCTCCTGAAAACTGGTATTTCTCAAAGGTCCTTTTCAATTTTCAGTTCTTTAAGCAGTAACAGTACTAAAGCCATGTTTCCTTTATAAGTTGTCACTGACATTTTAAAGTTACATCAAGAAAAGCAAACCTGCTCTGCACTTCCCCTCTACCTGTCCTTTGACATCTCCCAAGAAAGAAATCCCAGATATTCTTTATTAATATTAACTGCTTAAAATATTAGTAAGGATATATGGTTAAAATGAATCTTGGTTTCCTGGTAGCTCCTTTCTGGTAGAGACAAAGACTGAATGAGGCAGACTAATTTAAATGTACATATTTGGGGGATTTTTATATGCTGGAAGACAGACATATTATTCATATGAGTACAGTCTAAACTCAAATGATGACAAAGCTGATTTTATAGAAACTTCAGTCTCAGTTTAGCCCTTTCTACACTGAAATGGAAATAGACAGTGAAAAGCTTATATTACATATCTACAGCAGTGCTAATTCTTTTATTAGGTAGTTTCAAGAGGAAAGATATTCCTGATGGACAAACAATGCATTTAAATAAGGATCCTGTTAAAAAATTACCACTCTCCAAATTTAGTCAATGTCAGCACCTAATAATTATATGAAGAAAAGAACAAAATACATAAAAATATACTGTACTTTTTGCTGTTAGTCCTATTGCTCTGGATTTTTTCATTTATATATTAGCATATTTTTGGATACTTGCTTTGTCTGTTTAGGCTTGCTGCAAAGGAATTTGGGGATGCTACTGGGAGTTTGTAATGAGCGTGGGAATGCTCCAGCAAGGTTACAAAAAAGAAAAAAAAAAGAAAGAAAGAAGTCACAGAAACTGACTGAACTCCTGACTCTGCATACTCACACCACTGCAACTGCCACCACCCTCCCAAGACCTCCAGAAATGCTGCTTCCAGCTCCTGCTGCCCGCTCTGCCATCTGGCGCTGCAGGACCACAGCCTCCTGTCACTGTACATTCAAAGCAGCACAAGAAAAAGCTGCTCTAAGTGTGAGGACAAACAAAGGGTAAGGGAATTGTATTTTTGACAGGAACATTAAAAATAAATAAATATGTGAACAGAACATCCTAAGTCCTCTAAAGACTTTGATAAATTTATCAAATTAAATTATTTTTCCTCTCCTTTCCCTCCTTTATCAGGCACAAAGAATAATATACCCTCCTACTTGCAGTTTAAGTAGTTTACATTTTTGTGAGACAACAAAAGAACCTGCTTGCTGCACTCAGGGGTAAGCACCCAGAAATCCTGTTTGCTGGCTCTAAAACATCAACGATCAATCCTCCAACTGTGAGCATTACTTTCCAAAACCATGCACATGAACAACAGCACAAACAGCCCAAGCAATACAGAAGCCAATGAAACATCTGATTATTTTTAGAACATTCAATGGACTTGATGGCTTGTCTCTGGCCATCTGTGCACACTGCAAGTCCAGGAAAGACACACAGAGCGAAAAAAAACAACCTTTGAGATCATGCAATTCTCTAGACACATTTTCACGACCCTGTAGAGTCAACATCTCTCAGCCTTTCATAAAGTAGGAAAATGCTGTAATTCCCTACTTTGCAAATGGGGAACTGAATTACATGAAATACCTCCACATACTCAAATGAGAACGGAAGAACAACATGTGCAAGTATCCTCCCACTAGCTTTACTCTGGCGAGCCTCAATAACCAGCAGCAATGAAAATAAGGAAGGAGACTACTTTGACAAGGAGCCAGTTATTTTTTTCTGTGTAAAATTTAAACTGACAAACTTTGGAGACCAATAGCACAGTCTCACCTTTATTTGTCTCTGCCGGCATATGCATAGAAATTAAAGTGGAGATCCACAAAAGGAAATAAAAAGCCTAACTCCTCTGAGGATCTAGGTTTAAATCATACTCTCAGCTCCTTCAGGAAATATGTAAAAAAGCTTTAAGGAAACCAAGTCAAGGGTAGCATCCTGTACCTTAGCAGGAGCCCCACAAGAAAAGCAATGGTAGCAGCAATCATACTGTGAAAAACAAGCAGGGGAGGTGAGAGGCCTAAGCACAAATTTTCTACAGTTAGGAAGACGGAGCAGATTAAGGCAGAAGACTCCCAGTGAGACAGCCAAGCGGACATGGTCATGCCAAGGATGTAATAGGGAGACCCCAATGTGCCGAGGGAACAGGACGCTGCCCAGACATACCACGTAGTTCTCACCTGCTCTCTGGTACAGTATCCCACACAACATTTGTTTTTTGTTATTTTTGCTTCTCTATTTTACCTCTGCCCCTGAGACTACAGACAAACACCACACACATCTGCTCATACGATTGCACGCTTTCTTACTCTCATCTGCTGTAATACAAACATTCAAATGTTGCCATCAGTCATTTTTGGACATGAAGCATTACTAACAATTCTACTTAGATCTGCAACTCTGCAGCAGTGTCTTCTTATGAAGAAGTCTTCTGGGTACACGTACCCATTCTGACCCTTTAAAAAATGCAGCATGAGAGATGACAAGAATTACACCAACAACTCAATATTAAGACCAAAAAAAGGAAAGATAGATATGTAACCCTTGAGGGTTGCTGTCTGTTCCTCTGGAGAGCCCAAAGCAGTTTCCAGGGCACTGTGCAGATGCAAATAGAGAAAAACACACACCAACAAGGTCGCAGCATAGAGTCACACACAACACTTTTAAGCATAAGGCAACAGAAACAGGTTAAACAGAAGACGCGTTATAATTTGCTACTGGGTCATATAAATGCATATGATTAAGCTTCACAAGCCAAAGCACTAATATCAAGTCTAGCATTCATTTCAACAGACATCCCATTCTTAAAAACAAGAAGGTGAAAGCACATTAGCACCTTACGAGAAATGCTAAACTTTGCACTGTTTCATTAATGCCTCACTGACTGGACTAACCAGGTTGAGTTTTACTGCTTTTATATTCTGCTAGTGTATTTCATTCGGTGTCATAGTAAAGATAAAAGTTTCAGAATAAACACTCCAGCATCTCAAGATGAAAGGTAACAGATACGCACAGCAAAGAGGAGAGTAAGCTACAACTTTGTTAGTCTTTTCTTCAGGCAGAATGACCTAGTTAAAAGTGAGACTGGAAGCTTTCAGGAAAGCACTAGCACAACCCAATAAAACACAACACTGACTAATTACGTTAAGTTACATTCAGTAGAATGGACAAAAAATTGTTTATTCTAAAGCTATCTTAAGATAAGTATGAAATTATTTTAATACAATTATATAGTCACATTATAATTAGCGTGTAAAGTGTAATGTTATTTCTAAAACATTAATAAGCTCTATAAGTAAGTTCCCAGCCCATCATACATAACTGAAGGGTGCTAAACTAACCTAGGAGAGCTTCTCCACCTCAGTGAAGTTGAGCCTGATGACTCAACCCTTGCTTAGGTGAACACCCCTTATTTATGCACACAAGTCCACTGACCTTTAAAGTATTAAGCCTGCCATGTTTCTTGCAACAAGGGTATACTCTTAAAATCCCCAAATAATTAAAATGCAAAAATTAAGAGACTTAAAATAAATTTGTACGCAGAAGCAGTTTCTGGACTTCTTGGTCAAACTAAACATAGACCAGTATCACAATTTCTCTATCTCCAAATGGGGAGAAAGAGAGATTCAATGTGGCTACGGTACCCTGTGGACCATCAAGGACAGTGAAGATAAAATCTAGAGATAGAACAGGCAAAGGGAACAAAACCCAGAGGAACTGGGTGCAATGTTTAGGAGCTTATTATCCCCACTACAGAGGTGTAGTAAGCTAACAGTCCAAGCATTTTTGTCTGCTACTACTGCAGTAAGAACAGGCCAAGCTTAGATCACCTTCAACTCACCAACTGGATCTGCAACAGCCTGTCCACGTGAATAAAGTTCAAAAAATAAATGAGAATCAATGTAACAAACATTTGTGATTCAGAAACTGAAAAACAGTAACAAAACTTGATTAAAATCTAACGGACTCCCCAGACGAATTATTCCTACTGGGCTTGGGAGGAGACTTTTACCCACTAACTCAGGCTGTCATGTATCACACAGAGTAAGGGGAAGCAAAAGAGCAAGCAGAAATTCCACATCACCAGTGACAGCTATCAAGAGAGAAAAACATCAAGATTTAATCTTCCCTTATTGGCAGCTGAACATCACCAGATGCATCTCCTATAAGGAACAATATACTGTGTAACTCAGCTGCAGTTGCTAGACAGAAACTGGTTACAAAGCACAGTGTGAGCTATTAACAGGCAGAGCGCTATGCCATAACAAATGTAGAAGCACAGTGCTGTTCGAAGTCACGCCACTTGGAAAGATTTTAATTTTTAAATCAACAAGAACATTGCTGCAGAAGTTTTAAAATAATTAACACTTTCCTTTTCTTGTATCCTGTTTCAACACACGCACACACACCCCCGGTTCAAGGAAGCATTAAGCTCAAGCCTTCTGAACCCTCTGAGCCTTTCACTCTCACATTGTACAGGTAGAGCCAGCATGTGGAGTTTAAATGCCAAATCCTGCATCTTCATGGACTATTAACAGAAAACACTGGTCTCTGCCTACTAAACACTGTAACAAAAGGTACAAGGCAGCAGAAAAACATTAGCATTTGGATAAACAGAATGAATTCTGTCACCACTGAAATACAGAAAACCTCATACATGTAAAAACAGAAACATACAAGAATTTGCAGGGTGCTGGTTCCAGATAATTTAGATTCCAGTAAATTTTAGCTACTTTTATTTAAAAAGCTAAGCCTTTCAAACATTACTCGTCAAGAACATCGTTTTACAGGTGAGAGACTGAGATCCATAAAGACCTTGTGGTCATTCTGCAAAGTTATTACAAAACCACAGACCTTGTAACTGCAAGGCAAATGACTTACCCTTTGTGCCTTTCTTTCCTGGGACACCTGCTGAATGAAATAAAGTCTGTGTTTATGCCACATACTAAGGCACTTCTATCACCAGTTACATTGAATTTCTGAGTCAGATCCTAAACTGATGTACACCATCAGAGTCCCACCACTACAGAACAATAGGAGGATGCAGTTTACCATATTCACAGAGGATAAGACAGATCTCACTGTCCTCTTACCTCTCCCTGGAGCACTCAGGCATACATGCAAAGGACCTTTATGTATGTGCTCAGCAGGGTTCAACTAAAACACCAAGTACTTGCAGTTTCTAAAAAATAAAAATTGATGAACATTCAACACATCAACTAGCATTTAGACAATCCCCTTAGCAGTATCTTGCCAATTTGGCAGATGACACCAGCACGTTCCTTGCACGTAACAACTGCTAGTTTCATGTTTAGAAACATTTGAAAGAAAGCCTGCACATCAGTTTTGACAAAGTCAAAACATACATAGAGATAACCACATCACTCCTACAGCCAATGAGTTAGATTCTCTACAAGTTTTTAATGGACATGACCAAGGCCTCCTTAAATTCCCCTCTCTGAACCAAGCAAAGGGACAGAAGCAGTGAACAGAATGTCACTCCATCCTCACCACTTCTACACAGCAGTGTGTTACAAGAGCAAGTCAGGTAGAAACATAATCAGCCGAATGCATGGTGCCACCTCCGCACCAGGTTAGCAACCAGAACTGCCCTATGTCCCATACACAGAATGCTGTTAAGGGCCATTGGATCCACAGCGTCATATATCACACGCTGGTGATCATAGTTGCTTCTATGAATTAGCTGACACAGAGCTCAAGCGGGATTTGCACTGCCAAAACAGCAGCAGCACTATAGACAGATGTACAGCAAACATCCTTTAGTGATCAAGAGGATCTTGGCCAGCCAAAGTGCCAGGCCAAAGAAACTGGGCTTTTGCTCACCTCTCTCAAGCTATTAACATACTTCCAGGCAGCACGCAGCTGCCAATTTGAACTACTACTGCCCTTTGCCTTCTTCCCGTTCCTTCAGCTGTTTGCTACCACTCCTCCACCCAAAATTACCACATAAATTACCTATAGTAGTCAGCAGAAGGGTCTCTGTATCTGCAGTTCCCGTGCCAGCTCACACCCAGTTCCAGCGGGCTTTGCTGCACACAGCTGAACTGCAAGCACACCCTTACTTCTGCCACAGAAGGCAGACCTGCCGCAGAAAGCTTGGGCAGATAACCATCAACCTTACTCCTTGAGCAGCCACTTCATTTGGTGGGCCTCAGCAATCGCACACTCTGAAAGATGAGCGCTGCCGAGACCTGCGGCCAGCATTCACGAGATGAGAAAGAGACTGCGAAAGACAAATGCGTGTTCTCAGCTTCACAGCAAACTTGCTCTCTCGCTTCTCATCTCTTTTCTCACCAACCCAATAAAGGCATTTATACCAATGGTAAATAAAGCAGAGGTAGAGCAGAAAGAGACAAGTATTTGAAGAGTCACGTAAACCACAAAGATGGGGCTTGATGCTTGGCAAAAATACCTGTACCATAAATCACCTTCCACTTACAATTAGTTTAGGTCTCAAAATGCTTAAGCATAAAGTTAGCTTTATTTTTGTAAATATTCCCATTGTATTCAGAGATACTTGGTTAACATGTTCTCAATTCTTTACAGAATAAGGCCAGGCAACAAGAAAGTGTTAAAATATGAATAAACCCATCAATCTAACAGGAAGTATTAGAATGGGTCACTGTTCTTTAGGTCAAGTACATTTCCAACAATATTCATAATCACACTGTGAAAATCATTGGAAACTTTTCTTCAGAAAGTACCCATCATTTTCAAGTTTTTAGAAAAAGACCCTCAAATTAACAGCCCACTGACAGTACACTGTCAAAGAGTAACATTTAAATACTTAGTCACTTCAAAAAGCAACTCAAGACACAAGAGCTACTTGAAAGTAATTTTAAGTTTCAGCTCAACATCCCTTTTTTCAATTCACCCTGACTCATGCAAATTCCAGGCCATGGCTTTTTCTGTCACCTACCTCCCAACTGAGAAGCAAAGGAGTTGAGGAGTGGGGGTAGAAAGGAGTCTCACAGTAATGCAATGCAATGCAAAGCAAATGTTTTCCTATCTGAAACACCGTTAACAGAACCAAAATGCCAGGTTTCCATAGCAACCTTAACTGTGTCACATTCCATACACTGTACATTAGTAACATACTGAACAGTATAATTGTAACAGAAAATCCTGTACATTTGTAATGTACAAAATTAAGACTGGAAACCTTAATTGTTTATTTTTCAGTTCCTTAACCTGCAACATTTATTGCATTACAGTCCATTGAGTGTGACCTTGTATACTACACTAGCACACACAGCTTCACAGGTGCTCAGATACTGGCAGCATTAGGCACATTAAAATTACAACGATTGACAGTACCCCCTACCCACTGCATAGTCTGAAGGTTGTTTTAAAAGCAGCAATGTTTCTAATTATTTCCCTCCTCCTTGCAAAATTCCGTTAGGTATTGTGTAACTGAGAATGATTTAGTTCTCTTGCTCTTCTGAAACATCCTTAAAACCTTTATTACCATTTTTCCTTCCTCCATCTCCGGATTCCTGTACAACATTACACACAGTTTCTGGCCTCGTACCGAGAGTCACCTTGCACTATATACAAAACAAAAACTTCCCTCTCAAACTGAATTCCCCATAGCACAGTTACATTGACCTACCTAATTAGATTGCTTCTTTCCAGAAACAGAAAAATAAGCTTTCTCTACTTTTCTGTGTTCTAACCATTTGTGCACAGCTAAGCGTCTGCTCAAAATTATTCTGGTAAATAAAGTTAGCAACCTATTTCTATGTATAGAGAAAAGACAGAACAACAGGATGGTTCATACAGAACAGCTATATGCTATCTTTTTTTCAGCATATCTGATCTGGACTTATTTGCTCAACTCTGGATGGGTTCTGTCAGTGAGACAGTTCAGGGTTCAGTTAAAAAAAAAGCTAAACATATGCTTGAATTAAGGTTGAGTACTTTTGCATAAAAAACAGAAGTGTAGAAATTTTCTGGTAAAACAGCAGCAGTATTGTTCAGATTACATTCAGATTACTCAAGTGTTCCAAATGTTATTATTGAGCCAAGGTGCTCTTGTTGAACAAAACAGGCTGATTCTGAAAGTAAAATTCAAACTCTTACGCTGACAGTATCGAAAAAGTAACTCCGCATTTCTGAAGCTAGATATTTCTTTCTGCTAGGAAAAAAAACAAAAAACCCTTCACAAAATTTGAACTAATTTTACAAATAGCTTCAATTCCTCCAGTGCTGCATTTTCATGGAAGTCATCTCAGCCACATCACCAGGCACCACAGCATCGCTGAGATCTCTACTCATGTACCAAGCGCATTCAGAGGGACCACTCCCTTACATGAGTTACACTTGTAATACCTAAGGAAACATTTGCAGAATTGGGGCCCACAAATGAAAGCAGCTAACTTTCCATTCACCGCAAGTTATGCCTGACAAAGCTGCTAATGGCAAGTGTTTCAGATTGCCCAAGACATTTCACGCAAAATCTTGCCTTCACTTGTTTACAGCTACATCAAAGCAATTGCTTGCCCTTCCTCAAGTTCGAAGCCAGCCAAAACAGTTCATGTATTAAGGAGTTTGGGGTTTTTTTTTGGTCCATATTAAAGCTTCTTTTTTTTTTTGATGGGCTGTAGTGCTTCCAGTTTTGGTGTTAGAACTTAAAGTTTGGCAGAGAATAATCCACACCTTTTCACAGTTGCTCTAAAAATCTGTCCAAACTGCGTAGAGACCTACACCTTCAGAAAAATAGGAACAGCAGCTTACACCTTCCCCATCTAGGTGTATTAGTGATTTGTAGTTAAAAAGGACTGATGAATTACCTGAGAGAAGTGTACTACCCCAGAGCTAGATTCATGTTCTTATCAGTAACTATTACAAGACCTAGGACTAAAATGCACACTTCCAGTCTCAAACACAGGGCAGGGCTAACCTTAATGAACAGTATACCTCGACTTCAGCAAGGCTTTTGACACTGTCTCACATAATATCCTCATAGGTAAGCTTAGGAAGTGTGGGTTAGATGAGCGGACAATGAGGTGGATTGAGAACCAACTGAATGGCAGAGCTCAGAGGGTTGTGATGAGCGGTACAATCTAGTTAGAGGCCTGTAGCTAGTGGTGTTCCCCATGGGTCAGTACTGGCTCCAGTCTTGTTCACCATATTCCTCAATGACCTGGATGAGAGGACAGAGTGTACCCTCAGCAACTTTGCTGATGACACAAAACTGGGAGGAGTGGCTTACATACCAGAAGGCTGTGTTGCCATTCAGCGAGACCTGGACAAGCTAGAGTGTTGAGTGGAGAGGAACCTACTGAAGTTCAACAGGGGCAAATGTAGGGTCTTGCACCTAGGGAGGAATATCCCCACGCACCAATGCAGGTTAGGGGTTGACCTGCTAGAAAACAGCTCTTAAGAAAGGCACTGGCAGTCCTGGTGGACAAGTTGACCATAAGCCAGTGACGTGCCCTTGTGGCCAAGAAGGCCAATGGCATCCTGGGGTGCATCTATGAGAAGTACAGCCAGCAGGTTGCGGGAGGTCATCCTCCCCACTACTGTGCCCTGGTGAGGCCACATCTGAAGTACTATGTCCAGTTCTGGGCTCCCCAGTTCAAGAAAAACAAAACTACTGGAGAGAGTCCAGCAGTGGGCTACAAGGGAATGGAGCACCTCTCTTAGGAGGAAAGGCTGAGACACATGGGTCTGTTTAGCCTGGAGAAGATAAGACAGAGAGGATCACATCACTGCTTATAAATATCTAAAGGGTGGGTGTCAAGAGGATGGGGCCAGACTCGTTTCAGTGGTGCCCAGCGACAGGACAAGGGGCAACGGGCACAAACTGTAACACGGGAAATTCCATCTCAACATGAGGAAAAGCTGATGTCTTTACTTTGAGGGTGACAGAGCACTGGAACAAGCTGCCCAGAGAGATCGTGGAGTCTCCTTCTCAGAAGATATACAAAATCCACTTGGATGTGTTCCTGTCCAGCCTGCTCTAGGTGACCCTGCTTTGGCAGGGGGGTTGGACTAGACGATCTCCGATGGTCCCTTCCAACCCCTACCATTCTGTGATTCTGTAATACCTGACACTAGCTTCCACAGGTCAAAACTGCTTTTCTGGACTGTCTGCTTGCTGGACTCGGTGAAGTAAAAAGAAAAAAAAAAGTGAAGAAAAGCAGGAAGAAAGATATGTTTTAAGGCCAGATACAGTAAATTCCAATTTATAACACAGTATGCTGTCATCCTAGAGCCTTTCAGTGAGAAAATAATCACCCACAACTCTTTCATCACAGAATTCACAAAAAAAATAGTATGTGGGACGAAGAAGAAATCAAAACTTAAACAACAGTTACATTTTTATTTTAAATGCAATACAATGCATACTGCAAAGCAGTTAAGAGTTGAAAACTGTACTCAGTACCTGTGGTGAAGTCACTGACATCCATGGAAGTTTGACTGTCTACAAAGTTTCTAGATACCAACAAAAAACACAACCAGAAGAGAGGCTTTTAAAGGCCTGTTAGCATTTACTGAGGGTTGATAATAATTTTGCCCAAGAAATATATTTTCTAACTTGAAGCCCTTACATCCCAAATCCTACACAGGTCCACATCACAAAATGAACACATTAAAGCTACCACGTACAAAGAAACACACACTTCCTCAGAAGCACTTTAAAATCAGGTTTGGTGGTACAGGTGGTCCCTTTAGCTCCGCCAGCTTTCCTTCTGCAAACCTCCTTGGCTTTCCGCTGGCATTTGCACAGACTGTATGTGGCACTTTTCAATCATGGCTTGCTCCTAGTGGAGCAGGGCCCCATTCTGCAAGGAGCAGCGTGCCCATTTCCTTCCCAGGAGGAAAACAAGTATGGGAACACACGTTCCTTGCTCCTCTCACAACCTTAATTCAAAGCGCGCTTAGAGTTGAGAAGGGCTAGAAACCACTTTCCTGGGTGGCAGTGTTTTTTCACAACTCGACATCCGTGGAACCCAGGAGAACTCGCCAACACGCACAACTGCAGAAGGTGTGGTTGTTTCCTGGGGTTCATGTTACTTGGTCTTCCCACCCTGCCTGTAGAAGATTCTGGATTTCTTGTACTTGCTGTATGATTTTTGGTTTCAAGATCAGTCCCTAGTCCTTTTCCCGTAAAATCTGCCTGTTACCTGCCAGGCCCAGCCTGGGACTGGGAACTACCAGAGCGGGGCTTGCAAAAGGACACAACTAGTTGACAAAACACTGAAACTTACTACTCACACAATAGCATCAAGTGCACAGTGTCAACAGAGAAGGAGAAAAGAAAACTAATTTCCAGCTCCTTAATCTCTTTTGATGACAACCAATGTGTTACTTGTACTAACAGAAATCACACATTACAAAGGGAAATACAATTTTCAAAACAAATACCACACTTAAAAATTTATCCACTGAGTGATCAGTTAGCAGCAGGGCTCAATTTCAAAGAATCCAGAATTCCTGTATATAAGGAAACAAGTATGCCCCAAGTGAGCAACCACATCAGCACTAGCCCAACACAGGAGATTTTACTTTCCATTCTGTAAGCATGACTACAGCATGACACAAATGTAGATGTCACCGCAAGTTCCTGCCTAGCCTCTGTACAGTGATGTGATGATGCCAGCCACCTCCCACCACCTACTCACCCCTAACAAGAAGGCATACCTAACCAACACAGCTCAGCATCATACACCAGGGGGTGGGGGGACACGGGACAATGACCCCAAACAAAAAAAAACAACGAACCACCAAATCGAACCCAAATTACTTGTAGATCAAGTGAAATTTCTTCAGCTGATACCTAAGCACAAGGGCTGGAGAACAACTCACCGCCCTAGCAGAAAGCCACCCTTGTCATTCCTTTGTGGTTTGCAATTCATCTCCTAACTGCTCTGATGACTGCTCAGACTGCTTGCTACTTGACCGGGCACATCTGGGTGGCAAGGGGGCTTTCATGTTCATCAGCTGTTGCATAGCTGTCAATCATTTGGCCCATATCTACACAAGTGACTGGCTTATAGCAGGCAAAGTCAATCTTTCACCACATACCTGGACATGCTTCAGCACACTGTTCCGTAACAAAGTAAGAGTCAAAGTTTTATCTCCTTGATTCTCCACTCATTGTCACCAGGATGTCACCACTTGCACCACGCACCTGCCAGACAACACCTGCGTTTTAGAAGCTTTTGGAGCTGGGACAGATGGAACTGCCAGGATTTTATGTCATGGGTTATGCTACCTTTAGCCATCAGTCTTCAGCAGCTTCACTGCAAAAGGTTCAATCGGTAACCAGGATGGAAAAAAAAGGGAGTACAAAAAGTAGTCAAACGTTACTTATATGTTACAAGTGAGAATTTCTTTTTAGTATCTATTCTAAATATCATACAAATAATCTTAATGGGTAAAATTACTTTTTTAATACTCTTCAATGCTTCACTGAATTATCTGAACCTTTGTGAGAAAGTATGAAGGAAAAACTCAAGCCACGCTCTGGCCTGCAAAGCTTTGCTGAGCTTGTTACAGCTACCAAAACCAGCATACAATATTATACGTAGCTTTAATCAGAAGTGCCTAGGTCTTTGGCATCTGTATAGCTACTTAAAAAGCATTAAAGAAATGCTGCTGCTTAAGTTGACTGTACAATAAAGCCCTTGCCACCACACCGGAGCATTACTTGACCATGAGACAGTTAACTACAACAACAGACTAGTGCTACCTACTACGTTATTTGTGCACAGTGACTACTGACACAGCACGAAAGCACTGCTGAACCACTGATAATCCCGCGTTGCTCCTTGTAGCATTCCCCCCAGGTAACAACCTAGGCAGATCCTAGTTTGTTTCTGCAATCACAGCATCACCTGACCTGGCAAGAAGCCATCTACAGATCGAAGGTGGCAGTGATGGTTCATAAATATTCATACTTCTTTTCTAGCTGCTGCCTTAGTTTAGAGTATTTAAAAAGAAAACAAACCAGAAAATAAGACAGATGGCATGTGGGACAGAAAGCAAAAAAAAAGAAAACACCAGACAGGAGCAGCAACAGATAGAGACAGCACTGTTAGAAAAGGTTAAATTTACTTGAAAAATGAGTCAGGGAATATATTACCTTTCCTTAAGATAAGGCTGAGTTCAAGGACACAGTAGCTCTGACTGTGAACTTCTGTAAAACAAAGCTGTGATTTCCTCTAACTGGTACACTGGGACAGCTCTTTATCTGCCCAGGGAGTCTTAGATTTTCGGGCAAACAGCTCTCAGATATCTATGGAAACACTACGGGAAGATCCCAAAATTAATCACTAACAGGTGAGACTACTGTAAGAAAATTTCCTTTCTAGAAATTGGTAGCTATTAATAAAAGGCTTTTAAATCCTGTTAAGTGAGTACAGAATGAAACATAAGCAATCCTAATTTGACACTGTAACCAAAAGGTAAATGGAAAGCTTGCCCATATAATCAGGTACATCTTCCCTGCTCACCTTGGCTGATTTCTGTTCCTGTAAGCCAGGTTGGTATTGCTATTACTTAAATATGGCAGGCAGGATGTTGAAAAAAAAAAAACTGTAAAACATACATACTAGCCACAACAAAGGCAACAGAAGACAAACAGTAGCACCTCAGTGGGATCTATGTGTAGCATATCAAAGAGGAGGCCTAATGATTAATTACATGCATGAGTACTACAGGGGAGAGAATAACGGAGAGCAAGGAACAGCTTCATCTAGCTGTCAAGGCCACAGGACCACACAACACATGGAATTCAAGGCATGCAACTGAAAGCACACTCGTGTCTTAAAAAGACGACAAATAACAATCAGAAAGGCTTAGTAAGATTATGATGAGTACCCTATACATTGAGAGCTCCAAATCTAAGCCAGAAGTCTTCCTAAAGGATAAGCTGTGGTTCCACGACAAGCCTTTAAGTCTAAAGTAAGTACAGGCATGTCACTAGGATGCTACACCGTACCAAGCTGAAATACCAGTACTACCTCTCCACGCTTTGTCAGACTGGGAGCAGCACAGGTGTTAAGAGCAAAGCATTGCACCTGCAGTAACTCACCCTTCTTGGCACTATTACCTTCTGCATTGCAACCCATAAGAAAGTACCAACAGACCCCACGAAGCCTGCCTGCACCCTGCCCTTCCACGCAAGCAGAGGAAAGACACAACCACAGCCCCCTGCCCCGCTGCAGTGAGCTGCCCACCCCAAAACTGAACACACTGTTCATGACAGACATCTTCCAGCAGCAGCATAGCTGCTCACACCCACCTGACATTTTGATCAAGAAGTACAGCTTTCTGCCTAAAATCAGAAGGGTTTGCAAAGAAAAGGAGGAGAAAAATAATATTCCCGCCTATGTGTTTAATGTATCAATCTGAAACATTTTATTTGAGGGGGGATATAAACCCTCTAGTCTGCTGTGAATTTTGTCACTGCCTCACTGTTTCATGAATCGGGTTAGGGAAAAATGACACAGGAATAAGGAAACCAGTAAGATTTTTTTTTTTTTAAAGTAATAAAAAGAAAGAGAGATCTGAAAACTAGTTTCTCCTAGCCTGCTTTTCTTCCCAGTCTAAGAAGGCCACCTAAGCGAGTGCTCTCAATGCCGACTTCACTCAACTGTAGTATTTGTTTTCCCCAAAAGAGGAAACCTATCTTAACCTGCAGGACAAACCCATAGTGGCAGCAGCAGCATGACTCGTGCATTTTCCTCCACAAGGGCGCAGATCCTGAGGCCCGGCTCCCTCACAGCAGGAAGCGAGAAACCACCATCTCCATGGCAGGTGGCCATCCCCACCATCAATAACTATACCAGTGAGTGGATACCTCATTAAAACAATAGCTGCTCCCATAAAGCTTTAGAGTTTTTTGGCTTATTGGTCACAAAGAGGAAGAGAGATTTGTCAGGCTGCTGCTTCTTGGGTGATGACACTAGATTCACCTCGCCAGTAGAGCTGAGGAACATGACCGCCTGCTACTGCATCAGGCACCTGCCGAGACACAGAGGGCACAAGCCAGGTGCCAGACAGTTTTACCGTTTCTTAACAATGGTTATGCTCCAGCTTTCCTTCAATGCCTACTGGAAAGCAAAGTGAAATTGAGTCCCTTCGTCTCTCATTTCCATGATAATTACCATTTGTGAACATCTCTAGCTGCCTGAAGCAGCAATTTCTTGTGTCAGATCATGCTGCAGAGATTCACGCTGATATCCCACCTCTGAAACACTCACCCAGATCGATGACTGCAAGGAGCCACTCTGGCTGCAGTACCCATCTATAAGATTCTCACCATTTTGTTAATAACCTTTCTAAAAAATGTTTCTCCAACCTGAATCACTCTCCAATGAATTTGCCCCTATTTGAATAGAGGGACTTACTCCCCTACACTGTAAGGGATTTGCAAGCTATCCACCAAAATCAGGACCATAAGCTAGTCAAATATTTATTAGAGCCAATCCCAGCTGATTTTACTCTTCTCTTTCAAAATCCTGGATACACAAAGCAACAAAGGCGTATTCCTGTACAGCAAGACAAGGACTGTTTCAATCAATTCTAAGTCACTTCAACTCCAAAAAGAATCACTTGTCGTTTCAGCAGTACACCTGACAGACCCAAATGGGAGTGCAGCCACTGGTGCTGTGAGAATAGCACACTGGGCAAAGGCACAGAGTTAGACTCGGAGACTGCACCTCACAACCGACTTCGAGAAATCAGGTTTTCTAGAAGTGTTTCATTTTCATAACATAATACACAACAAGAAAAAGAGGTAAATTAATTTAATTGAAGTACAGAATTTCCTTCCAAGCCCAAGATTTTTGATCCATTATTTAAAATAAAAAAAAAAAGAAAAAATGAAAAAAAAAAGGGAAAGCCATCACACAGCATTTTGTCTACAAGCAGTCCCATCAGCTTCAATAAACTCTTCACAGGACCAACATTACTTTCCTGTTTAGATCCTTAAAATATTTTGTGTGTATTTATGAACATTTTCCAGGGAAAGGGATGAAAGAAAAAGCAGCCTAAAATGCACTAGGACTTACATATTTTTAACCATGACTTAAAGACATATATTCCTGATAAAGTAATTTTAATTCAGAAAGTATGTATGCACACATACTTTTCTTGTATACATGTATTTTCTATTACCTTCTCCGTTAATCTTCTGAAGTCTGCATGTGTTTACATTCACATTCAAAAGAAGTACATTAGCAAAATACTATTTCCACACTATGTAAACACTTGCCGATATAATATGCTGGGAGAGTTCATCAATATGCCTTTTAAGTACCATCCCAAAACAGGCCCTTAGTCTGGGTCACAGCATTTGAGGCAAACCATAATCAATTAATGGTCACCTACCCCTCTTAGAAGTCCATCATTATGCATTAATACAAGAAATGTACAACTGCTTAATAGGGGAACAGTAATTGCTGCATGTAAAGTAAACACATGGTAAAAGCCTGCTACTGAACCTAAGCGTTAATCATCTTATTTCATCACCTAGAGGACAGTTACTGCATCCTTCAGCACCGTAATATTGCAAAGACATCACCAACACACAGGTTACCCCCTCCCGCCAAAAAAACAACTTTGAAGTAGTGCGTGATGAGGTACAGAAAGTCCGTTGCACGGATTAAGAGACAAAAAAGAATTACTAACACAGCTTTGGCGCCCAGCAGCACTTCTTAATCACGATAACCTGGGACCATAAATTAATACATAGAGAGCCTGGAACATTCCAGTAAATCACCCAAGATCTGGGGAGGAAGGAAATAAATGAGGTATGAAGCCGTGAAAGCCGACAAAGCAATCCACTCAGCTGTACCGGCTGGTTAAACGCGCCACCACCGGGGCTCGCAGGGGCCGGGCCGGGCGCCGAGCCACCGCTGGCGGGCAGGTCCCCGCGGCCGCCCCGCGCCTCCCGGCCACAGGAGAAACCCATCACGGCGGCGGGGCCGCCCCTCACCTCCCGCG
>VZSZ01008378.1:121270-133741 GCA_013398815.1 Ibidorhyncha struthersii
TCCCTGGTGGTCTAGTGGTTAGGATTCGGCGCTCTCACCGCCGCGGCCCGGGTTCGATTCCCGGTCAGGGAAGTCGTATTTTGTTTTTTTTTTCCCTGCTCTTGCTTTTTAGAATTCTTTCCAGCCTTTTCCTTTTGCTTTTATAGTTCAGGGAGCGTCCGCCCGGCTGCTGCGCGAGCCCGAGGCGTCGGTGTTGCTGCCCAGCAGCGAGTTTTAAGGCCCATTTGGCAGTTTTGGAGGGGTCACGCGTGAAGGGAGTGCACAAAGTCTCAGCGTGCTGTGCGGGTGCGGGCGGCAGGTGTAGCATCTCTCTGAAAGTCTTACCATCACAAAACTGCTTATGGACACCTCATGCCCCCACCCACAGGAGTGCGCAGAAGGCTGCTGAGCAATGTCTGCCTAGAGGGGCACAGGCAGGGCTGTTGGCCACCACTTAGAAATACTGTATTTTCCTTTTTTTTTTTTTTTTGGCTGTTTTGGGTGTTCCCACACCTTTGCTTTCCCCACAGGTAAATGGTCACTTGGTGCCGTCGTGAACCTTTGAGCTACGGCAGTGGGGACCCCCTTAGCTGTCACCAGTGTGCGCACACCTCTCTGAGCCGCTGTTGTTTCCCCCTGGGAGAAGGTGGGAAGGCTTTGTCCCCTGCGTCTCCATCCTGGCAGGATGGGGGCTGCAGTTCTCCATGGTGTTGGCTCAGCTGAGGAACGGACAGACTGCCTCTTTGCGGTGCATTGGCACAGCCCCCAGCACGTGGGGTTGTTGGGTATACGGTATGGGGAGCAAGAGGGACCCCAGGTATTCTTCAGGAGGTGGAAAGAAATAAACAGAGAGGGCAAAGGGAGTTTTAATACCTCCCTGTCATTAGCATCTGTCTCGCTCCCTCCTGCAATTAAGCCTTCACCACACCTTCTCAAGCTCCTAAAAACGGTGCGGGTGCCCGGGCAGGTGGGGAGGAGAGAGGTGATGAGAACGGGGTAAAGCCTCTTCCAGTCCTGTGGCAGTGGGGCGCCTGCCCTCCTCCTCCCAGAGCTCCCAGCTCTGTCCCGTAGCAGAGCACATCAGCTGCCCATCCAAACCTGCGTCCAGGACTCCGGCAAGAACTGCTCTTCTTCACCTGTAGCCCCCCACCTCCCACCCCTGCCCATGATTTGTAGGGTGAGACAGAGGGTGGTGGGGGGACCTCTTCTTTCATGTTGGAGCAGTGGATATGTTTGGAGCAGCGTGGTGGGCTGACCTTGGCTGGTCACCAGTTGCCCACCCAGCCACTCTCCCACCCCTCTCCTCGGCAGGACAGGGGAGAAAATAGGATTAAAAACTTGTGGGTTGAGATAAAGGCAGTTTAATGACAGAATGCAAAGGCCACACATGGAAGCAAAGCAAAATAAAAAAAGATTTATTGTCTACTTTGCATCAGCAGGTGATGCCCATTGACTTTCTGGGAAACAGGGTCCCAGTACACGTAGCAGTTGCTTTGGAAGACAAATGCCTTAAAAATTAATCCCTCTCCCCACCCTTCTCTTAGCTTTTATTGCTGAGCAGGACATTCATACTGTAGGGAATATCCCTTTTGGTCAGTTTGGGTCAATTGTCTCAACTGTGTCCCCTCCCAAACTCTCCCCTCCGCCCTGCAGCCTACTGGCCTTGGGAGGGGGGAGTGATGGAGAGACAGCCTTGGTGCTGTGGGAGTACTGCTCAGCAGTAGCCAAAACACTGCTGTGTTATCAACACCCTTCTAGCTTCAAATACAAAGCACAGCACTCTGAGGGCTGCTGTGGGGAAGATTAACTCCATCCCAGCCAGACCCAGTACGCTGCTGCAGGTAAAACAAGAAATACTGATACTAAATGAATATAATACTTAGCTTAGACTGCCAGACAGAGGCTAGCGTACCTGGCAGATTAGGCTTTAGTGGGGAACCTCCCTGCTGCCAGGAGCAAGCCACAGCCCTTGCATCACCCATATATCTCCTTAATATTGGCAGGCCACACTTTATGCAGGAGTACTTTGCCCTGATGTGAAAGCACCACTGGAAATAACAGCTTTGGCTGCCTTTCCCAGGGTGTGCCGGAGGCGCACTGCAGTCTGGGCTGCCCTCCAATGCAGATAGGAATGTCTCATGAGAAATCCCAAAGTCCTCCACTATATTTTTTATGACAAAGAACCTTCAAGGGGGTGCAAAGGCATGGGATCACCTTTGCTTTAAGGCAGAAGGCAAACAGTCAAAAGGGCTGTTGTAACCCTTTAGATGTTAAGAAATGATGCCCAATAATAGCTAAACACAAGGACCAAAGGATGTAACCTAAGGAATAATTTCATTCCTGTGGCTGGAGGTTGTTAAGCGAGGGCTGGGCAAGCATCTCATCGAGGGTCTCACACTGGGCCAGGGGAATAGCTCAGTGGGTCTTCTAAGATCCTGGAAGTCCTAATTTTATTATTTTGTCTTGGACTTTCCCCTGTAATTACCAGTTTAGATGAGTTGAACTGAGTTATGTAGGGCTTTCAGATTCCCCCCTCTCTCTTTGGTCTCAGTGAAATGCCTTACCAAGTTGGTGGAAGCGATTGCTTTTTTCTACCTCAGGAAATGATGGGTCATTTTAGAAGCAGCTAAAGTGAATTTCAGGTGTTGACTAGTTTCCCAGAAAAGGCATAGGTATGGTTTAACAGAACAGAAACAAAGGAAGCATTTCCTTTGATTTAAACTCATTTTGTAGTGGTATGTTTGTACGCGCTCAGCACCATGAGTCCAGCTTTAGAGTCATCTGAGAAAAGATAATCATATGTAAGATTGTACAAACCTGGAAAAAATCACCAGAATAGCTCTTGCACAGAATGAAAGAGTACAGTTGCCAGTATTTTGCTAGGAATGGAAGCATAGTCTCTGAAGAGGCCTTCCCAATCCCTTCCCAAACCCTTTTCAGTCTGATGCCGGACCTGAAACCTGCCCTCGCGCAGAGGACAAATGTCCACCCAGCAAGAAGTGGGAACCAGTCCTCTTGCTGGTGTCCTGCCACTTCAGGTCCCACTGTGATTAAAGGTGTCCTGGTTTGGGGTGAAAAGACTCCAGGATAAATGTTCGTCTTCAGTGTGGATTGAACAGTTGTGGCAGTTCCTGAATACGTTTCCTGGGCCTTAGATTATCATGATGGAGGGAAAGAACAGCGTATTTGTTTTCAACAGGGAAGAAGCATCTTTCCTAGAATCTTTGCTCATATTTTTGTTTCAAATAATAAGTAACTCATGACACTGGGTGCTGAAGCCCCAGAAAAGTGGGCTGTTCTGCAGGGGACTGGCAGTTCCATCAAAATCGTTACAGAAGCGATCTGGCACGTGGCTGCATGGGCTAGAACAGAGGTATTTCAAACAAATATAAGATCAATATGATGATGATGATGATTATTATTATTAACATCACATTCTCAAAGTGTAGCTGAATTTGCGTCTAATGGTGATATATTCTGCGATACTGGATCACAAGTATTTTTACTTTCATTTCTGTTCTTCCTCAACAGCTTGACCAATTACCTTCTGTCTCACAGCAAAGGTTGATGGGAATGCACTGCAGTCGAAATAAGGATGGTGAGGAAGACAATAGCTTAACTATAGATCAATTTAAACCAGCTGCTGAGTTTCTGCTTAAGACTGTTAACTCTTACTTTTTATACTTTATTGGAAAATTTGGGAACAGGAGCTTTTACGTCCAAACTTGATCTTTTATCTCTGGTGTTAACTCTTCTTTCTGGCTACCTCCTTTAAGTTATAGCCCTACGTTGTTATAGCCCTACGTTAATTCTGCTTCTTAAGGTTTTTTCCAATCTTATATGAAAAATCTTGCCTGTGAGTGAACGTAAAATTTTGCATGACTTCTACAACCAATAGACTCTTTAAAAAATGAAAGCTCCCATTTTTTTTCTAAAGACATATATTCTGCTTTCCCTCATATTTTACTTCTACCCGAAGGACATACAGTCATGCAGTCATTGGATTTATTCTGTTCCCAGAACATTCTGGTGGCCACTTATCTCCTTTTTTTTTTTTCAATTGTGGACATAAACAAGTACAAAACTTCATGTTGTCCTCTGCAGGACAAGGAGCCTCTGCTTACTCATAAAAGTATCGCTTGAACATGCCACGAGGTGGCAGCCTAGTCCCGTGTCTGCCACCACCCATCCACGCCTCCCAGCATGGTCCCTGCTCAGAGGGTTTCAGATTTAATTCCGTAGGTTAGCATTGCGCCCGTTTAATTCCAATAAGCTATAGAGTAATGAAGGCTTTGTATCTGCTGATAAAACCAACTTCATGCACAGATGAAGCTGTTACTAAGCCAAATCATATGCAACATGTGTCCTTGAGTCTGAGGCTGCACATGGAAGTTTTACGAGCTGTCTTTGAAGCAGCCTTAATGTAGTATTTAAAAAAGAAAAGTTACAAAGGATTATGAAGAGTATGACTTGGATTCTTTAACACCTTTTTCTACCTGTGGCATTTATACATTGATGATATATGCCATTGCTAGATTGATGAAGAACCACGTGGCCCTGGACGTGTTCATCCTCACAGCCATTCTGTCAGGGGCCAGCGGCATCGCTGCTTCGCACCTGTAGATTTTGAACTGAAGATCGTGCAGAAAGGCTGTGCCAAGGCAAAGGAGGGAACCAGAATTTCTGCATCCCAGGTCAGGATTCCAGGGCATCATGATCAGCTGGCCGGGGAGACAAGAAGGGTCTGGATTTATTCCCTTCTGCACTGATTCACAAGGTTGGTGGACCATGGGAGCAGTCTGTGCTATGACATTAGTGCTGGTGTCACCATAACAGTCAAAGGACACAAACAAGGCAAAGTGTTTATTAAACTGCTGGAGATGGAAGAAAAAAAAATAAATGCTTTCAGGCACACAATCCATTCTCCAGCCTTTTTTCACCCCCCCTCCTATTATCTCTCCCTGAGATCCTTTCTGTAACATACTGCCGTCTTAAAACATAACTGTAAATTTCTTTTCTAGGTACAGATTCAATATGGAACACCTCCTGGACAGTAAGATAAACTAAGAAAACATAACAACCTCATCTCAAATCCTGCTAGGACTGTCCTTTCAGAACTACAGTTGGAAAATTTACTCTGAATCATGTTTTAAGGGAAATTATTTTATCCAAACTGAGGCATTTTATTTAAGGTGAAGGTAACGAAAGTCCAATGCAGATTTAATTACCACACACAGATCTAGATAATACTATCCAAGGACCATTTTCGAAAGAGTCCTTTTACAGGAGCAATTGTCATGTCCTATTAAGAAGTGCTCTGATCATGAAATTATGAAAGCTCTGATCCTTTTAAATGCCTGAACTTTTTCACTTACATGCTGAAAATCTGCTTTCTAGACCCCTTTTATTACTGCCTTGTGGCTACAGTCAATCATTACCTTCTGCTTTTCCATGCTTTGTTTCCCATGTGCTCTTTTGATTAATCACATTTTAGTAAACTATATTGACAACATTAGTATGCTGTGCCTAATCTTTGTCTTGCTGGCAGGGAAACAGAGCCTTCCAAAAGCAGGAAAATAATAACAGGCTATAAATTGATATTACAACACACGCTCTGGCTGGTGGTGCTGCCTGCTGCGTCTAACAGGGACTAGCAGTGACCCAGGCGAGGCCAAGGCGGCTGGTGGAGCGTGGCCACAGCAGGGTGCCTTCTGCAGCTCTGCAGCCGAGTGGCTATGCACTCAAACTGGCCCCGCATCCTTTGCAAGGGATTTTTTTTGACATACGTGACAACTCTGTATTCCATAAATAGCATAATTGTTCTGTAAACTGCAGTTCTGCACAAGAGATCCAGCAAAATACATGAAAGAAACAGGAATGATCTCCCCCTCTCTTCAGATAAGAAATCGCCTGTGTAACTGTATCAGGATAAAGTTTTGCAGTATATAATCTTCAGTTTGTTTGTTCTCTACCCCAAGCTGGAGGTAGTCCAGCTGAAGTCCAGTCTGAAGTCTCAGCTTCAGATTTGTTTGGACTATGGCCTTGGGTCAATCGAAATGGAGCATCTTGCTGTAGCCTGATGGGTGCCTTTCATCCCTCTAACCGAACGGCACTTATCTCCCCTTAAGCATGCAGGCTGAAACTGAGTGTGAAACCCGTGAGCAAGAGTCACCTCACCCCAAGTGTGGCAGCAATTCGCCTGTGACAGCTCAGCACAGCAATACCCAGTAGTGTCCTCTGCTTATTTATTCCCATCATGTTGGTGTACTTACAGGTACTCCAGCACTTTTGAAAATCAGGTACCTTAAAATTTTTTGTACCTACTGTCAATTACAGTTTGCTGATCCTGCTTTAAGAGTAAAAAAGTGAATCATTAAAAGTAATTTAATAAATTCTGCTTCCCCTCTGGTCATACAATTTGAAGCGGATTTTTCTTCCATGTCATCCCTTATGCCATCAGAAATTTGCCTTCCTCACTATCATCTGGGCTCCAGGACAACTACTATCTTCTATTAACTGGAGGCTTATGGTAAGGGCCAGAGACTCTAGTTAGGGGTGCTCACAGGATGAACATGAGTTTGGAGACAATCTTTTCCCTGGAGTCTGACATTAGACAAGATCAAGGACAAGACACTAAATAACACTATTCCCACTTTACAGGTGGGCAGCCAAGAAGCAGAGTAATGAACAGTTGGGTTTCTGACATTCAAAAGGAGCTTGACACTTAATATTTTTACAAATCAGACAAATTAGAATGCATCCTCTGAAGTTTTGGTCCTGCAGGGGCTTGAAAGCATGAATAACTTTATTTATATGAGTAGTCCCACTGAAGTGGAGCAGTATGCCTAACGTCCTTAGTACCTCTGCAGGGTCAGTCCTTAAGTGCATATTGTTCCTGAACTATCAGACTGATTTTGAAAAGCAACAGGGAGTCCTCCCTTAGCTGAAAAAGTCATGCCCATCAATGTTAGCTAAAAAATATCTCTCTAACATGCCCAGCATTTCTTCCCTTAAAGGGTAGTACACAGGGGAAAAAAGGTCTCTATTTCTTTTTTTTTTTGTCTCCAATTTCAACCGCAGGCACAGAAATACCCCAGTGCAAAAGCTGGGCATACAGGCAAGCAGGTTTTACATATTTATATTTAATTATTACTTCTCTATTGTTTTGTTGGTGGCTACTGCTATTGGGCATCCTTGGGTTTTGACGGTCACATCAAAGGAGCTGCTCTGGCGTGAGAACCGGTCAAAGTGAGCCAGATAATTCATGGATTTATTACTGAGGTCGGTTCCCATGATTGTCAGTGGGCAGCAGCCACTGCTGTGTCGTAATCCTCATTCTCTTGGTAAGGCACATACTGCCTTAAAAAGGTTTAATGATCCAATAGTGATTTACTAATGGGAATCTTTCTTGTGGGTTTAGCAGGCCTTGAAGGAGGACAGGGCGGCACATGAAGGTCAGTTTTCTGCAGCATCGAGAAATGTTTTGTTTTATTTTGTTTTGTTTTGAGATTCCTGTTTGTAGCATTTTTATCCACTAACTGCAATAATAAATTGAGGGGACAAACTCGTTGTAGCTGGGCAGGCATCAGAACTGTGATAAGAAGGGGAGGGAAGGAAGCAGACACCAGTGATGGAATGGCAGATCATGACAGAAGACCTGAAGTGTTTACCTGAAGTAATTACCAAAAAACACACACTTTGGCCTTTGTGATTGTCAAAATGAAAAGAACATGGTGAGAGAGACTGGGACAGCCTGGTGAAACTGCAGTCTTTCGCTGTGGTTGCAACCTGTTTGTCTTTCCTTTCTGTTGGAAAAGCAGGGAGGGGGCTGCCCGGTGGGAGACTGCTGTCCAAAAAGATGGCAGGGGAGGGAAAAGGTGAGGAAGCAGCTTTGCCTACCCAGAGGAAAGGAGATGCTCCTTGAGCCCAAGGAGCCAGCATGCCCCGCCAACACTCCCCCTTGCCACCCTGGTGCCTCTTCAGAAAAACAAACCCAGGAAAACCCAAACAAAATAAACTTTCTTCTCTGCCAAAATACATTTAGAAAGCAGCAGAGGGAGAGGGGGTGAGAAGAGAAACAATGCTATTTTATTTTAAGGCTTGTGTATTAAACCCAAGTGTTGTGCTGGGAAGTGTCATTAAAAACTGTTTGAGCTATCCACACACAACAGACCTCATCTTGTTAATCTAGTTGAAAGAGCATACCTTAAATGCATAACACTTTGTTTTAAACTCCCCAAAAGAGAGGAAAACTTTGTAGAGTAGGGTAGATGGTTGGACTCGATGATCCCAAGGGTCTCTTCCAACCTAGACAATTCTATGATTCTATGATTCTAAAGAAATATAAAGCTACTTGGTTCTCTGATACATGAAAAAGAAGTACAGCATTCAGAGTTAAATCAAAACTAAGGGGGGGAAAAAAGTGCAGGCCTTTAAGTAATCGTAATTTTGTCTCCTTAGGTTCATGGATTAGCTTGTAGTAATTTATTAGATTTTCACCTACCACACAGTAATACAGAATACGTAATTTGGGTATTCTTTACAGGTAAAACACTTTTCCTTACATCTACCAGTAATACACTATTTCCAGAGCAGTGTGCTAATTCCACAGAAGGAGGTTTTGCAATCTAACATATATGAAGACGTGGGCAGAGTTAGACATTTCCCAGCTGTTAGGCGACTGCAATCACGATTTCAATATTGCATATTTTTTTCACCCTGGAGACTTTCCTTTGTAGAAGAGAAAAATACTGAATATGGACTGTGTGGAAAGCAAAATTAAGTCAAC
Organism: Ibidorhyncha struthersii; assembly: GCA_013398815.1. NCBI lineage: Eukaryota > Metazoa > Chordata > Aves > Charadriiformes > Charadriidae > Ibidorhyncha > Ibidorhyncha struthersii. Next base: position 130,038 of record VZSZ01008378.1, read on the forward strand.
ACCTCAGAAGGATTTTCCTGTAAAATAAGTAATAGCAGTGTTCAGATAAGCATCATCTAAAGCATTTAGCTTTGCCTGAATGCAATATCAGCAGCTGTAGCTATAAAAAAGGACTCTGCCTGTACAGACCATGAAAGTAATTCAACGAGACACATTTCCTTTTATTTCCCATATTCATTTCCTTTTGCTTCTGATTTTTTAACTTCTAGGGTACAACACTAATTCACGTGTCCCAGCTTTGCACTGCCACCATGAATGCAGAAAAAGATCCCTCTAAGAAGAAATTATATTGACGTCATCTTATAATCACCACCACTGCTGCAGCCAGACCATTAAGAGAAATTCTGAAGTTAGTGTTGAATGAGGTGCTGACTGGTCTCAGTTTCACAAGATCAATAGATGATAGCAACACGTTATCACCAAATGATTCTGATGCTGTTCTGTGGTTTCTTCAGGTGAGAAGGAGGCTGATTCTTTGAAAGAATTAAATCACATGTGGAAAGATTATTAAGCTTCAAATCCTATCTCTCCACAGATGATGCAAGCAAGAGAAGGAGAAATTCAGTTGCCTGGCCATACGCATTTAGGGCCACTTAAGTAACCTTGGGTTCCCCCGGTGTTTGCATAGGGCTGGCAGAGGTGACACAGGACACAGGGAGACCTGCACCTTCCAGAGTGATAGCTGGAGCCCAGCTTAGAACATTGTAAATATTTAGGCAACTGAATGCCGACTAAGTGATTGTATTGACACATTAATAGCACTGTAGAACTTCCAGTAGTAGCAATTACCAGAGGAAAAAAAACCCAACTAAAAACCAAAACAACCACCAAACAAACCCCAAACCGAAACACCTCTTTTCAGATACTTATCTGTCAAAATTTGGTTTCATTTGTAAATCAGGAAAGCTTGGGTTTACCCTTAAGTTGAGATCCTAGCATTTCTAGCACCTGCCTGGTGCTCCTCTGCTTATCATTTCTGTTCATGGTCGGATGTGTTGCTGCGATCATCCCTTTTGACACCTTTACACATTAGCTTCCAATGCACAAGTCTTATGCTGTGTGAAATGGTGAAGCAGAGGAAAAGAGCACAAGTAAAATTTTCAGCATTGGGTAAAATCACACTCAGGTTCAGGCAGTAGCCTCACACAAATCAACAACTAAACAACTGGCTTGGAGATGAGGAGGCTGAGGAGAGACCTTATCACTCTCTACAACTACCTGAAAGGTAGTAGGTTGTAGTGAGGTAGGGCTCGGTGTCATGGTTTAGGCCTCAAACCAGGACAGTCGGTCTCTTCTCCCAAGTAACAGGGAGGAAGTGGCCTCAAGTTGCGCTAGAGGAGGTTTAGATTGGGTATTAGGAAAAAGTTATTCACTGAAAGGTTTATCAAGCATTGGAACAGGCTGTCCAGGGAAGTGGTGGAGTCACCATCCCCGGAAGTATTTAAAAGACTTGTAGAATTGGTGCTGAGGTACATGGTTTAGTGGTAACTTGGCAGTGCTAGGTTAGCGGTTGGATTTGATCATCTTAAAGATCTCTTCCAACTAAAATGATTCTATGATTCTGTTCTATGAAATGAGGCTGGGCACATAAAGCTTGCAAACAAAGCTATACCAATTTCTTTATCTTTTCTCGAAGCTGGACAAAACTACCTGTGACCACTGAATCACTCAGGTCCTCATTTGTGTGCTCTCAGCCTATCTGTGCCCACAGAAACAGAAGACTAATGAGACCGGTGACTACTGAGCTGGTAACAGTCCACTTCACACTTCAGTAGTATTTTCTCATGTAGTATCTTGTGATGAAAAGACGCTTGTGACCTTTTCTATTATGAAGAAGAAATTTCTCAGTTACAATAGCCCTAAGAATTTGCCAATATTCACTTCCCAGGCTTCGGTAATTGCCCTTTACTTATCTCATGACATCCTGATTGAAATATCATCTTGCAGAATAGCTGCAAACAAACATTTTGAAGGCTAACACTAAGGAGGCAGCAGCATGAACCGGCACCTCCTGGCAATCGTTCAGGCCAACGTAGTCACAGCCAGGATACGATTACTCTGCTCTGAATATATGCATTCAGCCCTCAGCCACAGTAGCCGGTATTTCTTCTGGGGCCATACCTAATGCCGGATTTCCTCCACTTGCAATCAGAGCAAAGGGAGGACAGGCAGCACCGCCTCCCAATTGCCCGTCTCCTCTCTAGGTTAATGATCTTCTCTCAGTGCTGTGTGACACAGTTAGTCCCGCAGCCTAAGTGCTTTTTATTTGCACTGCTGAGGGCTAAGGTTTCGAGCCTGCTAACGCTGACTGACAGAATTGGTTTTTAGCTTTTTCCTCTCAAGAAAAACATTCTAGGAAATTGTGTAACCTCCTTTGATCCTCTTGATAACTGGAATTTAAGGTTGCAAACCCACCCATTGAAAAGTTAGTCAAAGCCAACTGCTTCCTGTTGAGCAAGCAGCCTGATTTGCTTTCTTGCACTATGTGCTATGATCTAGTCCTAAATTACATAAATTACAAACTTTCTTCTTCCTCCAGGGCCATTCATCACTGAGGGCAGATATAGCTAGAAAATGGCTGAGGTAAGGTTGCGTGCACAGCCATGAGTCCTACCTTTTGGATCGCAGTTCTGCCAAGGAAACAGCTTTCCCTTGCTCTGTTTTAAAAATTGCGTGGACTCCTTCAGCTCTGACCTGTTAGCACAGCTACAACCAAAGCCATCAGAAGCTATTACCCTCTGACGTCTTTCCAACAGCACATGTGAAATATGCTTCGTCTCCATTAATTTCTCACTTTTCTTCATCTGCTGTCACAGAGGTGATGTTCCCAACTGAAGCTCAGAACTAAACAAGCATGAAGGCTGAGCTGCTGGCTCACATGCTGGTCCCTTCCGGTGATCCAGAATAAAACCCAACCCAAACCAAACCAAAACACGACAGAACAAAACAAAACACAACACAACACAACAAAACAAAACACAACACAACAAAACAAAACAAGAAAAGAGAGGAGACATCAGCAACTCAGCATCTGTGAATTTGTCCTGTTTCATGAGAGTGAAAATTGCATAAGCCCAACCACACAGGCTGCACAAATCCATCCATGATGCATTGTTTCAGGGTGCTAAAATAACTACACTTTCGTCTCAGTCTCTTAGAAATATTTTTTCAAACTCCCTTTTTTTAGACTGAGGCAAAATGTTGCATTTGGGGAAAAAAATGGTAATGTTTTGGGGCACATCAATTAGACTGAAGCCTTTAGGTGGAACCAAGTCAGTGGCTGCTCATTTTTAACACAATATGATGCATGGGAGACCGCCTACCAGGCTCTTGGAGGGCAGGTTAATAGTTAACAGCTTCAAGTCAAGTAGGGTTGCAACCTGCTCTTTTTCATGTAAATAAAGCCCACTTTTTATCTATTTGCCAGTTCACTAAATGTAATCTTTATCCGTGAAACTGCTGGTATGGAAAGTGAATGGTACCTGAGCCGGGTGCTGCTAAACATGCCAGTACAGCAGTGCAGCATTTATGTCCTGGAACAAAAAATGTCTAATTCCCCCCCAAAACCCAAAACTTGAAAGAAGATTGAGCATGATTTACAGGGCAGGGCTAGACAGCCTTCTTCCCTCTCTGTTGTCCATTGTCTCCACGGGACAGCGTGCTGTTCGGGCAAATCACAATCCTTCCTCGATGGGACTGGGCGG
>VZSZ01008378.1:133795-145081 GCA_013398815.1 Ibidorhyncha struthersii
GATGCTGGCAGGGATGGGTTACAAGTTTAACATTTGAGGGAAAGGGATGATGATGGGGAGTGAGGCACTGAGTTGAGGCTGCATTTTGGCGATGGATGAAGTCTGGCTGGCTGAAGGGTGGTCACCCCGTTTCTGTGTCTCAGTCTTGTCAGCTGTTACTTTGTGCTCATCCTTATGGCCAGAGCTTTACAATGCCTTCTACAGACGGGCTTTGCAGGTCTACAGATGAAACAATTGCCTTGCCTCAGCGAGAGCTGGTAAATTACAAGGTCAGAACTGGAGGTAAAAACTACCCTCTCTCAATCCAGATATTTAATGATGCCATTGGGTTAAAATTTTCCCCTTCTAAACACAGGCCCTTGAGAAGATCTGAAGGAAAAGTGAACCTAGAAATCCCAACGACTTTTGGGGCTCTCCAGGATGGACAGATGGATTTGTATCATTAACCGTACCGTCAACACAGAACCAGTTTACAAGCCTGAAAACCAATGCTGCTTTACTGACTGCTTTTTTCTGCCCATTTCAGAGCACGCTGTACAAGACAGGCTCCCTGGATGAGCAAGGGGAGCAGAAGAGGACGAAGCAGCCGTTACCAGTGGCAGAAACTAACTTTGCATCCACGAGTATTCCTCAAGAGCAAACAAAAATTGCAACAAATCATCCATAAAACGCAGTCAAAAAGGACTTCGTTTAATTAGTGATATGTAAAGACTTTTGCATAGAAAAAAGGTTAACAAAGTAATGCATAAAAGACCGACTAGGTACAGTATTTTTAAAACAAATATTTTAAAGTATATTTTGCATAATGTTTAACATTCTCAATGCTTATTGCTTTCTCCACACAGCAGAGAAATCAAGTGCATAATAATACATGCTGTGTTTTATTTTTATTTTTTTTTACATAAAATCTCTAGTTCTTGCCTGGATGTATTAAAATACTTAGGTTATTTTAAGTCACTGTAATAAAAATTGAAAGCAAACCATTTTATGCAGCACTAGTTGTCTGGGTATTGACAAAATAATTTACTGACATACCCTTTAATACATTCATTTTGGTTTGGAATCAAACCCACATTACAATGTTGGCGTGTTAATAGCCAATTTAAAAATTGTCCCTACTGTAACTTCATTCATACCCAGAGCGATTGTTCTCCCTGTAGTTGATAGGGAAAAGAAGAGGGATCTTGCACAGAATTGGCTAAAAGTAAAGGTCCAAATACAGCTAAATAAGTTAATTCAAACACTGAGTTTCTTGTATTGGCATGAATCAACCGTATCCAAGTGTGCACACTTTAAATAGGTGGTTACTTCTGGGTGCATGACAAATTCACTGTTTTTGCAGATACAAGCTAGCACCATATTTAAGCCATAAAAAAGGGTGCCTCAAGGCTCACAGGCAGTGCTGAAATGTTCATTAATCCCAGCACTGCTAAGATAATTGCTTTTACCAATGCTATGCTAGATGTCACAATTTGGCAAGTCTGTACAAAGAAAGTGAGCTAAGGAAGTGAGAACTAGGCCTGTCAAATTGAACATTCTTCCTCTGCAATCTTTTGGCTAAAAAAAACCCTCTCCCCTTCAAGAGCACGCTCTTCCCTGGAAAGATATCCAAGTCCTGAAGCTGAATACAGGATTTCCCCCCTCTCCCATACCATTTCCATACCTGTGCAATGTTATTTGTTTTAGCAGAACACACACATATATAATCTTTTTTTATTTTTTTTTTTCAATGTCAGGCACTTAATGAAACTCAAACTCTTTTTCTAGCCTGGGGAGACCCGGTAGGTGCAATCCCTCGCCCCTCTGCCAAACAAGGATGCATAGCTGGAGAATTATTAGTTCTAGTGTCTACATATTTCTCAGGACACCACTACATGCCAATGTAGTCACGCTGTTTCTGAAAGCCACTGCTGCTCCCTCGGGGTGCCTCCAATAAAAGAAACCGAGAAAGGAAGAAGGAGATGTCACCTTGTGTCCTCTCCGACACCTGAAAGGAGGAGGACAGCTGTGCCATTCCTCGGCGGGCACCTCATGGGCCCTTTGGGCAAAGGCGGCCCCTCAGCCGGGCTGAGCAGGGAGGACAGACTGAGTGTTGGGGGTGTGGGAGAGGAGGGAGCCGGCCCGGGAATGGACAAGGCGGGGGACTTAGAAGGCTCCAACTTCAGTCCCCCAGGGTCGGTAGGGTTTAGTGTTGCCCCCGCTGCCAGCCTGCTGAGGGCTGGTGGTGGCTGATACGGCCAACGGAGGGGTGATGGCTGTTGCCGCAGCCACGGCAGCGGCGGCTGCGCTGGGGGGAAGCATGGGGAAGGCGCCGGTGAAGGAGAGGGGGAAGCTCTGGGCAGCGGCCGTGGCTGCTGCTGCTGCGGCGTGAACCGTAGCCGAGAGGGACAAGAGGGAGGGAGAGAGGGGGGGGACGCAGGGAGCCACGCTGCCGGCGGAGGGGACTCTGAGGGCGGCATCGGCGTGAGCGAAGGTGGCGGTGAGCAGGGCAGAGCCGTGGTGGGGGGGTATGTCCGAGGAGAGTCTGCACGGGGCGGCCTCGGAGGCGTGGAGTCCGTTCGGCTGCAGCAAAGCGGCTGGGAGGTGGTGAAAGGCAGCTGCCCAGTGGTGAGGGTGCAAGGGGTGGTGGTGGTGAGCCATGGAGGAGGTCATGGCGGCGGCTTCCCTCTGAGAGGCACAGGTGCTCAGGTGAGACACGAGTCTAACACGCAGAGGGTCGGACGTGTCGAGACCTTCCACCGAAGTCAGGTACCTTGCGACCTCCGTTAAGCACTCCCGGAAGCCAATGCTCATGAAATCCATGGCCAGGGAATGAGCGTCAAAATAACCTGCAAAGGGAGGGCAAAAGAAGCGTTCAGTGTCAAGCCAGCTTCCCAGCTGACGTTAGGTGACATGGCTATCCCGGTCCCTGCTCAGCCACCAGATCTCCCAGTTACAGGCTAAGATTTGCAACACGAAAAGTTTGCTCTTAGATCTGTAAACGATTTGTGCGACCATCCCTGTACTGCAATAGGCTGCAGTTGGTTTTGCAGACAATATACAAATGAGAAGAATTAAGTCCATAAGTACTCGTGATACTTAAAAAGACACACGATGCCTCTCCTGAAAGTCCTCAGCAAGCTGCTGCAGTACTGACCAAGCGCACGCGTGTGAACCAGACGTTTATCCACACAAAGAAGCAGGCTGGAGATCAGAGAGCTTGCATGTACTACCCTGCCTTTTCTTCCCTATGCTGGCATTCCTAGTAACGCCCTCAAACTATTTCTCGACATTGTGAGATAGTTGTTGTAACTGCTGCCGGGGTCCCATCTACTTCACAGAGTCATTAAGACAATATGACATACGGTGTTGTTTAACTACAAACTAAAAACATCTTGTCATGACTCTGCACACACACAATAAAAAGCTTTACTGAGAAAACGTTTTATGCAATGCCATTGCTAATTTGGAGATGGAAGACTGACAGTCATATGGCCCATGAGGTATTTCAACAAATAGCAACTGGAGCTCCACAGGCTCGGGACAAAAAAGCATTTGAAAAAAAAACTGTCTTATTAAATGCACATGAAAAGATATTCCCTTTCTAAACGGGTCTAACATCAAATCTAGTGCTTAAGTTGCAGCTCGTCAACTACAAAAACCTATTCCAGTTTTTGGAATTTTCCTATTTTAGATTAAAAGTAGTCTCCTCGGGGGAATAATGTCCTACCCACACCCAAGCTGTCATGGTGTTTTTTCCTCTTGCTTTCAGTGAAAATTTTTAGGTATGCATGACTATGATGTGTGTTAGTATATAGATATAATCAAGTGCCCTTATTATGGAGGATTCTGGCAGCAATACCTACATTAGGCCTTGCACTCTCTCACATGAAATAATTTCAGTCTTTCTGAAAAATCCCAGCACCTTAGATGGCTGGTTTCACTTTTATCAGCTTTCAAGCTAGAAAGGAGTCTTTCTGTTGCTGCATGCCTGCATTATAGAATTAACTTGGGCACATTTATAGACGTCGCCACAAAGCCCCTGCCTGCTATGTACCCCTTCTTGCCAAATTACGATGGCACTTCCGACGCAGGCTCCCTTGCTCATCTGAGGCCATCTGAAACCCGAGAGAAATGGCGGCTCAGCCAGCAGATAGGTGGGCACGAGGGGTCAAGGACTCGTCTCAGCAAGCCCTGACTCCTTGCAGCTTTTTTTCCTGCCACGTTCCCCGCGACTACGGGATCTCTGGAAACGCTGCGGTTTGAGCGAACTCCCGAGAAATGAACGCCAGGCAGGACAGCGGTGGCAAGCTAGGCAGGGTACCTGCTCGGGTGCCAGCCAGCCTGGCATGGGGACTGCCTCCGCGCTGGAGGCTCCAGGACCTCCGGCAGCTTCAGAGGGGCTGAGGCACAGCCAAAGCTGCCTCCCGGCTCTGGCCACGAGTCAGCCAGCCTGGGAGTCCTGAGAACGCGCGGCTCAAGCCAGGGCTTCCCGGCCTCCCTCCCTCCGGACCGGAGGAGACGTGGGGGATGTGGTTGTTACCAGCTTCCCCTGAGTCTGAGCTGCTGGCTCTGTGATGAGCCGTTCCAAAGCCCTGGTGATCCTGGCTCCCTCTCAGTCTCCTATGGTGGCCGCGACTCACAAACAGAGGGGAGATGAGAGCTGGGGCTCCCAGGCTCCGTTATGTTTTGATTGTGACAGTTATCTTCTCCAGGTTTCCCCTTTGCTGGCTTCCCCCTTCTGAGAGAGACTTAAAAATGTCATTTCTTGTTTCTTTCCAAAACCCAGGAACATCCTCCACCACCACCCACACGCATACATGCCAGCGTTTTGTCACGAATGGGAAGTCTCGGCTTTCCTTCAGCGCTCCTGCTAACCCACCTGCTCGGCACACAGGACGGTGGCTAAGTCAGTTGAGCTATACTAACCCATGTTGCTGACGCAGGCGTCAGTCACCCAAGCTAAATTTGCAGTGAAGCCACAAGAAAACAACACCTGAGGTCCCAGCAAGCTACTCACTGTTAACAAATTACTCCTCCTCTGTGCTTGCTTGCACAGTCAGCGAAAAGCCCTGGCCCCAGGCCAAAATCACAACTCAACATGAACAGGAGACCATTGCCCACACCTGCGTCAAGGGCGGCAGAAACGCAGAGTCCGCGCAGGACCTCAGAGGCGGCAGCCTGCCTGCCCGGGCAGCTCCAAAAAGCAGAGAAGGGACGGGAGGCACGTTGGATTTTCTTCCGCCGTGCCCACCTCGGGCTCAGCACGCTGAGCAGCAGCCAGCTCCACCCTGGCTTTCCTAGCCCCAGGCATTCCCCATCGTGGGTGTCCTCCATTTCTGCGTGAGGAGGAAGAGGACAAGCTCTCCCCAGCCCTCAACACGGGGGAGCATAAGGGTATCAGGACACATTTCCCCCTGCTGCGATAATAGCTTTTGTCCGTAGGAAAAATGATGGGACTCATTTTTTTTGCTGATCCAAAAAAAGTTTGTGGCTCGAAAGATGAGTTACAAAGTGGGAATAACTGCACTTGCAAATAAAACAAATATCTGCCTTAAAAACACCCTAAGAAATTATATTTAAAGCTGTTACTTAGGTTGCAAAGTAAAACATTAAACAAGCAGGAAACACAGACTTAAACTTCGCCTGGCACTAACTTGCAAACCTATTTTTTCTTAAAGTTTCTTAATCCATGCAGTGAGATTACTCTTATCTCTGGGTCAGGAGGAGAAGATAAAGTCATCGTATTTGTGAAGCGATGGGGTATTATATTGATGTGCCACCCACCACGTACCATGGTGTGGAAGGCGGCTGCGCATATAAGCCGGCATCACCTCTCCCCGCATCCCGATGCTTCGTCTTTCCCTGCACCGCTCTCCGGCAGCCCCAGGCACGCGGGTGTCTGCCGGGGCAGGGAGAGGCACGGTGGCGGTGGCAGACCAAAGAAGAGACCGCAGGACCCGGGACTGCTAACAAAATCCGGCTGGTCTGGTCGCAGCCGGAGGCTGGGGCTCTGCCGACACCTCTCTCTTCCTGGCAGCTCCCATCCCAGGCACTTCATCCCCCACCCCACTAGCTGGGCCACCCGACCTGATATAAAATAATGCCTCCCCATACTTCTTTTGGACTGGGAGGCAGGTGAAGGAGTGTTGACCTCCCGGCCCTCCCGCCGTTGGTGCAGGTATCCGCTGCGGCTTTTAGGAGAAGTGATGTGTAGCGTGAAGCGGGGGTTGGGTTGGGATAGCTGAGCCGCACACTGCGCGGGGAGGATGAAGCAAACAATCACGGCTTCCCTCAGCAGCTGAGCGTCGAAGTGAGACAGAGCTTGGGGAAAGCCAGAAACGCAGATCTGAATTCAAATTGCACAAGCGTGATCAATTCTGGCGTTTTGTAACTTTCAAGAGCATAGCTTTACAAGCTAAATAGTGCTTTTAAAAGGTCGATTTAAGATATAAAATTAACTTTTTTTTTTTTAGATTTAATTTTGCACATTTTCTGAGGAATCAAGAGGTGCATCTATTATATAGAACAAGCTACTCACAAATTTTAAGCTGAAATGGATGCACAGCAAAAGAAATGGATGCACACCTAGAAAATACGTGTGTCAGCTTGGTGTTAATTTTCACAAATAACAGAACACCAGCCTTCGACATGCTTTCTTATAACCATTTGTTGTTAAGAATGCACTGATTATAAGATGAATTCTGTAATCGCTGCAATGTACAGACAGGAGCAGTAATTCAGTCATGGGCTAAAATCTTTTGAGTTTAATCAAAGAAGGAAGAGAGTGAGCAGCAGCTGCCTCTTTTCTAGCCTTTACCTGCATGGCAGAATGGGTCAACGAAAAATCAGCCGGTTTCCGTTGCAACAATTTGAACCATAATCACGGTAGATGGCACAGGACATGGGACCGTGCTTACAGGAGGCCAGCAAGTTTTTCACTCCCAGTAAGTTCCAAAATCATGACTATACAGAAATACCTCGTGGGTGGCTGAAATCATTTGGCCTCCAGCCTTGGGACGGTCAGCTTGCACAAGCGAGGTACGCTCAACTCCCGGCAGTCGGCTGACCCAGTGGGTCAGCCAGGGCGGCCCCTGCGTCACGCCAGCACCCACTAACAGGGAACTACGCAGACCTCTGACACACAACTACAGCGTAGAAATATGAGTGCAGAGAGCAAGCACGGCTGCTTGTCTGCTTTATCAGATACCTGGCGCTGCATAGGGCAAGACTGGGTTTCGTTCCGGTGAATGAAGACGCTCTAACCTGTCATTTAAAAGTCTTCCCAGAACAAAGAAAATACATAAACAATAATGAAAGTTCCTCTCCATCCACTTCCTTTGGTATAGCTGCTAGATAATGAGGTTTAGCATCGGTTTTGGGCTACACAATTGTTGCCACAAACCTCCTGTTTATGTTTGGTGTTTGTGTATTTGTTTTGTCTCCCTGTGCAGATTTCAGTGCTCTTTGGAAACCCCAAACAAATCTCTGACTGGGCTGCCTGTGAATGAAGCCTTTACTCCCACAGTGTTATGAAAGCAAACACAAGCCCAGGGTCAAGTGCTTCTTTTGTCCCAGTAGTTCTTTCCCACGAGTTCAATCCTGCCATTAGCATTGATTTCCACTCCTTTAATCTGGAAACGCCTATCACAGCTCCTCAAAGCACTTTTTTTTTGCTGAGATTTCCCCAAATATTAGAAAAGAAACCGTCAGCCCCTTACCTTTACCTCCTGTCGCCTGCAGCATCTTCAGATGATCCACTGTCATTTGCAGTATTTCCGCTTTTTCTAATTTGGCAGATCCCTTTGAGATAAGAGACTCATATAAATAAAGGCTTACAAGTACTAGAAACTTTAATTTGATATACTTTCCACTGAGCTCAGCCTTATGGTTTCAATTTCCCCTATCATTAGGACATTCTCAGCTTAATTCTTTCGTGAGCATCTGCCTCCCAGACTTTGTCTAAGGAGTAATGCAGTCTCCTCTCTAGCGATACAAGCAGCGGCAGCAAAATTTTCCTTTATTAAGGCTATAGCTTAGCATAGCTCTGGCCTTGAAGATAGTGTAGAGATGACATCTTCATGAAATGAGAGAAACACGTAACTTTCTGGACTTTCTTTTTACCAGCAAACACAGATGGAGACAGGTCTGCGCAGTGACCAATGAAGACCCTGCTGCAACATTTTTTTTCTGCTTTTACCAGTAGGTGTCCCTGTGGACACACACCCAGAAGTATCCCTCTTTCTTAATCGCCTATTAATTTTTGACATGTCATTTGGCTGCTGAATATTCTATTCTCATTCTCGACTGAAAAAACAACTGACAGTCCACAGTGATTTAAGTTAGCGAGCGGCCTAGTTTGCAGGGACAGGAAGCTAAACACTGTGAAAAAGAAAGAGTTCAGCTCTTCTGTCGGTAAAAATCTTTTCTGTTACCGAGGGTGGCTCACAGAACTATGAAAAAGTGTTGGAAAAGTACAAAATACAACTCAAATGGTAGTATTAATAGATTAAACTATGAATAAAACTATTTGCGTGGTAGCATTCCCTTCAACATCTGGAACACACCCAGACGACTGAGTTGACCACGCAAATGTTATTTCAGTGCAAGAGATCATCCCCTGGGATGTTATAACCAGGGCTGCACAAGCTTTGGCCACTGGCGGATGGCATCCTGCAAGCCAAATTTTTCTCTTAGTTATCATCCGGGCCACCTTCCTGCCATCAGCCGTCCTGCAGCCCCAGCCGGCTTCGCCCAGGCTGCACGCGTGTGAATTAGGTAAGGCTTACACCCTCCTCTGCGGCCTCGCTTTGCCAGCCCTCATCTCTGCGAGGGACTCTGGAGAGCAGAGCTGTGATTTGGGAAAGGAGAGAGGGAGGGAAGCGCAAGTGAAACTAAACCTCTAACTTGGAAACTTCAGTGAGCTGAATGTCAAGGAGCTGGAAGAGGACCGATGACTTTGTCCTTGGCATATTTCAGAAAAATGGTGGGGCCTTCTGAACAAAATACAGCGCACACTCATTTTTAAGCCAGTACATTTTTTTTTTCAATCCACTTATTGCTTTCGGCGCTTTCCTTCTACAAACGGTGGTGCGCGTGTTAGTTTTTGGTCCAAATTCCCCATTTTACATGCGACTACATCCTGTACTTTTCTCAGACTTCATCTTTTCCATAGACACAGCACAAGACATCTCAGTGAGAGTGACTAATAGCTAAAAACTGCATGGCGCTGGGTAATTTCCAAAGACTCTGTAGGACTTGTTTTATAATGTTTGTGGTTTGCCAGAAGTAAACAATAAAATGGGACAAACAACTGTTGTCTCTTGCCCGTTTATCTGAAAATACCCCTGTCATTCCATTTTGCCAGAACCTACGCAAGGGCACAGTTACAACTACTAATTATTAAAAGCATATTGCAGGTGGCACAAGGGATGCTCTCACCATTGATTACAATATTTAAAATTTCTTTTTAGCTTTTCTTCAGACCAGGGAGGTAACAGGCCTAATACAGTGCAGCACTTGCCTCGCTGTTACCCCTGACATTCAGCACCTCACAATCCTGCTCTCAAATTTTACTTTCTTTTTTTTATTTTACTGTTACACGGAAGTCAGGTTCTTTATTTTCAATTGGTTCCTTTTTATTGAAATGTAGTGTCAATTGCATATATCCATAGAGCTTCAGATACCTCCAGTAAAACAGGAACAAAGCTAAATATTGAATCAAAGCCCAAAAAATAAAACCCCAGATATGGAAAAGTAAATAAATCATTTAATTTGAATGGCATAAACAAAATCCCCTTTTTTTACAGAACAGATTGTGTTCTAAGCTTTTGGTCTGTAATTTCATGACCAAGGAGCTGAACCAAAGTTAGTTGGATTCTTCCAGCCTTTCCACTGAACACTTTCTCACTGAAATTCTTTGAACATATCACTGACTTCACTAGCTGACATGACACAGGCCTGTTCCCTCTCCTAATGCCCTGGTTCTAAAGCGTCATTTTAAAACGTGAACAATCCAGACTGTCTGTTCCCTTTTCAGGAAACTGGATTAATTAATTTGCAACTGAAATTATAGATTAAAAAATAAAGGTTTCTTAAAGTAGGGGTGAATGAGATTAAAGATTTAGACAAAAGGCTAATTGATATGCAGGTTTGGGGGAGTTGTGTTGGGTCTGGGTTTTTTTTTTAAATACGGAGTAAAGCGCATTTTTAACAAAACCACTACTGGAATTCATCGACAGAACAGAGGCAACATGAACACTGTTACCCTTCAGGGAAAAACAAGCCAAAGAATGGAAATGTTTTTCAGCCTTATAATGAATTATGTTTCTAATAGTTTCACCACAAGAAAGCATTTTATTGAAATGCCTGCTTTATGCCAGATCAGGACACATACAATATTATTTTAATGAGTTTTACAAGAGAACTAACATTACCAGATGAGATACAGAATTAAAAAAAAAAAAAAGTCTTACTTGTTTTTCAAAAGCAGTTGGCACAAGCCGCCTCAGCTCTGATAAACTGTTATTTATACGGTCACGGCGCCTTTTCTCTATAATCTATTCCCAAAAAAACAAAACATGTTAAGTTTATAAAAAACTGTTGAAGGGCAAAATCACAGCACACATGCAAATTGTCACACGGGAGAAGAATTAAACGCAACGTACCCCTCTTCTTTTCTTTCTGGCCATAATCTGAGATGTTGTTGTTGGGGAATTTGATCGAATGACAGAACTATTACTTTGCCTGTGAAACAATAAAAGTATGTCAGGTGTTGCACAACTTGACATTGCTCTTTGAAGACACCTTAGGTCACCATACCAAGTATGCATAGTCCCTCTCGCAATGTTTCCAATGCTTGGCAGACGTGGTTTGCACTGCACAGTATTTTTAGAAAGCGAGACACATTTCATTTTTTATTGCCCCAGCACATATTTTGAATTGACAGAACACTCTTTTGGAAATAAAGTCCCTTTCTGGGGACAGTTCACTGTCTAACTCAGAGGATTTTGTTTTCATTGCATATAAAGCCCTGCCTACCAAATACAGGCTAAAAAACTGGAGTCCAAAACCATGTGAACCATCTCCATATGCTAACAGCAGTGGCAAGTTCATGTATCCAATGCCACAACCTCTGCCTGGCCTGCTAGCTTTTGACATTCCTGCCCATTGCAACAAGAGTCAATAGATGCTCCGGTACAAAGCCGGTTGCCCTGCCTGAGTCTCTTGCATTGTCCCGCACTAGGAGCAGAATTCAAAATCCACTTTTAAAACTACACTACCCACGAGTACGAAAAGGCTTTTACT
>VZSZ01008378.1:147159-185954 GCA_013398815.1 Ibidorhyncha struthersii
GGAGGCGGGGGAGGGGGCGAGATTTGGTAGGTCTGAGTGAAAATCAGTGTTACCTCGCCTGGGCTGAAGCTGCTGGAGATGCCCCTGCGAACGCTTCCGAAACGGGGCAACAGGCTCGTGGGGTGGGTTTTTGAATCCCCGCTAAAATATTTAAATCACCCGGAGATATTGGGGCGATTCTGAGCTGTCTCGGGGTTTTGCACAGAAATCTTTAATGTCACGCGTCGCTGCCGCTGGATTTGTAATTTCTGCTCGCTCTGGAAATAGTTCCTGCTGCCTTACGATTTTTTTTTTTTTTTTTTTTTCCTGGGGCCCAAGCCCCCCCTCCNTTCCTGCTGCCTTACGATTTTTTTTTTTTTTTCTTTTTCCTGGGGCACAAGACCCCCCTGCTTTTCTCCTACGGAAACCTGAGCTATCCTATGTTTACCTCCCGGAGTAGGGCTTATGTCAGCCTTGTTTTGTCGTGGATCCGGCTACTAAATCCTCCTGGCAGCCTTGCTGAAGTCCCTCCTCCGGGAAGCTCCTCATGTTAGCAGGCAATTAGTTTTCTGTTTGCCCAGATTATTTTTTTCTCTTTCCANCCTGCTCCTTGGGGGAGGAATTACCGGCTTTCCCGGGACTCAGGCCCCTGCTGGACTCCTCGCCAGCATCCCCGCCAGGTCCCGGGCTCGCCGGCCGCGGCAGGTGCGCTNCGTGGGTGATCCACGGTCCCCCGCGGGCAGAGCCACCACAGCGACCCACGGACCGGGCAGGGGCTGCGGCGGGCCCTCCGCGCCCGGGGAGCCACCGCGGCGGGGCCAAGCCTCTTGTCGTGCTTAGGTCCCCGGTGGAAATAATGTCCTGCGACTCGCGTGTCCCTTTCTCCAGTGGCCCCCGTTAAAGTAGGGCTCCCCGGCGCATTCGCGGCAGAAGGATTACCGGCTCTGCTCGCAGCGAGCAGCGTTGACAGGCACGCGTTTGAAGCCCGGAGAAACGCGTCTCCCTCCGTTCCCTCCAAAGGGAAAAAGCCGTCCCGACCCGCCGGCGCTCCCCGCCTTCCCGCCGGGAAGCCGCGGGGCTCCCGGGGGCAGCCCCCGCGCTCGCCCGGGGCCGGTGGGGCCGGTGGGGCCGGTGCCCCCCGCGGGGGGCTGAAGAGTGAGGGCCTTTCCAGAACTGGCTTGGGGAATAAAGGAAAGCGGGACATTTCTCGCTCCATCTATAGAGCCGGCTGCCGTAGGGAAGCGGCGCTCGTCTGCCCCCCCGTCCCTGAAAATGAATCTGCCATTTTCCCCGAGATTTCAGGATTGCCCTTTTTTACGCAGCTGTGAGACCTTTCTAGGAGTTTTAAAGAACGTTATAAAAATGAGCGTGGCCTCCTGAAGGAGCTGCAGTTTTGCTCAGCAGCTCTTTTCAAGGAGACTTAAGTTTGTCCCGAGTTTCTTTACTGGAGACAGAAGACACTCAAACTTTTAGTCTTAGAGCTGTTTTTTTTACATATGTATATTTTACCCTCTCCCTATTAAACAAACATTTGCATCCCATTTCCTTCACCCAGTAAGCAGCCTCTTAGGGATAACTGTTCTATTGGTTTTAAGTTACTTTCTCCTATTAGGCAGCTCTAAGAACAGCGGAGAAAGACAATCCACATTCACGGACTATGGATAATGGCGCTATTTTTTTCTTCATGGACTCATCATTAACTGCCAGGAAAAGCTGTAAAAGGAGAGAAAAGCTCGTCTTGATTTTTTTCTCTGACGTGATCGCCACTAAAAGGTTAAGATGATTTCTGGTTCAATTCATTCCAAGGTGGGGAGGGGCAGACTGAAGAAAGAGCAGAGAACTGAGGAAACCGTGTGTTATGATTCTGAAGGAAATAATGCTCAAAAAAGGTGGAGAGGCCTTAAAACGCGTGGCTTTGCCTAGACAGTGGCTGCACACGGGTGGAAGTGGATGTGCGGCATTCCATGCATTTTTGCATCGTGGGGTATTTGACTATTAACTGGGCTGTAGGACTCCTGCCAATGGGTCAGCGCAGGGGGTGGTCCATAGGTGGTTGCTGCGGTACTACAATAACTGCGTAACTAGAGATAGAATTGCCCTGCCCTGAGAGGTGCAGTGCGATCGCTCCAGTAGATCACTTCAGTTTACTTCAGTTTTGGGAAGTATAAAAACTGCGCAGAGACTTGCTGTGAGAAACTACAATTTCAAGCTGAATATAATTTAAAAAAAAATGTCGGAAGGAAGGAAGATGCAGTGGGTATATATAGATCTTTCTCAGTGACATCTTTTAATGTTTATCATTGAGTTACACCTCTGCAAATCTGATCTTGGTGAAGTAGTGGAGCTGACTATTGTGTTTTTAGGCTGACCATGAAAACATAACTCAGTGTCCCCTGTGATGTGTCACACTACTTTCCTGCCTTTTGGTGCCTACAGAGGTCAATGAATGCACTCTCCTGGGTCGAGTGCTTCCTCCTGGCCCCTGGTGAATAGGTGCTGTGTGTTTGTCCGGTCCTCCCATTAAATGCATGAAATGCTCTCCCTGAGAGCTGTCACGACTTCCTAGGTGACAGGGAAAGACAGGAATACCTCCTCTGGCTCCCACAGAATCAAGGTCCCAGGGCTGTGCCATCTGGTGATAATGAGTATGGTTGAGCAGCACTCCATGGAAGACGGGCTGCTGGAGAGGACAAACCCGGCAGCTGAAGAGCCTCGTCCTTAACTCTTTGTACCTTGGCACGCTTCCTATGTGAGCTCAGGAACGCAGGACAATTAATTAAATTAACAAAAGGTGTAAATTAAAAGTGTCTGTGAACTGTATTGAATCTCAATTTGCATGCTCTTATTCACAACAGAACTGGCTGCAATTTGATTTAAATTAATTCACTTTCAGAATAAAATAACACTGAATAGAATAAAAGCAGCTTTAGTTTTGAATGGATGTCTACATAGAATTGTTTGTGGTTTAACTAATCCACTTAAAAAATTAACTGTATTAATTTTCCTGGGCATTTCCACTGTTACGTAGTTCATTTAATGTTTTAGGAAATGAGGCTCTCGCATCACCATCTAGCCTCGTTTGCTTTGTCTCTCTATTTTAGTGCCCTATCAGTAAAATGGAAATAGTAATTGCCTCCTAACATTTTAAAGTCATTGTGTCGAAGGGTCTTGGTAATCGCAGCATTTTGCCTGCTCCTCAGCGTATATTTTCTGCAAAAGCCGGGCCTTGATTTTCTACACATGTGCAAAATTCTTGCCTGGTAGTGTTTTACGAGGACTGTACCCAGCTGTACACGACCACAGGAGCCAGGCAGCAGTGGGGGATTAGGGCCTCGTTGTGCATTTTAAACTTTCGCTGAACATCTCCTTGGCTTTGGCTCTGTGTTTTCTTCAAAGACTATGGGCCAAGATTTAAGAACTCTCTAACTTTAGTCATCTTAACGAACGGCCTCAATGGTGTTAATGGAAACTAGGGCACTTTCTTTATTAATGGAAATCAGGCCACTTAATTACCTCACAAAAACATACAGAACCTAGCCTCACGGTTTTCTGCACAACACGAATTATGAATTTTAATCTATTTTATAGGTAGCTCTATTAAAATCCATAGGGTTGTAGCCAGAATAAAATTATCCTATTTTAATGGAAATAGAGTACTTACTTGTAAAAATGAGCACATAAACACAGTTTCTCATTGAAACTCATTTCTGTTTACATGAATTTTCACAGTGCTGAAGCATGGTTTGACTAGCTCATGCTGCTAGTAACTGTGGCAAGGCTAGACAAACATATCCTGTGTCCAAAATGGGGACCTTCCTGATTTTTTTTTATCAAAACTTGATGGGTTTTGGACTAAAGGAATTCTATCTTTGTTAGTTCCTTCTTCCTAGTCAGCTTTCTTCAGCATTTTCCTTTCTTTCTTGAATGTTTTCACTCCATATAGGACTTCTTTTATGCTTTTTGGTTGGCAGAAACTAGAGGATCGTCAGTATTTGATTTTTGCTGTTGGTTGTTCTTTTAACATAAAACCCGAGATGCTTTCCAGAGAGTTAGGAAGGAACCAATTTTCAGGGAGCGCTAAGGAAACAGCAGTGGCGTTAGCCGAGTTTTCTTTATAAGAGAAAATAGTGTATCATCTTCAGGCTTCAAACCTAGCTGTTAATAGTACAGCACATCACCTAATGCTCTAAAAATACCCCTGTGTGTAGACTACGCATATAATAAAAATAAGACTCCATATATTCTGGCTAGACACATGGTATTTTAATGAACTTCCTCAGTAACAGTAGTCACTGTTGGCACCTGGAAGTGACTGTGGAACTACAGATCCTGCAAAGTCAGTTAGATAAAAGGACACGCTAAATATCTATTTGTCAGTAGAAGTTGTTATGATTTCTGGAAAAAGAAAATTATTAATGAAAACCATCTTCCAAATCTCTCCAATAAAACCTATAGGGTCAAAATGAATACTCAACTGGTAAAACTTGTACCCAAATTAAGGAGGCATAAATCCAGTCAAGAGCCAGGGTCTTTCACCACAGAAGAGTTTGGATCTGGATCTTAAGCTGAAGACATGGACTGGTTTTCCCCAAGCCGTAAGTTTTAAATACTGCCACAAATGTGTGTCCATGAAGAAAACAGTTATTCTAATTTGCAGAAAGTTCCCTTTTGTCAATCGCTCTCATTTTCTGAGGGAGAGAAATTGCCTTTGTCTTGGTTGTGCTCAGTCTTGTTCCTTGTGGCTGCCTGTGCTTCAGCAAGTATTTTTGTGATTCTTTAGTTAATATCGCAATTGATCCTGCTGAGCTTAACCAGGAAAACCTGTGTTGACTGAATAGGACTTTTGCGTCAATAAAGAAACTGAAGAGCTCTCTGTAAAAGCTGGGCCTAATTCCAATTTTCTTCTCACTTCTAAAAGAAAAGGATACTGTCAAGGTATTTTGATTTATGGTGATGAACTTTTTTCTCGCCTTCAAAATATTATATTACTTTGGTAATATTTGAATTTAACATCTCTGATTAATTAACATCTAATTAATTTTATTCTGTGTATCTTTTTTGTTTATATGCAATTGAAAATAAATATGTCATGTTACAGAAAAAAGAGGTAAGACTTTCTCTTTGAGAGGAAAGCTCTGAGAACATCAGACTTAAAAAGTGTTCACTGTTCTTTGTGGAGCAAGAGATGAAAAAAATCTGGGCAGGCCAAAGCCTTTCCAAAATGCTAAATGCTGTATTTTGCTTGGTAAGTTGTTTTTCTTGTGTTTTATTTTTTATGGCAGATGTTTACCACAGAACATTTACAATTACTGTGAGAGAGCACTTTGCTTTTGGTGCTTGCTGGTTCTGCGTGGAGGTTGGTGCTTACCTTTGCAAAGGGAAGAGGTTTCGGTTTTGGACCCATGCTGTTCCCATTTTGGGCTCCATCGCAGGACCCGAGTTGGTTGGCACCACTCCCTCGGGCCTGCAACCCTTCTGGGGCCGCAGCAAACGGATGCTCCCACTGCCGGAACACCATGAGGTCCCTGGGTGTTTTTCTCGGTGTTAAGGATAAAATAGACACTTATTTAATGTTTCTTCCCTTCAGCCCCCACCTTAATTGCTGTTGTGTCGTTTCTCACCATGCAATGCTTTTCTAACTGAAGATTTTAGCTTCCTTTTCTGAGCCAAACCTCAGGTCTCTGAACCTTTCTCCTCTGGCCGATTCTTTCAGGCCCTCACTCCTGCTTGGAAAGCTGCCCTCCCTGGCCTTCTGCGAGCCCTGCTCCTTAGCTTCTTTCCTTGCTTCTCATTGTCCATTTACTTTCTACAGCTCTTTGTGAGGCGTGCTCAGGTCTCCACCTTTGTTCCCTTCCTTTTCCCAAATCCATGTCTGGGAACAGCCTGAGGATGTCTTATGGACCGCGGCTCACAGTGCTCTGTTACTAGTAGCAACTTCTTCCCAGCCACAGAGGTGGCTTTTACATTGCATCTTTTTTTTTTTTTTTTTTTTTTTTTTTGATTGGCTTTCCCTTTTCCTACGCCTCTGTCCTATCTTTGGCCTTTACACAGCCAGCGCAGAACTTATCTTCTTCCGTCCTAAACCTCTTGTCTCCTCTGCTACCTCGGACATGGCCGAGAACATCAGTTCTTCCAGTCCTGGTGAGAATGGTTTATAATGCTGGTGCTTTCTCTGCCTCTTGTTTGCTTAGGTGGAAAGGCTGTCTCCAAGTGCAGCTATCAGGTCTTTCTGCAAAAGCAGAGAATAATCGGACTTTTCTGCTAGATAGACTAGACTTGGTTTGGGCTTCTGTCTGGCTTCCCAAGCACATCTCCTCTCTCTGCTTCTGGACTGTTAGAAAAGCTGTTCAGTTCATCCTTGCGGTTAATAGCTCTGGCCACGTCGCTCCTGTCACACCCTCTGGCTTGCTCATTCCTGCTCTGCCTGAAATACCCTTCACCATCTTGGCCCTCGCCCAGCCCTCCCTCACCCTGGCCTTTTCTCTTACCATATTCTCTCCTCCCTTCTTCCACTAGTCTGGTCAAGCCAGACTTACCTGCCTTCTCTGTTCCTATGCATGTAAAGAGTTTCTGAAGCATTTTGGTGGATTTTCTAGAGGTGCTCAGGGTTAGTGATGGTTGCGCAAGGCTCCCAAACGTGAGGGCTGTGACAGTCATCTATGTCATCTGCTGAGACTCACCACACTGATTTTCCAGGCTCAGCAGATGCTCCCTGGAGCAGATCAGCTCCACTAGTTTCCAGGTTATATTATAGTAGCACTGCTAGTATAGCTCCTGCATTGCATTTATATTATTTCTAGGCTTAACCATAGGCATGGTAAACCCTGGATACCCCCAGGGCTACTAGGTATGTCCATGGCCCTAAGTTGCCAAAATGGTCCCCAGCCTTCCTGCTGGCCGGGAGCCCCACACCGAGGAACTTTGACACTTGTGATTTTTTTTCTGATGGGACATGTCAGAGCAGCGGCACTTGGACTCCCTCACACTTCCACCTCGGTGGGCGATTTAGGTTCCTGCAATCAGGGGGGATTTTTCTTCCCTGATAGGGGAATTCCAAGCTGGAGCTGCAGCCTGGTGGCTCTGTCAGGGAGGAGGGAGGCGAGAGGGATGAGCTGCAGAAACCTCCCTGCGGCTGCCCTTCCTCAGCTGCCAGTGGGGAGGAGGGTCTGGGTGGGCGCATGGGGCTGGTGGGGGTGAAGGGAGGTAGGACAGTTCCTCTGAGAGAGTAGGACATTTCCTCAGGCAGAGCCTGTGCTGAGGAAATGTGCAGGGCGAACCTTCCTGCTCTGAGGAAGTAAGTCTGACAGTAATGAGAACAAGGGAAAATCTTGCTGGTACTGAGTAAGGAGAGGGGATTGTCATGCAGAGCAAGCGCCCTGCTGGGGGCAGCTGCCACCTACCTGCCTGTCTGAAAGAGGTTATTACCCACGCAACGGGTACGTGTCACTCACATGCCTTGCTTCTGAAGCCAGGTACCCTGCGGAGATCAGCGTCTCAGGGCACAGTTTCATCTAGAGTGAGGCTTTTACTGTGGTTTCAAAAAGGCCAGAGTCCTTGTGGTCTGTGGGTCCATGGGTTCATCTGAAGTCCGTCACTTGCGTTGTTAATGAACCAGTATTTCATTTGTTCTGTACAGCAAAACACAAAATAGCACGAGTAATACGTATTTGGATTTTCAGGACCCCTCTTCCAAGTAGAGTTTCTCCAGAAATCTTAACTTTCTGCTAACTAAAATCATCTCAGGTAAAACCACTTCTATAAAGAGAGAAGGACAGCTAACAGACCACACGCAAAGAGGAGATGCCAGCAATGCATTACGGTCTAGAGAGAAGTGCCTGAGGGAATTGATTTTTCCTGTATTGATCTTAAATGGGAGGTAAGCAGACTACTGGAATGATGCTAAAGAGACTGTATAAGATTATTTAAAATGTAGCAGACGTGGCAATAGCAGTGAGGACGTGGGCATGACAGAAAGCAAGCTGGAGAGCTCAGGAGACACAGCCCACGGTGCAAGGTGAATCATGAGAAACAGGGGTGCATTCCAGCAAATGGAGGGGCACAGAATATTTGTAACATAGCAAGTCCATAAAGTGGCCACCGTAGCTCAGCTGGTCAAATGGCCGTGCAGCTGTGGGGCAGGCCTGCGCAGGTGCTGGGGGAGCGAATCCTCATGGTACAGCCAGTTGCTGTGGCGTCAGTGACAGAAGCAGGCCATTTAGCCTGCTCTGAAAGCTCAGGAAGAAGGAGGAGGGCACGGGTTGCCTTCCGTTGCGTGTTTCATGTTGTTCCCGCTTTCTCTTTCAAGTCACAGGTTTTGGATATCAACGTACCTTGTACAGGGATCAGAGTCAAGATGGGAAATATTTAGACAGGGTGATAACTCTGTGTAGAAAGAGAACAGAATTTCATTGCTAAGGACAGTGGTGGTACAAAGACCATATGTCCGCACACCTTTGCCCACACACCTTCTTCTCACTTTGCCCTTCCTTGTGGGTATAGAAAGCATTTGCTTTCTCATCACCACCCATCTCCTTTTTCACTTGTGCCCATGCAGGTTCAGACTCTTTAGTGGGGGAGAATTTAAGCCCTTCGAAAACAATGGAGGAACCTGTTGAGTTAATTTTCAGTGTAGCCGGTTTTGCAGTCTTGGGTTGGCTGGACTTCTGATGTTTTGCTGGGGTTTCACGGTTGCTGGCAAAACAACTAGGGAAGTATTTCACAGAGTCATCTAAGGGGGAAAAGAAAACATCCTAACACAACACATTGGAGCAGATGACTAACTTTTAAAAATACGTTTTGATACTTGCTTATGTATCTCTACATCATACACAAAATCATAATGCGTGAGAACACGCAGCACTGACATCTTTTTTCCTACACCGGTAAGTATCTTGTCCAGTAAAGATATGTTCAACTATCTATTGTAAGAGATATTATAAACCTAGGAGCATAGGGAGTGATAAAGGACTTGTTCTGCAATAATGGTGTAACTGATCTGTTGCTCTTTTATACTTCAGTGTGTTTGTGTAGTCCAGGCAATGCCTTATCCAAAGACCTCTGATATTTTAGTAACAGGAACCTTTTCATTGACTTCTATATTAGCACCACTGCATAGCTTAGTTATTAATCACTTCACGAATCATTAATTAATTTAATTAATAAATGCTGCTTAAAAACCTGCATCTTGTTAATATATAAGTTAGCCTTTGAGTATGGTAGCAATTTATGTTGAAATATTTTCCTTGCATTTTTTAACAGTTTGAGCGCTCTTCCTAGAGTCAAAATACCCAGACTTAGAGGCTCCCACATAAAAAATAAAATTGTTAAAATGGCAAAGCTGCAAAACTCCAGTTCAAAGGGTGAAAGTTTTGCAAAGTGTTCCAGTAATAATAAATGTAAATTTTGCTATGACCACTTGGTGTCATCTAGTCAGAGCTAGTTAGTTAGCTTCTTGTTCTAGACTTGGTTTTGGCATAAAAAAAAAAATCACAGTTAATCTTGATTATCTGAGACCTGGGGGACCAATACTAGCTCTTATTCTCTCCAGGGGAGCTTCTCAGAGACAGCGTTGCACAGTCACCAGAAGACCACCAGCCTTAACAACTGTATTCCCTCTTAGAAAGGCTGCTTTAGGGTCAGACCTGGGTATGCGGCTGAGAGTTTTTGCCCTGATTGCAAAGTTGTTTTGCTACCAGTGCTGCTGGAGAGCAGACAAGGGGAGTACATCCTGCTTGCTGTACCTGAGGTCAAGCACAAGGGTCCAGTGTGTGGCAGACAGCACTATTAGGTGACACAAGTGGAGCCCTCAGGAGCTCCCGTGCAAATCCAGTGTCAGCTCGGGACAGCCCTTGGCTCACTCTGTAGCTTGAGCCCTCCACCTCTTTGCCAGTCTGCTAGCAAGAGGAAAATACTTAGCCCTCAAATGAGACAAACAACTCCAGGGCTCTGGGGGGAAGCACATTTTTCAAGAATTCCTTGTGAGGTGAAACACTTGGAATATATTTTTCTTTTTCTTTCTAAAGAGTCTTCTCTGTTCTGCTCTCCAGTTGGGCGACCCTGCAGTGAGTTACACCCAGCAAATGGGTAATTGCTTGGAACTTGGAACTGAGGCTTGGAAAATCTTTTTATGTTTAAATCTGTACCTAATCAAATATCTCCTCACTCTGTGAGGAGCAAGAACATTGAGCAGAGGGGGAATATTTCACATTGGCAGAAATGAAAGGCAATCTTTTGATTCACTTGCTTAAATTCAGTTTACCAGGAGATGGGTTTAGAGAGAGGATGCTTTTAAAAGGGTTTGAATTGTTTCATGTATCAGGGTTTGCTGTGTCTTAAATATTTGTGGTGATTACCTTTGTTGCTGATGGCGTGAGGAATCCAATTGTGTTTGGTGCTGCGTACCACGAAAAGTGTAATATGGAGAGTATAACGCATCTGGGAAAAAAACAAAGGTAGAATTAAGTGCAATTAGTAAAATACAGCAAATGAGTAGTTGATTACTTATCAAAAAGAAAATGGTCGTACCTTGTCAGCACTGCAACAATCCAGTTATTCAAAGATCAGAGGATTGCAGATTGATGTCGACAAACTGGAGGGAATTCACATAAGATAACTCAAACTGCTGTTGGACTTTAAAGACTGGTTTATAGGAAAGACTAAAACAGCTAGATAAAGCCTGTCTGTCTAGGTACTTGCATAACAGTAACAAATGTGATATATTATGCTGCGTGGTGAAGGGCTTGGTGGAAGCTGAGCGATCCAGTAACCACTTCCAAAGTTGTAGGCTGTAAGCATGAAGAAATGAAAGAAGTGGGTAAGGATTGCTGAAGGAGCACAAGTGCTAAGATGAAAAGGAGGAAAGCTCATGCCAAACACTAGGAAATATTACCTCCTGTGAGAACTGTTAGGCTGTGGTCAGAAGTTATACAAAACCCCTCAGCTGAGTCATTTAAACTGAATTGTAAAAAACACTCTAGCAAATATGCTGTATTGGCACAGGGCGAGCCTAGATCGGGAACAACCAGCCTACTCCCTGGCTTCCATTTTCCCAAGGGCCCTTTACTGCTAGTATGGTAGATATTAATTAACTTAGCAAGAAGCAGAACAGGGATGGCTGGAGGCAAAGAGGGAAAATTCAGTACATGAGTTTTGTGCATCATGGGAGCTCAGTGTGGCCGCTCTTACGCAGATGCAGTAGCCCCACGGACATGGCACGTTGCACTGACAGGCAGGAGCAAAACAAACCTTCTCCCATTACGAGCCAATGTATCAGCTCAGACCTAATCTTCCCTGAGCCACTGATCAAAAGGGGTCTGCGCCCAGAGGAACTGCTGGAAGACATAATGGGGCAAACCAGGGGATCTGCAACAGCCGCTCCCGTTGCATTCGTGTTCATGGCTGGTTGTGCCTGTGGAAGGGGAGCGAGAGGCAGGAGGCTTGCAAAGACACGTCACCTTTCTGTGCTGATGTGTTTTCACCTCTTTCTCCTGTCACCACAGATTTCCCACATTTTTAGTTAAGAAGAAAAACAGCTGAACCTGTCACTCTGAACATTTTATGTTTCCTTCCTTTCTGGTATTGATAAGGCAGGAGTTACAGGGGTTTTGGGGGAAGCTCTATGGCAGTTGGAAACGGTCTGGAAAAAAAGAAGAATTGCTCTCTTGGGAGCCTCAGGAGAAAGCTGCAAAGTGAAAAAAGTTGTTCTCTGCTGCATGGAAAATGCTGGGTCTACTTACTCATCCTGCTGAGGTCACCGCAAGGGCTTGGTGGTGCCCAGCTGCACCCATCGCACACATCCAGCTACCGTTATTTGCTTCTCCAGGAGACTTCTCCCCATGGCTTTGCCACATCATAGCCAGCACCGTGTTTACCTGGCCAAAGTTAATTTAAACCACGATCTTTAGCATAAATGCTGTCTTTATTGTGAGGCAATATATGTGATTTTCTAAAGTCTTAATTCTCAGTCCATATTTGTTGGAGAGTCTTAATTTTAATTCTGTTTACAAAGGCCACCTCAGAGTATGCTGTGAAGGTGATGAGCCAGGGTGCTTATTTTCCTATAGTGCCTATAACTCCATCATAGCAAAATGACCCCAAAGATGCAAAGAATTAAGCACCTTATGGACTTTAACGTGTTTTATATTCACAGTATTCCTCCAAGCTGCAGAAGTGTTTTATCTGGTGAAAAATATTATTTGTATTATGCAGATGGGCATGGGATGGGCCGGGAAATAGATTCACAACGGGACACTGAAGTTTTGACTCTCAGCATCGGCTGGCAAAACCCATGCCTTTGAGTTGGGCTCCCAAGGTCATGAAGGCATGTCATGGGAGAGTGAAGTACCTCTGAACAGCAGTGACACTCTGGGATGTGTAGTGGCATGTGTAGTAGACGTAAATGATGTTTACGTGTTACTTAGCAGGTTAGTAGGACTCACTATGGGTACGTCGAAGCCCCAGGCCTTTCTGGATGTCTGATACTGATGCTGTGGAACACAGCCTGAAGCTCTCCCCTGGAGGTAGACCCCAAAGCATCCCATGCTCGAGGTTCTCAGCAACACAGTCAGCCTGGTCTGAGGTGAGGGATGGAGAGAGTGGACTTGCCCTGGAAGGAGAAGGGGGAGAAGGAAAGGGCATATCTGAGGCAGAGAGCTGGGGGAGAGCCCAGCTTGCTGCTCCTGCTCATGGGTGCATGCCTGGTGAAAGAAGGAGGGAGGATCCCACCAGCAGGAGCTGGTCATGCAAGGTCAAGCAGCGAGCCCAGTTTCTCAGGCCTGTGCCACCAGCAGAGCAGACCAGAGGGCTGCTGTCCTCAGCAGGCTATGTCCCTCCTTAGCTGCCTACGCCCAGTCCCACTCTGTGCTAAGCCAGCCCTTTGAAAAACAGCCAAGCTTATCTCTTTCTTTCAAAAGCTACTTAGAGATGCAGTGCTTGTTCAGTCCGTGCTGCAAAACTGATGGATATGGGAGAGGATATTCACCTTCGCTTCTGTTGAAGGCATGGCCTTTTGGGATGACCATAAAAAAAATGAATGAGTGGACCTGCTCTTTGCATGGGCAGTACTCTGAAGAAGACCCACTGCCAGCCTCCTGACAGCCTGGCGTGGAAGAGGAAAGTTTCATGGATTAGTGACACCAACAAGCACAACCATTAATCTTTAAGTATTTAGAGAGTAATACTAATAACTCTTAAATATAGTACTTAATACTTCTCAAGTATTTAGATTTTTTTGGCATTTTGACCTAGGGATCTCTTTTCTTGTGATATATTACAGCAGGGGAAGCCAGACTCAGCTGGAGACTTTTTGCTCATATGAGTGTGTGAGTTGCAAGATGGCAGGATGCTCTGCAGAAGATGTCCTCTGGCAGAGCCCTTGGTCTCCATACCTGAGTGTGTTAAGTTCTGGCTGATCTGCAAAGGACCATCCCTTCTCTCTCTGTCAGACTTACAGGCTGGGTAGCAAAAAGTGGACTTTGCAACTTATAAACTTTGATGGGGTCTGTGGTCTGTTTATTTGATAATGCGTTTTTAGCAGAGTATGATAGGTATCATTTTCTGGGAGAGAAATGCAGTAAAAACTCCAGTGAATAAATACAAGTTTTTGTTTTCAACACTCTCCTCCTGGACTCCTGCTGTCAAGTGACTGCAAAATTCAAAGAGATTATTTTGGTGGTTCCAAAAATCTGTCATACAGATCTGAGTTTTTTTCCTTGTATTTGTCAATGTGTGACTAAGCACAAGTATTACAGGAAACATGGAAATGTTTGGGCTTTAAAGAATGGCTGTGGAAAAAGACCTCCTACTGATTAACAACTGCTGTTTAATAAAATAATTTTCGGATGTCCAAATTGCTGATTGTTCCAGTGAGGGTTACGTTCTGACCAGAAGGGATCCCACCAGTCCCATGTCATCAGCCTGGGTGAGCTGAGAAGAGGCTTTTCTGCAGCCATTTCCTGCTTCAAAACAATGGAGAATGAGAGATGCCCATCTTTGCTCCCTGTGGTGCGGGGATCTGATCCGTTTAGCAGAGTCTCTAAGGGTGGCATGAAAACCAGGGGAAAAGGAGATAGGAGAGGAGCTGGAGTGTGAGGGAGCATCCTTGTCTTGGAGATGCAACCCACTGGTTGATTAGGAAGGCCCAGCTAGGATGGAAAAAGAGAAGATGTCTCACGCTTGCCGTAACATTGAGGGTCAGGGTGGGTGTACTGGGAGCTAGCTGGAAGGAGAGCGGGGGAAGCCAGGGACCCATGGGAAGTTTCCCAGGAGCTTCTCTATTCTGAAGTTCTCCCTCCGTGGCAGGGTCCCAGCCCAGGGCTGCTCTCGTGCTTTGCTCCACAGGGCTGGCACTCGGGCTGCCCAACATGCACCAAAACCCTGGTTGGCACTCGGGCTGTTTTGTTACAATTGTGCCGATTCAAGTGCTCCCATGCACAAACTTTTATCTCTGTTATTTTTTGAGCCTTTTTCTGCTGTGGTGCAAGGCTTGGGTCTACTTCAGCTGTCTTGTGAGGCACTGGCAGAGTGCTGCCGGATGGGCTTTCACAGGTGATGTGCACAGCGCTACAGCCAAACTCTTCACCTTGACCCAGGGCCACATTCATGGCAGGTCCGCCACACTCCTAGTAACAAGCATTCCCTCTGCCAGTCTCTGGTTGGGCACAATACACGGCTTCAGCTCCATGCAGTTGTGTATTCTTAGTCCAAACATGGCTGAAGGCAGCAAATTGATAGGATTGCTCTTTTTTTAAAAAAATTTTATATCAGAGGCAGTGAGCAGGTGCCAGGAAGGGTTGCTTATTGACGTTAATCATCACACTGTTGATAGTGCTGAGCAGGCTGCTTTCATTGACCAGAACTCAATCCAGTAATCATATCATGGAATATATACATCACATTTATTTCAGTAGCACGTCTGAATTACACTAGTATGAGTTCATGGCAAAGCTCTCAGTGACTACAGCAGAAGCAGGAGCAGAGCTGTTGTCTGCTAGCACAGATATAACTGAGCTGTGGTCCACAGTCTGCTGTGCTTAGTGAGGACACTAAGGCTATGTCCAAAAAGTCACAAAATTATCCTCCAGGATCCTGCAGCCCAAACCCTATTCAGACAAATAAAAGGAAGTCCATGCGTGGCCGTTGTAGAACTGTGTTTTCCATTGTTTTCTTCAAGTATAACTCTTCAATAGGGGGGATGGTCACAGTCCCTTCAAACAGCAGAAATGCTCTAATAAGAATACATAAAAGAGACCATCCAAAAAGACAATAATTACAGAAGCATCTCCTTTTACCCAATTGTCTACAGAAAATGCTAGTTAAAAAACAGCTGAGAAAGTAAAGCAACAAGAAAAAACATCTGAGATTTAGTTTGATCACTTTATGCCTGGGTACAAGAACAAGAAATTAATCATCAAACAATATTTGTATATTGACCAACATGTTAACGAATTCAATTTTTGTTAAATAGCATCAACGTGTTAGATATTACATTGAAAAGAAATGAGGACGAATAGTTGGCCAAAATAGTCAATTGAGCCTCTTTTTTCCATGGTGAATGCAAAGTCTATGACCTTTCTTCAACAGAATGGTGGAGAGATGAGGTTTGGGACTGTTAAGTTACCATGAACAGCAGAATCCAGGGGGAACAGATGTGGTCAGTTGACTGAACTTGACTCTGAATATATTCCTGTGGATCTTTTCTCAGCCCCTTCCCTGCAGCACAAAGCCTAACAGCTAAATATTAACTACAGTTAAATTAAAATGTGCATTAAGATGCTAATTTGCAAAAATTAATAGCTTGAGGATGAGGAGACCCCTTACCCCTTGGGCTCCATGAGTGTGCGCATATTATATCTGCTTCACTTTGTGCTTTAACAATATGTATTTGTGTTCTTTTTACTGGTTCACTGGCATAAAAACTCAAAAATGCCCAAAATGTCACTTTTGGAATGATACCTTATAAACTAGTAGGATTGTGTATGTTATGCCACATTTAACACACATAAGTGTTGTTCAAACTTTTTATATAAAAGTAAGACCTTATTTTACATGGGAAAAATAAAATAGAAAATGTGTCACAGTGAGAATTTTACAGTTGTTTCAGACATTGATGTAGTTTATTACTATAGTTTTGTGAAGCGATGCTGATGTATTTCCAGGTAATACCCACCCCCTTAAACTTTGCTGTTGCTGAGAAAGGAGGTAGAATACACATGCAGTAAGATGTACAATGCACACATATGCATGTACTGAGAAGGTAATTAGCCTTTAATTAGATCATTGTTTCCTTTCTTGCAGGAAAGGTGTGTTTTATTTAAATCATCAGGAAAGATCTGCAAGGCTTTCAAAGGGGAAATTGCTGAGGACATTGGTGAGACAAAACAGAATACTCTGCCAGTATCAGTCCAGGGGGGTTTCAAAGGGAGGTGGAGCTGAGGTGGAGACCAGAATTTGTTTATGTTCCTTCATATTGCAGTGGCTTAGTATGAAATTCTTTAAATATAACTTACTTAGTAGGGAATATAACTTACTTAGTAGGGAATACAGCCTCTTCATAGTCATGAGGAAACATCTAGAGATAGTTTGATGTTTGTAGCTGCCTTGCCTTCAGGAGGAGATCCACTTTTGGAGTTCTTTAAAATTCTTCATTTCTTTCATGTTTTCATCTTTCCTTTAAGCCATCATGATAATGCATAATACTAAAAACTAGACAACGCCCAGATTTTAACCTTTATATTTCAGTTCTCCAGTTATAGAAATATTGCAGCCTAAAAGACAGAACAATTCCAGAATCTACAAACTTAAATTAACTGCTGCCTCTTATCCAGACATGTACTACTACAGATTTTGGAAAGCATGCAGATTTTAACGGACAATCTTAGTTTTCAAACCTTATTATTCATAGACAGAGAGAACTAGCAATGACATTTTAAATTGTTCTGTAACTTGATTCACATTGGCACTCCTTAGAAAAACTGGCTGTGTGTAGATTAGGCACATCCTTCAGCGATTTGTTGCCTGAGGACCTCTCAGCCCAGGTTGAATGTGCCGGTGCATCCTGTGATTTCCTTGCTGCAAACCTTTGATAATGAAATCAGGAATGCAATAAAGTTGGAACCCACCTTTCCATGACTTTATCCTCAACTCTCTTCTCTGTATAGACCTGTACTTTAGCACTGGTAAGAAAATTCACAGTCCTGCTGCTTTTCCTGCATTCAGCTTCACCTAGAAAATGACTGTCAGGTCAGTAATTTATGTCTTAAGGGGAAAAATTAAAAGAATTAGGCCATCAAGACCGAATTTCATTTTGTTGTACTTCCGGAAGGGGCTGAGTTACATTAATAATGGTTTTGTGTTCGAATTTCCCCCTGCCAGAGTTGCAGGGACAACACGTGAAGGACTTCCTGGTAATGAAATGCTCACCTAATTGGCTGGGATTCCATTTTTCCGCTGTTATTGCTTAATAAATGTGCAGACTGGTTAAAATACATGTCTTTCAATTTGGATGCTTGGCCCCAGCTGTTTTTTTGATTGCCAAAACTTTGCTAGGAAAAAAAAGAAGACCCAAAAGAATGTGATGCTACTTTACGGAGGAGAACTCTTCTCTCTCTACCCTGGCATTAAATTCTTGAAGGTGAACAAAGACGGAGACATGTCTAGAAATGCACAAAGAAGCTGGCTAATTAAGAGAGCTCCCACTGCCCCCCTTCATGAAAGCTGCTGTGCTTTTGAAACCCTGGAGATGGTTTCACTGTGAATTTGTGAGGTTAGGAATACAGCTGGGATGCTGAGACTGTGGGCTGGGTGGTATGTATAGAATGTGTTTGATCAGTTTCCCTGGTTGTATTAGAAAGAGATGGCATAAAACAAATGGGGTGGAAATAGGCAGAAAAGATGAGCAGCTCCCTCTGGGATAAGTCTGAACTGATTTAGATTGTGGGAAATAATTTTTTTTTTGTGTTGAATGTATTTTTTTCCTGGAGATTTCAGTGAGAAGATATTTTTTTTTTCTCCTAATCTTTATCAGTGTCACAGAAAACATTTTTTGAGCCTTCAGAAACATAAGGCTCAAACTTTGCAGTTCATTCCTCCAGATGTTAGCATGGCATGTTATAGCCTAGCTTTCTGTGTATTGACATGCAAATAGCTTGCCAATCTCACCTTGTGCGTGGTATTTTGCACTATTACTATTATTCCCTACTTGGTCTTTACCATTTTTTGGTATTCAACCCAGAAAAAATACTTTTCTTGCCTGAAACATCCCCACTGAGGGGGTACTTGAACACTGATCTCTCTGGGCAATTGCAGCATATTGGGTAAACAGAACCTGGGTGATGCAGGACATGGTGCCTCTGTTTACAAGCCACTGAAAATGAATAATGAACTTTCACTGCATCCCATTAAATCCACCAACATGAAGGTTGCCCAGGAGATCACAACATATTGGTAAGGAGATTCATATAACACTCAGTCCTTTTAGTCATATTCACAGACAAAAGATCCTTCACTCCTCTTCTTCAGTAAGAAAAGTATGAACAAGTCCTTTCCACTGTCCTGAAACGAGTCAGAATCATTGTGTCTGCTCTTCCCTGGTGAGCCCGACTCTGATCTTCTGATTCCTGTACCAGCAAGCAGGGATTTCCTCACTCAACAGGACCATGGATAAACTTGGCAGAAAGTAAAGAGCATTAATAATAACAGATGTTCTAATGTTTTTCTGTGTTTACAAGACCCCTGTGTGCTCCCTGTATCCTTTAAAATTATATTGAAATGATTGATCCTCATTTAATTCATATAAGATAAAATGTTTGCAGAACAGCTCAAGGCTTTCTAAGGATGCAAATAAACAACTCGGAGTCTGTCTGAGAAATCTGTGTTTGGACCTGACTCCACCCATTAAGAACTGGTACTCAATTAAATGGGAAACTATAGTTTTGTTTCAATTTTCTTTCTTTTCTATTGTAAAGATGAGAGCTGCACTGAGATTCTGCTGGGAAAGCAGTAACAATTAAGGAAAAGTAAGGCATCAGAGTTAAAGGGAAAACAATTTTAAAGTTTGTTTGAAAACTTTATGCAATTGTTTATGACTGACTAACCTTTTATTTCAATGTCTCTTCCCTTTGGCTTTTATTCAGCAAGCTGCTTAAGCCTATGGCTTGCTTTAAGCAGGCAGCAGATTAAAATCCTTGTTGAACTGGGGTAGGCACAGTTACATGTTAGTTCAGCTCAGAATGATAAATATTTGCTCGCATTAGTGCTATGCAAAACTTAATCTTTAACCTCATTAAAACTTTGTGACACAAGCAAAGGACTTGGAGTCTTGCATAAGCCTCTTGAGGAGAAGTTCCACCTGTACGTAGTGCATGAAGGGCACCTTTATTCAGAAGCAGCTATGGATCTGTAGATCTGTGATGATTCACTGAGTGATCCTGGAAACCTGAGTTTCCTGGGGCAGCAGAAATAGTACAAACGTGTTTGACAAAGGAAATGGACCAACTTTGCTTTTTTCTGCCAACCGAGGCACATTGCATTCTTCCTTATGGTGTCAAGAAAGGGACTAGCAGTCAACCTCCGAGTGCGAGTTCCTTCCTGCTTTCCCACACGATGGTTTGTAGTACAGGAGCGATGGGATACTGGGGCAAGTTACATCCACAACAAGCAAAAGTTGGTTGAGTTTGCAGTTTTCACAAAGTGAATCAACGTATTTCATCATAAATTGTAACAGGAAGCTGAGACATGCTAAAATGATACAGTTTGCAGATCCACTGAAACAGCTGGCTAAACCAACGTGGAGCTCTCAACACGTCTGAACATTACACAGAATGAAGCCAGGAGTAAAGGCAACATACAGATTACTTGCTAGTAACCAGCAGTCTTCGAAATAGGCAGTCCCTATGTACAAGCACTTGGTGTAAGTAGATACACCGGTTCATAACTGAGCCTCCCTCCATCTCCCCAGGCTTGCTAAATACACATGAACATGGCATCCTCTTGATCACCGTGTTCCCAAAAAGGCAGAGTAAAAAGCCTCTGATGGAGGAAAGAACAGGTGTAACATACATTTTATACCACGCATCGTGAAACGTTCCCATTGCTGTTGTTTGAGGCCGCATACACCTTCACACCGCCAGTCCCTCTAAGCTGTAATGCCATGCGTTCACAGTTATCCATGAATGGCTTTCAAAAACAGGGCTTGGGCTCCAGGTAGGTACTCAGCAGATGTCACGGACATTATCAGTCCTCAACAAAGCCACTGAGCTTGCTGGAGGCTATTGCGGAAGACATTGCTGTAAGTGGTAACCAGTAAAGGGCTGTGTAAAGGAGCTTAGCCATTACATCGCTCCTCTGCAAACAGACTGCCAGTAATTACCCTGCTATGAAGCTTTCCCATAACAAGTCAGGAGGGTGACTGGGACACAGAGGGCTGCCCCAGCTGAGTACCGTGTATCACATTCATGTCCCTCTCAGGATCACGTAAAGGTGGGAGCAGGCTAATCAGTCTGTGGAGGAAACGTCTAGCGCCATACCTATGTACACAAGCTGGTGACCAAAACCAGCATGTAGGTGCATCAAGAGGGAGGACAAACCAGATTCATTTGGTTGTAAAAAGACCAAAAAACCAACCACCCAACCCAAAATTCTGACCAAAATGCGGCGCTTAGGAGCACTCTATGGCACTGCCTGTCTTGCCGATTTGGCCTTGGTGAGCTATTCCTTCAAGAGGCAGAGCCTCCCGTCACCTACCCTGTGAAAAGCTGGAGTGACTGTGGTGCCTTGTGTCACCCCTGGGGAGCCCTGGCACTGGCAGCACCACCCCTGTGCCAGGACAGTGAGTGCCACAGCTATGTGGCTGCCACCTAGCAGAAGGCCAGGAAATCCAGCCCAGGGAGCAGTGAAAGCCTGTGCCCTGCAGTTCCTCGTAGGTGAATAGCCTCTTCCAGATGGGGAACAGCTCTATGTGTCCCTTTTTAAGCACTCCTACCCAAGAGGCAGAAATCTTTTCTCTCTCCTCTTTAGCAACTGGAAGGTTTAAAAAAACGCTTTCCTGGCATCAGGCTTTGAGCAGACTCAGATTGCTTGAACCACACTTCTTGTAGCGCAAGAAAGGCTGTTCTGGTTCTTCGCCATATCCCGAACCCCCTCATTTTTTGTCCTCCCCATCCTGAACCCATTCTGCCACAATTTCCAAAACTGCATTTTGCCTACACTGCTGAGAAGCCTTGAGCTGGCTTTACATTAAAAAATAGTGAAGTCAGCTGAGTACTTAGGAATGTGGAGGCTGAGGAAAATTGGAGTCATAAGCAATTATTATTTGAGTGAGACTCTTTGTCTGACTTTGAAAGAAATACTCTGAAATTTTACATATGGGGTAATACTGAAAGTTTGTTGTTTTTTTTTTTTTTTTGACTCTTCACACCCTAGGTTACAGTTTTAAAGCTTAGTCCCTGTATGTCCCCAAATCCACATGCTGGTTTGTCACCCACAGCTCATGGTTGCCTCCTTTACAAGGTGTGTTGATCCAAACTTTGGCTATGGCAGCAACGCTGAGGCGAAGCCATGTTGACAGATTTGGAGTCTGTTGTATTGCTACTCTGAGCTTTGCAGGGATCTGAGACACAATTGTGGTATTTTGAAGTAAACATTTTAAAGAGAAGGAACAATTTTCAGTAAACCATAGGGAGGGTGGGAGAGCAGCTTTGCTGTTAGAAGAGGAAGCTGGAAATAAAGGCTTTTGTTTCTTCCTGCGTGGAGAGGTCACTCAGTGTCTCTGAACTTCCAGTTACCTCCTATAAAAAATATTACAGCTGTTAATGGGAACCATTGTAGTGCCCAAGTACAAAACCGGACAAGCTGAATGGCAGAGCTGGTCTTTGTTTGTTTTTTTTTTTCTTTTTTTTTTCCTGGAGAATAAAATGGGTGCAAATTGTAAAGTCTTTTCTCTCCATTTTAAATTGCTGTAATAAAAAGGGCCAATATATAACAGCCACACAGAGAATAACAGAGGGGGAAAGGAATGATAAAGTGGCCTTACAGATTAAGAAACAGAGCTCATTAGGCTGGCTGCAGTATTGCATTAATGCGGGATTAACCCCCCCTCCCTCCAGTAGCTCATTTAGATGTGGTTTGAGGATCTCTGAGAGGTGTGACCCGCACTGTGCCTTGGGGAAATGTATTTCCCATGGATGCACACCCACTCCCGGGAGGTGTCCAGCTTGGGGCAGCTCCTCTCCCACTGCGGGGCTGGGGCCACAACCGGCCCTGCTGCCCTGGCGCTTTCCTGCAGATCCCTGGGTTAGAAAGATGATGGCCAAGGAAACGTATAAACCCCTGGAACAACTGGGGCTGGCTGTTCCTGGTATCCCTCCTTTTTCAAGGGGTTGCTAGCTGCAGGCAGGGATCTGTCTGTCCCCCAGCTCAGGTGAGAAACCCAACTGGGGGGTTACAGGGCAGGGAAGGAGGCAGCAGGATGAGGCTGCCCCTCCTGGACAACCTGGCTGGGTTACATCTGCTCTTAAGGGTCCCCTGGGAAAGGTGGGAAATGGAGGAGTTAATTTGTTTTCTGCACACCCAGTGTCTCTGCACGAACACAGGCATCTCGGTCAGTTGTGCCTCTGGTAAGTCCTCAGGGCTCCTCTCTCTCGTTCTGTGGCAGAGACGCTGGCATTGGTGTGGATTTGCTGACAGCCAGCTGTGTCCTACTTGGAAAGCAGCACTTTGCTTTGGCTTCCCAGCTTCCCAGTCTGTCCCGGCTGAAAAAGTATCCCGTGGAAACAAGTTCAATACCAGGTTTGTATCAGAATAAATGTATATGAGGGTCTCAACATAACACCGGGAACCTTATTTTTATACTTCCTACATTTTAAGTGCCTGACTTTGCACCTTATCAATATTCATAGGGCTTTTTCTTCATTTACGTTTTGTTATTGTTATGGGAAATTCTGGCCGCCCGTTAAGTACTATGAGCAGTCCCGAAGAAACCCGCAGGTTATTGGGAAATATATTAATTTGTTCCAGATCTCACTTTACTTATCACCATTGGCTCTGGAAGCCAGCAACTTTAAAGCAGAGTTGCAAATCGTTTCAGCATGTTAAAACCCACAGTGGTGTGTAAGTTCATCTGCATATGCCATGTGTCTTAAACAGAGATGTGCATTTTATGTCAAACATTCAAAGTGACCACTTAAGAACATGGGAATTTATTTAAATTTTGGCTGCCCAGTAAGTGTTTGACTACATTTCCACTCAATAATAATGACATCAAGAGCTTTGTTAAATTAACCACAAGACCAGTATGTATTTCCTATGGCTTTCTCAGGGGACGGCCAGTCCACTAATCCTGCCAAAAGGCAACATGCTAAAATATTGCAGGGACTGAGTATGTGTGGAGCAGGACTGCAGCTGACAAACAATTGTCAGGCACTGAAGTCCAGTATAAACCTACAAAACTTAGGATTATTGCTACTATTCTGGAATGTGAAACATATCCAACATCAGTTTGATGTCAGCCCCCCTGGGGTGGACTGATCGCTGAGGATGTTCTGCTGATGCTGGGAACTTCACGGCACATCTGCTTTCCTATCTCTTGTGTCCCATTGGGTTTCACAAATGAAAACTGCTGCCCCAGGCCATGCACACAAGCAAACATTGGCTGCTGTTTTCTGTATGCGTGTGTAAGTCTGTCTTTGCTCAAAGATCCCACTAGAAATGACCGTTTCAGTTCCACTGTCTGTTGATGAAAGGTTTCAGAGAGTTGATCTGGTGACAGAAAAAATTTCATGTGAGTTAGGTATAACAGGAATAGCATACACTTCAGTAAAGAGTTACAGTGAATTTCTTACAAGTAAAACAAACTGATAAAATGCAAAGCTTAAAAATAATTTATGAATGGGAGAAAGGGATGGGTTTATCATGTTTTTGGATGCAAACAGTTTGCTTAGCTCTGGTGCTGAATCAGCCAGGTAGTTACACTAGTGTCCAAATGGCATCTGGCTTGCAGAGCTGCAGAAGCTGTGCTGAATGCAATGGAGGTCTGTGTAGAGCACAGTGTCTCCTCTGGCACGGATCTCTCCCCCTGCCCGGGCGCTGCCGGGTGCTGCTGCAAGCTCACAGCTTTGCCCTGGGGGCCGGGGATGCAGAGCTGCTGCTGCTTTGTGATAGAAACTGCCCTGCCCGTAAAATATGAAACACCGGAGACGATACCCTTGTGAGTAGTCGTGCTTCATGCTCTGGAGACAAATACCTGCTGCTCCAGAAAAAGCAGAGGCAGCTGTGAGTATCTGGCAGCGATAGTTTGCTGGGAGATGGAGGAGCAGAAAATGGACAAAATTGTGTGCGTCAGTTCAGACCCTCGGACAAGGGAAAATGGGAGCTGAATGAAGAGAATAGGGAGGGAAAATTCTGTAGGCACAGCAAGGGGATCTTCAGTGACTGAGTGTTTCTGACTTTCTTTCTCATCCACGTTGATCTGATCCTCTCTGTCATGCCTATTGTCTTCATATCCAGCTGCATAACAGTGATCTCAAGGAAGCACAAGGACTGAATCTCACTAGAAAACTGCAATTTATTTTTTTTATTCCAAATAGCCAGAAATAATGCAGGCATACACTGACAATGATAAGACACCTGAAAGCACCCATAACATGGGTGCAGGGTGTGGAAAAGCTAGACTTTTGCATTGTACCTACTTACTGTATCAGTTAGGTTCTCAAGGTTCATTTTTTGGCAAATTCTTTAATGGGCATATGTCTTTTATCTTGGTAATAACCACTAGAGATCAACTAAGTTTTGGGCTATTACTTAAAACAAAACTGAAATGACTATGCTTCCAATAAGTTCAGTGTATTTAGAAGCATTTATCAGAGAGACAGCATGAAAATTGTGATGAGTTCCTAGCTGACAAAACGGAATAATCATGCCTTGCACTCAAATAGCATCATTTTAAAAGATGAATTTTGGCAGGGAAAGAAGGACGTCATCATAATGATGTTGCCAAGTGCATGTTTTTTTGACAGAATAGCATTTCGGATGCTATGCACTCTGATAATGTGGTCATTTAAAAAAATAATGAAGGTCAGTCTTAAGGAAGTACCTTATTTTATATGATGTTCAAATTGTGACTGATATATCTGCATAAAAAAACCTTTGGCAAACCAGTTTGTGGTTAGAGAGTGTGTGGATACCACAATGGATGTTAAAAGAGGTAATTACCACTGACAGCAGCAATAGCAACTTCTGGCTCTGTAGGTGGCTCTTGACAGGTCAAGAAATATCTACATCCCTTTCTTCCTTTCTTCCTTTTCCTACAACTTTGCACCCTCTCCTCCAGCAGATGCATGCCAGCTGATATAATTTCCTTCTGTACCTCCCATACCCCAAAAGGCAGTTGGTAGTGGATTGCCATTACCTAGCTGTCTGAGTTAATTGAGCATGCAAAAGTAGTAATTGTCTATGTAGAGTCACCAACTGTGATGGTGAGCATTTACCAGGGATAATCAACAGCTGCTGTTGTTCCCCTTGACAGAGTGATCAGCACATCAATAAGGTAGGTGTAGCGCAGGTTGGGAATCACAGCTGTAGGGTAAGGCCTTGACGTACATAAATCTGACTCCACGCTCACTTGTCAAGCATCCAAGTGAGTCAGTCATGTGGCCCACTGTAGAAACCATTCTGGTTAGGTATCACTCTGGTATCACTCTCAGTGCATGGCAGCATTAGTAAAGTCATCACTTTTTGTGGTGTTGGAAACGCAAGAAAATAAATCTGTATGCCCAAGTGACTCCTTGTGGCATAATGTTCAGCGGTAGCAAGGCATGCTCATTCCCCAGGCCTTAGGGGGGTGGCCTGGGAAACTGAGCTGTAATAGAAGCTTATGATAAAGATATTTTGGGATTTTCTTTTTTCATATTGCCTGATTTAGCCATGAAATATCAGTCCACTGAGAAAGTAAACAATTGCAAGTAACAGGAGACCACATTTTTGCTGACTAGTGACTGTTTCTGGTATTTGCCCACTAGATGGCTGCAATTGTTGAAGGTAAGTACCTTAGACACTTGGAAGGGGCTTCAGATGACAAAATTTCCATTCTCTCCTGAGCTGTTGTCCTTTCACTGCTTAGAGATCATGAAGAACTGAGAGGCAGCAGAGGGCTGGAATTCCTCAAATCAAACGTGTAAAATCTACCTGTAGGTGTAAAAGGTGTAAAATCTACCTCAAAGGTGTAAAACCTATTTCATCTTTGGCAAGGAAGAACTTGCAGAAAGGGGTCCAATTGTGGCCTAATGAATTGTTGTGTCAGACAAGAACTTATGAATGAAACTTGAAGGCTACAAGGGATAGAAAAAGGACTTATCAAGAAATAAACCATTTCCTGGATCTTAGAAAATGTAGGGACAAAGTGAAAATATCCAGAAGTTAAGCCCTTAACTTAAAAAAAAAAAAAGAAATTACAGCAAATAACAGCAGGTAAAGCAAGAAACGTAAAGGAAAAAAGAAAAAGAAGTGCATCTGCTGTGCCATAAGAATATTACAGGGTTTAAAGATAATCTAAGTGTTGTGTAAATCTAAACAAACACTTTGTCTCAGCTTTCAATAATGATGATGTTGGCCATGAGGTAAAAAAGTGGGAAAGTGAATGGGAGTAGGTATATTAGAATGAGTGTGGTGGAAACAAGACTCAGATAAGCTACTCAAACGGTAGATTACATGAATGTATAAGAGTCAATTCACTGGGTTAGGCTGAAAATCCATCTCGCCGTGCTTCCCAATTCAGGATTAGTCTCCAAGTCTCCAGCAGTTTGTGGCTTACCCAGAGTAAGAGTAGGGAAGGTTGTGGTTATTAACCTTCAGTTGCTTCCTCTGTCATTGACTCATTCATGTGTCCCCTCATCTGTTTTTAACTTTAATCATCCACAACATCTCAGGACAAGAAATTCCAGAAGTTACCTGCAGCCTGATTGAAGAACAACCTGTTTCTGTCCTGCTTCTTGGATTGGAAGAGACAGCACGGAGCATGTAGTCTCCATGCCCTCTCCGTGTACTCAAGTCAGCTCACTGGACAATCTTCACCTGTGAAACCAATCAGAGAAGTGTAGTTTTAGCAGCAAGGATTTCTAGCACAGCTTACTGCTGACATACAGAATAATTAAGGAAATAGAGGTAAATATAAACCGGGACAAAACACTGCCTTATTTGCATGAAGCATTCCGTATTGACAGAAAATTTCTCTTTGAGAAAAATAAGTTATTTTCTAGCTAAAGGAGATATAGTATGTCCAATATTTCTGTTCTCTAGTGAAATATTTGATATTGTACTACCTGAGAAACTGTCAGATTGGAGGAGACAGAGATTAATATAAGATGCCTGAGTTGTACGTAAAAGGGAAGGGACAACATGCTGCACTGAAAAGAAACCTGTCAGGCTGCAGCAGGGTGCCTTGAAACCCTGTCTTGGCACGGGTGCCACTTAGTATGTTTGTTTCATGAGCTTGGCATAGAAAACAGGAATAAGCTGACGAAAACTGCCAGCGATAAAAAAAAAGAAAGCACATCAATACAGATGAAGATCAGACCATCACATAAAGATGATTTTGAATATTAATTTGAAGATGACTGCAGCAGAAATGGGATAGAATTTAATAGTACAAATAATAGCAAATCATTGGATTTAGGAGGTGATTGGAACATCTGTTATAAACTGGGTCTCTGTAAGAGGTAATAGGGACACAAAACCATCAGTGCGATTTGGGAGTGAAAAAAGACTTATTTACCCTCACATGTTTTGTCAGGTTTTAGACAGAGGTAGAAAGGTACTATTTTGCAAGGTGCTTGTGAGCTTGTATTTGAAATTTCATTTTCACTCTGTTTACCTCACTTCAAGAGAAACTAGTTTGGACCAGAGTAGATGCAGAAGTGGAAAAGGAGAGTGATCACGGAATCAAAGATTTACAATACAAAAAGAGCAGAGGCTGGTGTGTTAGCTTAGTGGGGGGGATATGGTTATTCTCTATAAACACATGGGGGGAGTAGATAAGCTAACTAAAGCTAATTTAGAAAGAAACTAAATGCCAATATAAGCACAAGAACAAATGGCCATAAACTGGCTGTGACTAGGTAGAAAAACTGCCGATTTTTTGGATGGAGTTAGATAAGTACATAAAACTTTTCTTCTATCAGTTCCTCTGGTGATAAGGGAGAGTCCAGGAAGATCTTAATTTTATCATTTTGTGTCACTGACTGATGAGCCATTTGCCTCTGGCCCCTCAGGAGTTTGTACTGGCAATGTACGCCCCAGTGAAGGGCACTGTCTACTTGGTGATACCTTTCCTGGTACGGATTATGTGCCAGCCTTGAGCAACTGCCAACAAAATGTACAAGAGCCTTGGCACATTTGTCTGTGGTTGGTTGCACCAGTTTCCAGAACACAGTGTCCTTCCCGCTCTCTTTTGGAGAGCCCTGTCTCATGCTGCCTATTTTTAGCTCCCTTTTTGCCCACTCTCCGTGGTGGGGGGTTTGCCTCCAACCTCTTAAAATGCTCTTCGTGTTCTCCTTCCATTTCCTTCATTGCTTTTTTCCCCCCAATCCTCTCTTTCCCTCGTTAATTGTAAAGCCTGCACAAGGCTGTCTTTGAGACATTTCTAAAGGACACAACACTCCTG
The DNA here is from genome assembly GCA_013398815.1 of Ibidorhyncha struthersii. Lineage (NCBI taxonomy): Eukaryota > Metazoa > Chordata > Aves > Charadriiformes > Charadriidae > Ibidorhyncha > Ibidorhyncha struthersii. Next base: position 175,787 of record VZSZ01008378.1, read on the forward strand.
AAACACGAGGTTTTCAAATGCCTTCCTCTTTTCTGTTCAGGGCCATGCTATCTGGTATGTCTACATTTTGTCAGATCAGCTTGGTTGTTTTCTGGTCCTCCTATAATGATTCTGAGAAAGCTGCATTAATCTTGTATGCCTGTGTGTAAGACACACCTGGGCAGAGCTGTATTAATTGCTTGCAAAGTATTGCTGCCAGTGAGCCTAAATTTCAAGGGCTCACAGAGCCTTTGTTTTTTTGCATATGATTGTAGGTTTTGTGGTTTGTTTTACATTACTGTTGAAGAGAGGGAAGCCTGAGTACAGAGTCCTCTCCCTCCCCTCACTGTTCTGGTCTGTTAGTTCATCAGACCTGGGATCTGTTGGAAAACACCGGAGCTGCCTCCAGCGAATGCATCTGTCCTTCCTTCCCTTGGGACCAAGGGCATGAGGGAGGGAGGGAGGGAGGGAGGGAGGGAGGGAGAGAGGGGGGCTCTATGTCTGGGTCTTGTTTCGACTTCCCCTGCTGTCGGAGTGAGGAGCCTGGACATGCCTCAGGCATAGACCTGGACCAGGGAGCTGGTCCCACAACATAGCCTGGTGCTATATTATATATATCTAAGCTCTCACCGGTGAGTAGTATCAATTCATCTTGTGGTAGTTTAGATTTGTAAAATTCATTTTAAGGGAGGAGCATCAGAAGCATGGAGAAAACACCTGTTTTGCCCAAAGCTGTGGCAGGTCTGGTGACAGACTTTAGAAAACCTTATCCCCAGACCCAGAAATAAAGCCAGATAAGAAATGAGCTCATCAACTCCATGTTTGATATTGTGATTTTTCCATATTTTTCCCTTTGTGTGACCAAGCATGTAGTCTCTCCACTCTTCATTTATACCCCTTGCATGCTACAAGATGAAAATCCACTCTTGGATTACAGAAAGAGAAAGGCTTATCCTGGTTAGAGTGGCATATGAAGAGAGGCTCTGGGTTACAGTGCTGTTTCTCATTACATCATATAGATTAGCTAATGTGATGTTTCAGCAGTGCAAGCAATGACGGGTATGTATGTAAAGCAATAGATGACAAGCGGGTCCATGTCGCTGTTATGTCACACTTCTGTGACATTCTTCGCACACTGCACTGTAAATGACAAAGTGACAAATGGTGACTCTGCACCAAATTATTCCATTTTTCAGGCAAGATACACAAATATAAATCAAAGTGGTCTTTGGAAAGCTACCTCTTATTTTCTACAGAAGACCTGTCTCAAATGTCGTTGGAACTTATATTCCAACACAAATACACCATGGTTAATGCTTGATTTGAAATCCATCACAGACGTCTGAGACAAGACCATGTCCATCGTTTCTTTCTTACTTTTCATGCCAGTTTGCAATAAGCCCTCCTAACATTTTCTATAATCCTCTCTTTCTTCTTTTCTATCTCTGTTGAAGGGAGCATTCTGAGAACAAGCGGGTTTTTTTCCCAAGTTTCCAACTATGTCACAGGCTGCAGGACACAGAGGGACATCTTGGAGTGTTTCACTTTTGCTGATCTCTGTCAGGTAATTTTTGTGAAAACTGATAAACAATGCTGATGGCACAAATAAGAACAACTGTGGGGAGCTGGGAAAGGAGTATGTAGACAGGGACTGTCTTAGGCTATCATGTGATCTCTCCGAAATGCATAGAGATCAGGGAAATATTTCTTGAACTACTTAAAGGAGTGTAGGGATATTTTGAACACATGCCACCAATCTGTACTCAGCAGATGACCCTGGGTCACAGTGACCATGCTAACATCAGAATAATAAGGGATACCAGGGAGAAACTGTTAAGGAGGACTGTTCTGCTTAGGCATAGCTGACGCTTTTTCCCCATAATAAGAAGTTTACCTTGAACAACCTTCCTGAAACTCTATGTTCATACTTGATATTCTCCAAAATAAGGCAATGACTGTTCTGAGATTGATTTCTTGGACTGAACATCCTGCATGGCTTCTCCCAGCAAAGTTCCCCCCAGTGACTCAGATTGCTGGCTAGTGCAATACTGGGCTCATGGCAAGGAAAATACCACTCCCTTTTTGTGACTGAGTCCTTCTAGGCTCCCCTTAGTGCATCTCCTGGCAATGATTAGGAACATCTACTTATTTTTGTAAAGGCTACTCCCTCTCCCATAGACTCCAGTCCTGTGAAGTCCTTAGGAAACATACCAAGATCTGAAAAGCTATTGTTTGGTATTTCAAATCCTGGTCCCTTTATGTCCAGCTGGTGGGAAAAGAGGAGAGAGAGGCAGAAAGAAAATAGGAAGGCGGCAGCAGGGAATGGGGGGAGGGTTAGAAGTTTAGCGCAAAATGCATAGAACTAGGGATAAATGGATCCAAAGGATGGAGAAAAGCAGGACTAAAGTATGGCAAGGTATGCTTAGTCCAAGTCCTGCTGGATGTTTCACTAGGGACTTTGCGCAACCAGGGGGAGGTTTTCTCCTATGAAATAGCCTGTAGGGAGAAGTAATTAAAAATACAGGCACCTCAATAAACAAGGCAAAGACTAAAAAAAAAATCAAACAGAATGCCGGCAAAAGACAGAAAGAAAAAATATCTAAGTATCTGGAATATAAAGGCAGGATAAAAAAACAAACAAAAAGCAAGTATTCTGTAAGTGGCTTCCTGCCAAGGACAGATGATTTTATCTCTCTGTGCCGCGGTTCTTCCCACTGCAGAATGGAGCCATGGATGCTCTTCCAATTTTTCAGAAATATTTGAAGTCTAGGAGTTGTTTGGATTGTTATTAACTGTGGATAATGTAGAGTGAGAAAGGCTTGCTGCAGAGATGGAGTCATCTTGGGAATATCAAGACAAAGACAACTTCATAACAGCCACCAGTATGTAATAGTGCTACTGAGACTTTATGGGAGAAAATAAGGACATATTTAATGAAAATGAAGAAAGCATTAACGGGTATTGAAAAGAATCAGCAATGTTTGTATTCAAAGAGGTGACTTGACATGTTCTAACTTTAGTATTTTCCCCTCGTATACTTAAATAACTTTTTTTTTTTTTTACTGTTTGAAGTTTAATAAAAACTTTTCTTTTGGTTTGAGTTTACCCCTCCCATTCCCATCACTGAGCTGCAGGTCATCAGATTTGCTTACTGTCTATGATGGAAAAATCTTCAGAATAAAGCCTTATCTTTGGTTGGCTGGGCCAAACACACAGCGTATTTACAGAGTCTGATATCCTGCGGCAAATGCAATTATCGTCTGTCTGATAATTTGATGTAGTGCTTCTGATAGACATGTGTATATGTACAGGCTACGTGGGAAGCTTTGTATGAGATTATTTGGCACATATTTGGGTCCTTTTCTTGGCTGAAATGAGTTTGTGAAATGGCTTGCACTAGTAACAGCTGAAAATTATAATAACCTCTTTCATCTTTGACATCACTGAAAAACACATGGCTATTCTTTATTGCAAAATCCTGATGGTCTTTGTCAGTTGCTTAAAACTTTGGCGATGGATGTATCTTCCTTACCTATCCCTGCAGTATTTAATTTAATCTCTATCTCATGTATAGTTACGTTATGCAAACTGCTGGATGATACTTTATTTTTGTTCAGCATGACTGTGCCTTAAACTTGACTTAAGTCACGGCAAAGTTTGGGCCATGCTCAGAAAAACAATGTCAGAAGAACTTGGATGGGCTTCAGATCTCTCATATTTCAAATGGTATTTGTCTGCAATAAAGACAAAGAATTGTGACCAAAGGATGTATTTTCTGTGCTTAGGAATCTAAAAAAAGATACAATAGATAAGAAGTATAAAAGCATAAGGTTATAGCTGCATTTGTAAGTGAGCAGCATGGCATTGAAATACCCATTTTTTCTGGAGGAATGCAGATCTGTTTCTCTGTCTCACAGATAAGTGTGCACAGAATACTCAGCCGTAATTAAGGATGGAATCACTTCTGAACTCCACTCCTTTGGCTGCATGGGGAGACCTGCTGGTTGTTTCGTTTAATGAGGATAGCCCCACAGAGTTTCTGTCTTCAAAATTCTGGGATTAAGAAATAAAGAATATGAAAGCTATGAATACTGAGGAAGCTAAATTTTTTTTTTTATTCCACTGATTTACAAACCAAGTGTGGACTCTTTGTTGTCCAGAGCTGGCCTATGGAACTATCTCGCTCATATAACGTTTTGAATAAAGAACTTGATGACAAGCATTTCTGATGGTCTGGAGGCTGTCAGTGATCTGTGTCTGCCCAGATTCAGGATCCACTCATTGGTTTGACATTGGTTTTTAGGTGACACTCTTGGTGAGAGACACTCAAATGTCTTCTAGTGATGCCTTAAGCGTGACCATACATCTGCAATGTTTGGCTCATTGTTTCTCCCATTCTTATTTTCCAGTGCTCCATCTTAGTAGGGCTGAATGCAGGATGCTATACATTTCTAATGGATAAAGGCAAGGATGAAGTTCTTTTCTCTGGAAGCATAAGGAGTGGCTGCAAGTTAAAGTGGTACTTCTTTCTACAGGCTGACAGCAAAGCTACTACATGCTTTTAAGTATCACTGCTGCCATCGTGGAGAAACTGTGTCATGAGCTCCATGAGCTGTGTTGTGAAGGGCTGAGCAATCCTGACTGCCTTTATGAACACTGGCTGCCCTCCACAGGTCTTAGTTTTGGCTTTGTGATCCTTGTTATCGCTGTAACGGTATGGGTTACAACCAAGCCAGGAATGAAAGGATTGCTAAGGTGCACAACATAAAATTATAATTTCAGGTCTGATTGAGATGTCAGCATCAGTCCTTAAACTGTGGTGTTAGGGATTGCTATAATGTTACTTTCAGTAAAGTATCTGCAACCCCACAGCCAGAAGCTTTAGGAGGGAAAAAGCCATCTATCTATTACCTCTGTTTATAAAAAGGGCAAAGCGCTGTCATGCAGAGCTTTATTTGCAAAAGAGAAATTCAAGAGGTAGTTTGTCATAGTTGCACTTGCGTTTTGGGAGTTTAACAGAAGCGTTCTCTTGTAGCAAAGACTTAATTTCCATGCGGTCAAGACTTTGTGCTCAAGGTTGCTGCAGAGGTCCCCATTTCTGGGCTCTCTGTTGCAATGGACCAAACACCAGTGTGGGTGGTGGTAGGGAAGGACCTAGACAGGTGACATACAGGACAGCAGTACCTTCCTCGCCTCTTCTGTCCCTCAGGGAGGCTGGGACACTGTCTGAATAAGGGAGTGATGATCCCACAGTAGGCTAAGCAAACTGGACCCCCTAGAGACAGACCTGCCAAGAGAAACCTGGGCTTAATGTGGTCCGTGAGAGGTGGTGGAGCTGTGGGACAGTCTTCATCACTAGGGGAAAAGGAGCTAGAGAGAGACCTCTACCAAAGGCATTAGAAAGATGTGAGAGGGGGTACTCTGTTTACCTTATCCACTGTATTTCAGTGGTTTGTTTGTTTGTTTGCTTGTTCCCCTCCCCCCAAGTTAATGATTGCATTCCCCACCCTCCTGTAATGACTTTGTTTCTATAGTCTCAATGTACTTGAATCTGAGAAGTACTGTGGGGAATAGTCCTAGGGAAGAAACACTGAATTTCCCCGTATTTCTCTACTAGTCTTGAACCAATCCTGGTATTTATCACAAGACAACCCCACAGATGCTAACGTCTAGAAGACACATGGGACCCAGAGGGTGGCCAGCTGCAGCCTGGTGGCAGTGCAGCTGGGGGACGCTCAGGCAGCCCTTCCCCTGCGCAGGCTGTTCAGTGCGCCGCGTTCCCAGGACAGCTTCCCAGGGCTTATCTCAGGGACTGTTGACACCAGCCGCAGCGCAGCCTTTTGCCCTTCTAAATCATTGTCTTCTGTTGGGGTGAAACTTCACAAACTAGCTAAGGACCAGAAGTGGAAAGAGACAGCATTTCAGAAAATGCACTGATCCTGTTTTTTTCTCTCCCTTCCTTCCTCCTGGCAGCGCAGACAGACCCGCTGACTGCTTTCTGCTGCCTCCATGGAGCGAGAGTGCTCTCTGCGCCACAGTAAACTTTGTCTCTGTTAAATCAACCCTAGAGGCTTAAAATACACTTCTAAAGGCCCCTTTGTCTGACTGGTGCGATGTCCTGTATCCCTGGTGCTGATCACATTATGTCAGTTTTTCTTGCCACTTTTCGGCTATCTTTACAACATTTTATTTTGAAGTCCTCTGCCAGCAATCCAGTTGCACTGCTCCCTCCCTATCAGGACTGGGAAAATACATTTAAAAACTATTATTAATCTCTGTTTAAACCCTGCAGCACTTTCAGGAGTGGGAGAAACTAGTGAAGTGGGAAGATCTGGTCATTTTAGAGAAGAACTTGCAGCTTTCACCGGAGATTCGAGTTGGCACAACTCACAGCGTACAAACATGCATTATCTCTGCACTGGATTTCTCCATCAAGGTACAGGAGAGGATGTTGGGAGGGTTTGTCTGGAATGTAAAAGTACAGAGTACTTCCCCAATGATGGCAAGTAGAAGTCTAAAATTACATATAAGAAATATATAAAATTATACCCACCCATCTATATTTGCTCATATTTATTTTTTAACTTCACCACTTTCTGGGAAAGAGAAGAGAAAGAAAAGCTCAGTTTCTGTTAAGAAAAATAGAAAAAATTATCCTTCCCTTTCTTTGATGTATAATGAGATGTAACTATCCTTCCTCACCACCTTGAAGTTTACAAAACCCTCCTTGTTTCTATAATCACGTGGGAAAACTCTGCTGGCTCTGTACCTAAGAACTGCAGAAGTGAATGTTGTATTTCACTGCCCTCTCCCCTGTTCATTCTTGTATCTATTGTAATGATCTATTCTTTGAAGTTCAAGGTGTCACATTTTAAATGTATGCTGGAGGTATAACCATAGGTCGGTGTGTGCCATTTGTGGCTTTAACTGTAATCTATGCCCTGGTTTCTCCAGGGATTGTTTGACCTGACACTGCACTGAATTTATGAGAGTGAAATCCCTTCACAAAGGCAAGTGCTGAAAATTTATTATGTCTGTTTCACCTTGTGGGAAAATTATTTGGTTTACAGAAAATCTAAAAAATGAAATTAAAACACACAGCATCCTGGAAGTAGGTTACTTCTGCTTCTGGGATCTTGCACCTTGCAAACTGCACCACAGCATGACTGGCCAAAATATAGCTCTATGGCTGAAAATACAAGAAACTAGACAGCACAGGCAAAAGGACCAGAAAGGTAATTTAAGTTGGTGGACTTGGCAGTATTAGGTTTACAGTCGGACTCAATGATCTTAAAGGTCTTTTCCAACCTAAATGATTCTATGATTTTATGATTCTTACTTCCAAAGTTACTGCTGGAAATAAGAGCATCAAACAAAGCCAGACACTGATTTAATCTATCATCAGTGAAATTTTAGCGCAGCCCTGACAGTGTAAGTTGTCATTATATGTCTCCTCTGAGAGAGCACCAAGGACCCTATGTAGTACAGTGCTTCAGCATATATTTATATTCAGGTATTTCTGTAAAACTAGTCTTTCTATTTCATCACTTAAGGAAAACCCTAAGCTAAAGTTAGAGAGATGTTTATGCATTCTGCCCCACTTGAGAGCTAGGAACGCAAGAAAAGCTTGTGCTGTTCTGGGCAGATGGTATGCTGCAAACCTGCTAACCTGGTCCATTGCACCTTGTCTATGAGAAAGTCCTACATCCAGCCCAAAACAGCCGAGCTGCTGGTTAAAGAAGAAATCATAGTTCTGCATGTTGCCATAACTGTCATTTCTGTTACTGGTTTGGTTTTGCTTTCAGGAGTATTACTGCGGCAGATAGAAGAGGAGAAAAAGATGCATGGAAGGGTGGAGCTGGAAACCCCTGCATAACCTAAAAAGCTCCTGATCAGCTGTGTTTTGCCTCTCTGGAGGGCAGGCAGAGGCAGTAAGGATGACACCATTTGCTTCAGTAAATGGCAGCATTGCCCCCCACCTGAGATAACTGATGCACTGTTCACTGCACTCATGCCTTTGAGCCTGACACGGAGCAGTGCCCCGCAATGCTAGGTGCTGTGCAGACACAGCACAAAAAGGTTTTCAGTATGTGGCGATTTCTCTTGCGAGCTGAATTGCCTTCTGGTGCTTGAAGGCTGCCATGCAGGGAGCCTGCAGAACAGCTGAATCTCGGAGATGTTGCTTTATTTAACGAGTATTTGTGCTAATGCTGCATGTATGTTAGCATATTCTTCGGCTCTCAATTCTTTACGTATCACTACTTCTACATCCAGAGGTTCCAGGAACATCCACCTTGTGGGAATGGAAACACCCAAGCTGCGTCAGCTGAGCTGGGGCCAGGTCTGAAGCATTTTAATTATGGAGACCCTGAGTGCAGAGAATCCAACCAGTGGAAGTCGGTTCAGAACAGATGCCCATATGGTCATTCAGTACCAATAAGACATATATGAAAATAATTTTTTTCATAGTTCCAGGAATAATGTAATTCTATAAATTATTGCTTCCATATCTATTCAGAGGAGGCTTCATGGAGTTGCCCTACTGTTCTGAGAGCACACCATGCTGGGTGCGCGCTTGCGCTGGGTTTTGTGTGTTGTGCTCCACTGCGCAGCAGAGAGATGCTCCTCGGTCCTCATAGTGAGGGCTGTGGCACAGGATCACAAAGGAACAGAAATCAAAGTCAGGCAGCCTAAGAAAACGTCAATTACAGTAATTGTGCTGAAAATACGTCAGGGATCAGGCAACCAGCTGATTTCAAACAGCCAAGGATCTGACGCTATATTTAAATTTATTTTTGTAATACATTATTCTAAACAGTAGCAGTGTGACTGTATGTTATAACATAGGTATTTGTCCATAAGTATTTTATTTCAACCACATCTCTTTATAGGTAGTTTTATACTTGGCTTTGAAACATTTGCACTATTACCTGTTTTTTATTGTGTGTGGGACAGCTAAGTAAAGACATCTGCTTGTAAGGTAGGTGCAGAGAACTCCTAGGCAGAGGCTGCTGGAGAATGAAAGAACTTGTGTTCCTGAGGAATCTGCAGTCCCACCAGCAAAACTCCCTGAGTGCCTGCAAGTCTGTGGAGAGCCGTGTGCGATCTTGCTGTACGTCCTGCAGTGTCTGCCCCGGTGGGTGCTTCCCACAGGAGATGTACACAGTGGTCTGAACATCATGCACCCGACCTGCCTGAAGACATGGCGATGGGTCAGGACAAGAGGAACGGTTGCTCAGAGATGCCTTCAAATAGGTACCACATCAAAGGACTAAGAAAAAGAGAACAACTATGTTGTCCCTGAAAGCTGTTGCTTAGGAAAGATCGGAATAAGAGAATGCTTGCTGTATAAAAAAGTTTTTCCTACCACACCACTCTCATATCCTTCCCTGGCAGAAGCATCACGCTTTTTTCTCCCCTTGTATCAGCTCTCACTGGCTGTGCCCCACCAACTGCTGTGCCTGGGCTGCTTCTCATGGCAGCCAAACAGCAAGTTAAGTTTCTGTAGCCAAAGCCCATGGCGGGGGTGAAATAGAGCTGGCTGCTGAATCTCTGTGGCTATTTGAGAGGAGGCGTTACAGCAGCAGCGCTGGCACTGTCCTCCCGCCAGCTGGTCTCTGCTCTCTCTGCCCCTCACCTCTGATGTGTGGCACTACGGTGGCAGAGGAGACTCTGCCCAAGCGGGCACCAGGGCATTCCCAGGTGCCAAAAGGGCTCCCTGCACATTCAGCTGCCGTTGCTACCCATTCACAAATTGCTTCTTGGTTAGAGCACGTGAGGGATATAGTTTTTAGCCTCTTACTATAGATGCAATATGAAATACCGGGATGGACTGAGGAAACCCACCCAGGAGCAGCCTGTACCCAGTAGCCACAGTGCTCTCCAGGAAGGTTTGAAATACAGAGACTGACAAATCCATGCTGACTGTACTCCTTTCCTTGTCATCTTGCAGTGACTCAAAGAGTTTATGTGATTCTTCATTTTTCCTACGTTAAAGATAATACGACTGCCCTACAATCCCATGGTGTCTCTTTCTTCTGAAAGTGTAAGTGCAATTCAATTGGAATTGAACCTGGCGAGGGATGTCAAGGCCAACAGGAAGGGTTTCTTTAAGTATATAGGAGACAAAAGGAAAACTAGGGAAAATGTGGGCCCGCTGTTGAATGAGACAGGTGCCGTGGTGACAGAT
>VZSZ01008378.1:187144-198246 GCA_013398815.1 Ibidorhyncha struthersii
GGGATCTTGTTAATGCTTTCAAATACTTGAAGGGAGGATGCCAGGGGGATGGGAGCAGTCTTTTTTCAGTGGTGCCCATTGATAGGACGAGGGGTAATGGGCACAAGCTTGAACATAGGAAGTTCCATCTTAACATGAGGAGGAACTTCTTTACTTTGAGGGTGGTGGAGCACTGGAACAGGCTGCCCAGAGAAGTCGTGGAGTCTCCCACTCTGGAGACATTCAAAACCCGCCTGGACGCTGTCCTGTGCAACCTGTTGTAGGTGACCCTGCTCTGGCGGGGGGGTTGGACTAGATGATCTCCAGAGGTCCCTTCCAACCCTGACGATTCTGTGATTCTGTAATTCAGCTTACATAACATGAGATGTTGGAGCATTAGATGTCCAATTTAAAATAGTTATCAAGGGTCCCTCTGTAATTATGGGAGAAAGATGGGTGCCTCAAGACAGTCATTTTAGGAACCATTTCAGGGTGCAAAGTTACCTTCTGGAGAAGACACTTGTCTCCAATGAGTGTGCAATGTGAGTTATTAATAACGCCTGTCTTTCAGATGATCCGCACGGGGTGGCATGGATGTCCGTTCTCCACTTGCCCATCTGAGTCCTGTGAACCTCCAAGGTGGTTTCAGGTGGTTTAAACACCCCAAGACAAAATTAATCAAGAAGCTGATTTGGGAAACAACACAACTCAACCGCGAACTTTTCTAAATATTCTTCTTAGCCTGACAGCTGAGTTCTGATGTAGGTTGTGTTAATTCTGGGATTGCATGCAATCTTTGTATTGAAGGCTGACGCAAAGATTTAATATTTTGCCTGCATCTGTGTGATCAAGTGGTGTCATTCCTTCTAAACTACATGGTGGTCCAGCTCTTTTCCCATCCTCCTCTTACCAATGTAATTGGAGTATGTTTCTTTGTTGCCCTTTATGTCTATTGGTATGTGTATACTGTAGTATTATAATTTCAGCCAGTAATCTATTTTGAATGATTACTGCATAGCTGCCTTGTAAATTCTGACATGTCGAATGTTTTAAGAACACAGACTGGGATTAATTCACATCATAGACTAATCTGCTGCAAATGTCGTTTTAAAAAGTCTTTTATATTATTCCTCAAAGAGGGCATCAAGCAATAGAAAAAGAAAAACAACTGAGACAAAACTGTGAAGAAATGAGGTTCTTCTTAACTTTAAATGGTGTTAACTGATTTTTTTTTTTCCATATTTCTAGACTGACACTGTTTGGAGCATATGTTCCAGAGCAAATTTCTGTTGTGATCATGCAAGCAGGTTGTTTTAAGCCAAAGACCTAAGGCATAATTTTTTTGACTGTAATATGACGGTAGTTAACAAAGTGAATGTAAAGAAATAGCATGAATGTCCTGGTACGGGATCTACTGTAAATATAGTGAAGCTATATAAAGGCAGTTGACCTTGTTATGTCCTAGCCATGTGGGAAAGAGCTATAATGTCAAAAATACTTCTCTGGCTAATAGAGCTGTGTCTGGGGGTTTTACCATACTACAACAGCTAAAGCAGTGCAGCCTGTGTGTGCGGGAAGGGCAGCACGCACCCTTAGCCCTGGCAGTGCCCCTTGCATTCCCGTGAGCCCCTCTTGCGCGTTGGGCAGTGTTTCTGCGCAGCTGCTGCGTATGCAGCTGAAAGCGGACGAGACAGATGCTATGTGTAAGGCAAAGCACACAGCCGTGAAGCATATAATGCTATCAATTTTTAAGTAGTGTTGAAGAAGTGTCGGCACAGAGTGGCTTTTAGAAATAAATGCAAAAGATTAAGTGTCCTAAGTGGAAGGCAACAACAGCAGCAAATAACAGTGACAAAACTTTGTCTGACGTTTTCTGAGCTGCTAGGCAGCCATTTCCCTATGGCCACGACGGCCAGGCTGAGACACTTTTGCAAGCTAAGCATGGCTTTGGGATAGGACACCTTGCAGGAAAACTAAATGCTGTACAAGGAATAAGGCTCTGCTGGTTGTTCGTTAAGGGAGAGGTCATTCTTCCCCAGGAGTAAGGAATGAATCAGTGTCCCGGCATGAAGCTAGGGGCTCCAGACCTCCATGCTCATTGTCAGAGCTCCAGTAAGACTTTTTGTAACAATTAGTGTCTCCTCTAAATTTCAAGCTGAGAAATTATGTTCTGGTTGTCTGTTTTCCTACAGTGGTTTTATTTGGGCATGATATACTCATTGTCTGTAGCTGTTGCAGTGTCTCTGTTTGTTCTCATGGCACACAAAATGTTCCACCTTAGAAGCAGCCGCTTTTCAGGGATAAATAATGGCAGCATATGCAGCACATAAAGTACTTTAAGATTCCACACAATGAAACATCCTATATTTTGAAGAATTGTGTTCTTGTTCTTTTAGGACTCAAACGGGAAATATTTAAGCACATTTTCAATTAAGTTGCATTGAAGTTAGTATAATTGAAGTCCATATTTTTAACATGTGTTTCTAATTAAACACATCCATAAATGCTTTCCTGATCAGAGGTCTTCAAGCCTGCGAAAGCGCAAAAGCTGAAGCATCCATTTTCGACTACTCTGGGTGCTTATTTGAATACACATGTTTGAAAGCAATCATCGTATTCCCTTCTTTCTCAGTGCCTGAACTGGGAACTGCAGTTGTACCTGTGAAGTCCCAGCCTCAAGGCTATGGGTTGCTTAAAGCAGTAGTGGAAGGTATGGTGCTTGTATGTTACACAAAGGCAGTCAAACACACGTAAATACCATAACTAAAGAAGCGCTGAGGTTAAAGGTGGCCTACAGCTCCAGTTTCACAAATGAATTTACTCTCTGTGACATGCTGTTTTGAAAGGATACACCCCACTCCAGTCCTCTTCAGGACAAAGACAGAGAGTCTGGTTTAAACCATCACCAGTTTGCTCTGGCTGGAAAAAGGGAAGAAAAAAAATCACAGGAAGGCATTGATTTGGGCTGAGCAATGGTAATCATGTTTTTGCAGTGCAAAACACAGGTGCTTTAAGGTAACCATGGCAGGTTACACATAGAAGGGAGCAGAGCAGTGTGCTCACACGTTAGGTGCTGGTTCCAGTTGTCTGTTCACTGGAGTATTGGGACTCTGTTATAGTCCTGTTGCATGAAGGAGATATTTGGACTTTTACAGCTTGAGGTCCCTGAAGGAAAAATTGAATAAAGGATTAGCTCCATCAAGATCTATACTACAAAGTATCTGGCTGGTTGAATACAAATATTTGTAAGTGCAAGCTGCAGGCCTTTACGATGAAAACTTTGTTTTGTTATTTTCTGTATTATGTCAAGTAAGGAACATGAGACTTTTTTTAATCTTTCCTCCTAGTTTTGCAGTTAAAAACACAAATTAACAGATTTACTTCATCATCTATAGGTAATGACAGCAGCAATTCTTTTTCAAAAAGAAAGGCAGGATCTGGTTGTGATTTTGTGAAAATAACCTGACAGTCATTTGCTGCCTTCTTTTTAATGTGCTCATCATGTCATTTTTTGAATAGCTCATCAAGTTGTAAAAAATACTGAGAACAGGAGATTTCTGCATCTTTCTCCATCTCCCTTTTTTAAAGAAATTTTCTCGTGTGTTTTTAATTCTGAGCTCTAAGTGGATGGAGGATTAACGGTACGCTATGTTTCTACATTTTCTTTTCAAAGGCCATGAATGCTGCTATCTGGGTCTTCCTGCTGCCTTTGATGAGCACGTGCTGCAGCTGAAGGCTGGCTGCTGCAGAGCCCCTGCCGGCTGGGTACAAGGCTCGGACTCATGGATCTTGACAGCTCCATTGTCCCCATGAATGAAGCTGTCATGGGATGCTGTTGTCCTCTAGGCTTGGCCCACAGGTAACTTTCATAGGTTTTAGGGAGGATTTTGACACAGAGGACAAAACCCAGGGGCTGTTGAAGGGTATGCCTATAAAGCATCAAAGAACAGACTGTAAAATGTGACAACAGCACTACAGAGGACATTCAGCCAAACATTTGCACAATGATTGAGAAAATCAAACACTAACTCACTGATTTCAACTCCAAAACAGAATACAATGCTTGTCACCTTTAGTACTGGATTATGAGTGCACTGCAGGATCCCAACGCATTTCGGCTTCTGGTCACTCAGAGAGTACCACACTATCTTTGCAAAAGCCCTTGTGCTGGTTTCTTAGTGTGGTAGCAGCCTTAGCTTATGTATCTACTCTAGTTCTGGGCACACCCCTGCCAGAGCTCCAACTTGTCCCTCTGCGTGTTTTCCCGTAACATGGTTCAGATAACAAACACTCCCTCACTGGCACTTGACACTTCCTCGTGCCACCCTTTAGCACATTTCACCTTCCATCCTCAACTCCCTGGAGACTGGTTCTGTGGTTTTAACCTCTCCTTTTCTTTGCTACCAGCTGTAGCCTTCAGCTCTTCTTCCTTTTCTCCATGGCTCCAGATAGCTGAGATAAAGCATCTTGTAGATAGCCAACCCTAAACAAACTCTTGGGAATACTCCAGTGTTTGTGATCTTGTTTGCAGCAGGAGGAACATATTTGTTATGCCTCCGTTTCTGGGAAGCTTTTTCAGCTTCCAGTGATTATTACATGGCCTTAAGCCCTGTAGGAGTTATTTAACATTATATTTTCCTTGCTAACACATGCCACAATGCTATACTTATTATTTAAAACTTTTCTGCTAAAAAAGCCATTGTTCGCTAATTAGTTTGATAAGACTTGTATTAATGCAGAGTTGTGACTTTGTGAGTGAACTATTTAGCCTCTTTCATAAGAAATTATTCTTAGTGTTAAAGGCTCCCTACACACAAAAATACATTTTTTTCAGTAGTTTCTCTCCAGAAAAGGTGGCCCAAACAATATCAGCTCGCTCGCTAAGGTCATCTCAAGTATTTGTAATTTTTGAACACACGAAGTGATAAATCCTTGACAAGCAGGGATATCATTGTTCATTTTTGTCCTCTTCCTCCTCCCCCAAAAACTTGTGACTTTGGTCCCCTTTTGTGAGCCCCAAATTTTCTAGTGAAAGGTTGTATAAATGTGCTTCATATGGTTTTACACTTCTAAAAGGTGATATTTACAGGCCTAGCACTAACTGGCTAGATCCCCCATATTTGATTTGTCGGGGTGCCATCTGGCTCTTAGAAGTCTCCTTTGACCAGGATGGATGGAGCCCTTTCTCCTGGCCAGAGATGATCAGGTTTTCTTATCTGCTATGAAAACATTTACGGTAGTTTTATGATCTTGGATGTTTATTTTACCTGAAAAGAGACTCCTGTACACTTCAGTCTCTTGAGATATGTACCTTAGACATGTTTTGTAGTGCCTGTTTTAATGCAAGTCTTCCAGCAACTTTCACAGCTCCACCATGTGCTTTGCTGTTTGGTAGGTAACATCAGGGTGAAGCGAGTCTGCTCCCAAAGGGGGATGAGCTGAGAGCAGAAGGGGATCCTAGCGCAAGTCATGCTCTCACCAATGGGTGCTGTCCCACAGGGTCTGATCATGGTGGGCAGATCTGGGGGCTGTAACAGCATCTATCAACAACCCCTGACATGGCAAACAACAAACCAGGGCCAATGACCATGCAGGTGCTGCCGTCAGAGGCAAGAGGAGACGGGGCAAGGCTACAGCATGGGTCCAAAGTCCACCCAGGGCCAGAGACAGGACTAGAGACAAGCTACAGTGTACATCCAGGAGACGGGCCATCTATGGCGTAGGTGCAGTCCATCCAGGGGATAGGGCTGAAGACCAGCATTGCTATGGCGCCACTGGGGCAACGGCTGACTGCCCCAGGCTGAGCTGAAATGGGCTCCTGAGCTGTGGCCAGTGTAGAGGTGCTCCAGGGGAGGCTGGCTGGGAACGGTAAAGCCTGTGGGTGCCCTCAGCACCATGGCAGGTAACTGCTGACACTGCTGACACTACTGCCAATGACATTACTTGTAGTTTTGTTTTACTT
Organism: Ibidorhyncha struthersii; assembly: GCA_013398815.1. Classification (NCBI taxonomy): domain Eukaryota; kingdom Metazoa; phylum Chordata; class Aves; order Charadriiformes; family Charadriidae; genus Ibidorhyncha; species Ibidorhyncha struthersii. Next base: position 193,086 of record VZSZ01008378.1, read on the forward strand.
ACTAGCTGGGTTTTCTGGGAAACAAGACTGCTGACATACCACTTAATGTGGTATGCAAGTATTTGTTCATATTCACATCTCTCAATATCTTTCAAACCAGCTGGCCAATTTCAGCTGGAGTTGGTGGGTGGGGATCACCAAGGTATTAATGATATTCCTGAAGGCTTCGTGGAAGCTCACAAGCCTATTGTATCACCTCACCTGAGAGAAACACTGTTAGGGGAGTGCAACCCTGGTAGACACCTGAGAATCCACTGGAGACAGAGCTTTCCAAAGAAGAAACTTTACTCGTCTCTGGACACCAGCTTTGAAACACAAGTCTGTGGGAAACCACGTGCCCTTTGAGCTGGCACGCAGAGTGACGCATTTGGCGGGCACTTCAGTTTTCCCCCCTTGCACCTCGTTTGGCAGCAGCTGACTGTGAGAAGCTGGCTGGTCTGGTCAGCCCGCATTGTTCTTGCTTTTCCCTTGAACATAAAGGTGCATTCATTAAATTTTGCAGTTAGTACTTTTTGTACATTTACTTGTAGGAAAGGAATAGTGGCAGCAATAGCAACAGGTTTTACAGAGGTGTCTGGAAGAGGAAGCAATCTACACAGGCAGCTCAGGACTCCAAAGGAGCAGCTGCAGACCTTCACGTTCAAACTGATGTTTGGCAAGGAAACAGTGCAGTTCCTTTCCTGAACTAGGCACAAAATACTCTAGCCCCTCACTACAGGAGCATGGACAACATTATTGACAGTTTTCAGAAGAATCCATGAGGGATCAGGGCTGTATATGCAGAAAGAGACACAAGCAATAGCGGTGTCTCAGTGTACAGCAGGAGTGAAAAAGCAGTGCTGCCTTCTTTTCTGTGGGCTCCCAGGAGGCTGGGTTTGTATCATGGAGAAGAACAATCCATTCGGTGTCCAGCTGGAATCTCAAATAACCGTCTCATCTTTCTTTTCCAGTAACAGGGCCAGTTTTGTGCAAAGAAGTAGACATGGAAGTCCAGAGACAGCAAAACTGTTAAACCCATGTGTAAGTGCAATTGCAGTTTACAAAAGAATAGAATGAGTCTTCTTGAAGTAGGAGGATAGTTGGATACAGAAGTTGTAGCCTGAAGGTATTTCCAGGGACAACTCTCTACCTCCTTCAATTTGGAATCATTATGTTTTGTTGAACATGTCTCATAGTGGACAAACATGAGGTTTGAAGAACGAAGGAAAATATTTTGCAAATATACCCAAAAAGCCCATGACTGATGTGGTACAGTTTGGCTTGTCCTCAAAATGAGTTTTTATGCACTCTACCATCAGCTTACAATTGAGATGATTTGCGCCTGTGAGGACATCTTCTCTGTAGCTTTTAATACCTAATAATAGGCTAAAAAATCATTACTAGCCCTGGTACAGTGCCCTTCCCTACTCCTTGTCACTCAACTGCTGAGCTTTGGGAAGCCTGCCAAGTCCCTGACAGCAGCTTCTTCTTGTGCGATCAGAACTGCACGGCATGATATGATCCAGGAGAAGAGACAGGGTTTTCAAATTTTATACTGATGTCAGCAATGGAAACCTTCAAAGCGGGGGAATACTCCCCAGCTGTGAGCTGGGTTGCTCAGGAGGTACCACTCCTGTCGCTTTGTCAAGCTGATCAGGCTAGGAAAGAGCTCTTTTTCTAGGCTGGGTGCACTGAAGAGGCGCCAGGGCCTCCCACCCACAATCCTCATTAAAGAAAAATAGCAACAGCACAAAGCCCAAGGATTGTTTACTTATTTGTAGTATCTCGGCAACGGCTACTCTCTATCATCTGTTTTTGCTTTGGTGATTTCTTTTTTTATTAAGAAGAAATGCCACATGCTGCCACACAAGTAGCTAACCTCCTGCTGCCGGTCAGAGGCTGCCCGTTATGCCCAGGCGCGACGGAGCATGGGCTCTGCTCCCCAGCTGTTGGACCTGGCTTAGAAGGAAGGGGCACAGACCAAGACTTTGCAATTGTTCTCTTTTCCCCAATAAATCAAGTGTTTGCCCAAAAAAGTTCAAGCTTGTGACACCGGGTCGAGCAGGACAACTAATTTTGGCTGATGCAAAAACTAACAAACAAATAAAGTTCTGGAAATGCCCAACTGGTTCATTTCAACATTTTCAGAAGGAAACATTGAATTTTGGAAGGCTTGATTCATGAGGCGACTTAGTGGCTTTCACAACGCAGAGAATAAAGAGATGGTTGCATGTCCCTCCCCCACAACCCATTCTTATATTTTGGTGTCTACAGCACTTGTCTGAGTGGGAAATTAATTATTTTAATTGCTTTCTATAAATTGGGATGGAGCTTCAGTTAGAAATAATGGGAGAGCTCCACTACGGAGCACCTTCTCTGAGTGTTGAGACAAGCTCCCAAAAAGCAAAGGCCCAAATGCGAGTGTTGTTCTCTGCAGTAGGACACAAGGAGGACTGTTGAATTTGTGTCTCCTCAGTAAACACTGCAATATATGAACTTTCCTGGTTAAAGGTGTAGGATCAGGGCAGCACGTTATCAAGGTTTTTAAAGTCACTTGGTAAATCTAGCCTTTAATTTCTAAATTTCTTTATGCTAAAGATACCCCAAACCAAATCACGTTTCACAAAAAAAGATCAATTAAAATATTTCTGAGCCAAACATTGCATTTAAAAACATTTTTTTTTAGGAAGCTGTGCTAAAAATTAGCAGAGACAAGGGCTAGCACTGCAGGAAGTGTTAGCCAGTGAGATAGCAGGTCCTTTGAGATGGGAATCATGTTATTGCATTTCTGTCTGGGGCAGATGACACCTCACTGTTGTAGAGGTCTATGGGGGTGTTAGGCAACTCTTTTGCAGTCAAATAGTTGTACAATCTTAACAAGTTGTGAAAGATGTTTCTGGCCTATGGACCAATCAGTACTGCTGCCTGTAATGGAGAGTCTGCCAAACCCTGGTGCAAGAAACCGAAGGCATCAAAAGAAGGTGGCAGACCACTATCTCACGCTGGGTAAAGTTATCTGGAGAAGATGGTAGTACAGAGAGATAAAGCTGTGCTTGGTAGCAACCATTGTTAAAAGATAAGAAGGGGAAGTACTATGTGAATATCCATCTATCTGCTTATTTTTTTGGGCTACCATGCAGGCTCTCAGTGACACTGGTGTCCCCGTGGCAGGCGCTGCATAGACATAAGGAGAGAGGCAATCTTGGCCTGATGACCTCATAGTTATGACACACGGATAAGGCAGATCCTGGGTGGGAAAACAGTAGAGCTGTCATCCCATTCATGTAAGATTTCTTGGCTCATCCAGCATTTCAGTTAGTCTCTAGCTGAGGCAGGGACTGAACCTAAAACACCTGAACATCAGTGCTCTAACCATGTGGCCACGTGTCTGGAAGAGTCAGAGGAACATCAGAAGAACAAGAATGACTGAACTGAGTCCCCGTTGCTCCAGAGGTGATTTCTGTCCCAGCCACTAGGGCACAGAGGATTACTCCTTTCCTTCCCACACTCCACCACACAGCTTGCTTACAGGCTCCTTCATCCTTTATACTTGCTCCCTTTCATTAAGGGACTGCCCTGATCCAGTCAGTGGGATGAGCTCTGCATGTACTGTCTTTATTGAAGATGGTGAGGAGCACAACAGGAATTGTTTCTGAGTACTGGAGACAATACTTTCAAAATCACTTCATAGTAGTTGTAATGCAACTTGCTGGAATAGAAACAGCTTTGAAGACCAATGGCTACTCAAAAAACACTCTGAACAAAGAAGTGCTTATGTTCTTCCCCTTTCAAGTCCACCTGTACTTCTGATCCTGCAGCAAAAAGGAGCTTCTAAGAGAAAACGAAGATGACAGTGCGTTCCATATGGAGATATGTGAGTGCCTCCTGCAACTGAGGGAGAGAACATGAATTTACATGATAATTTTGCAATGGTTGAGAACACTGGGGGCTCAATTTTCAGTCATCAGTTCTAAGAGCCCACTTTAAGGAGCATCATGGCTGAAAATGATTTAGCAACACATATAACCCCTTGGTTATATAGATATGCAAGCTAAGTACACAATCTCAGGTGGCCTTTGGGGCTAAAAATCTCAGCCTGTCCATGCTCTCCCTAACACACTAGCAGGCTGGAGATGGTGCTGAACGTTCCCCACTTTTCTGCATTTTCCAAGCAAACTTGGAAAAAAAACCAAAACAAAAACTTTTGGTGCCCTTGCAGCCCCAAGTGCTGAACTTGTCTTTTTGAAATGTTACGTCAACAGCTCTTCACTAGCAGGCCCATTATTTTTATTGTTTTTGGCTCTCTGGCTAGTGTTGACAGGTTAATTTACAGTAACAGTGAGAGTCACCTTTACTCACTATATCAGAAAATGCAACCTGCTTTATACTTGAATGCCACACTTTTGAGAGCAGGAATGTTGGCGAGGGAGCGAGTGAGCGCTGCCTCCCAGCCTCGCACAGCCACTCGGGGACTTGCACAGAAGAATGCTCTTTTGGTGAAATAACTTTTGCCAGCATATACAACTCAAGCAGGAATGGTTGCAATTATTTCTTACCGTGCTTGTTAGAGAGGACATATGGGAAGATTAGCCTCAAGAATGGCACTCTTGGACATGGTCTTCCCATGGGGATTACACCACAGGTTTTTTTCTGTTATTCTCTTTTTTCCTCTTTTCAATACATCAAAGTTCATTGTGAAAAATTTCCCTTGGTAACACATGTACAGATAGTGCTAAGCAGATCCCAGAAAATATGTTTAGTGGGATGTACTTAAAGGTCTTGTTCCCTCCCCTCCCTCCGCTCTCACCTCCTCCTGCTTTTTTTCCTTTTCCTTTCTTGTCTTTCTAAGAAAGCAATCCCAGCATGGAGAGGGAAGTTTTAGGCTGAGAAAGGCCTTTTCTCTAGTTTGGAAGGCCATAGTGCTGCAATTGAAAGTCTCAGGCTAGGCTGACACAATATAGATGGTGAAGAAACCATGAGAAAGCTGATGGAGAGCACATACATTGGAGAAGTAGGAGGAATTCAGACCAGTTAAAGGAAAGTGATAAGTGCTGTCAAGAGGCAAATTACGGCAGGCAAGGTGCAGCCTGACAGACTTTGCATCACAAGAAAACTAAAAAAATCACAGCCTGTCTCTGAGTTAGTTCTGATTGCATTTTTATAGTACTGTTTGGGGATTATT
>VZSZ01008378.1:198259-309520 GCA_013398815.1 Ibidorhyncha struthersii
AATGGGACAGCCATATAAAAGAAGTGAATGAATGGTACTTTAATCCTAGAAATATCAGATATCAAAACTTCTGGATTCTTGCAGTGTCTCCATATAAATTGACCACACTCTGGCACTGCTTACCAAGCACAAGGAAGCACTAAGGCTTGATTGGATATAAGGACCTTCTCCTCTTTCAGCATTGGTGGACGTTGTGCCACTAAACCTACAGCCCTCAGACTCAGATATTCTGTTTTGGCTACATGGCCATTATAGATCCAGAGGACATGCCTCTGGTATTGTGACCATGTTGGAGTTTGGGGTGGCTACACTCTGCTGAAGCGGTCCTATGGGTTTGCAATATGCTCTTTTTCCAGGCTAGCTTTCACACTTGCTTTTACTCAGTCCTGACATAACGAGTAAACAATTTGTCTATTTAGTCATGAATCACAGAATCATAGAATCATTTAGGTTGGAAAATACCTTTAAGATCATAAACCAACCATAAACCTAACACTAAACCATGTCCCTAAGCTCCACATCTACACATCTTTTAAATACCTCCAGGGATGGCGACTCAACCACTGCCCTGAGCAGCCTGTTTCAATGCTTGATAACACTTGTGGTGAAGACATTTTTCCTAATATCCAACCTAAACTTCCCCTGGTGCAACCTGAGGTCATTTTGTCTCGTCCTGTCACTTGTTACTTGCAGAAGAGACCAAACCTCACCTCGCTACAACTTCCTTTCAGGTAGTTGTAGAGAGTGATAAGGTCTCCCCTTAGCCTCCTCTTCTCCAGGCTAGACGACCCCAGTTCCCTCAGCCGCTCCTCATAATACTTGTGTTCTAGACCCCTCACCAGCTTCATTGCCCTTCTCTGGACATGCTCCAGCACCTCAATGTCCTTCTTGTAGTGAGGGGCCCAAAACTGAACACAGTATTCAAGGTGGGGCCTTACCAGTGCTCAGTACAGGGTGACGACCACTTCCCTAGTCCTGCTGGCCACACTATTCCTGATACAGCCCAGGATGCTATTGGCCTTCTTGGCCCCCTGGGCACACTGCTGGCTCATATTCAGCTGGTTGTTGATCAAAACACCCCAGTCCTTTTCCACCAGGCAGCTTTCCAGACACTCTTCCCCAAGCCTGTGGTGCTGCATGGGGTTGCTGTAACCCAAGTGCAGGATCCTGCACCTGGCCTTATTGAACTTCACACCATTGTCCTTGGCCCATCGATCCAGCCTGTCCAGATCCCTCTGTAGAGCCTTCCTACCCCTCATGCAGCTCAACACTCCCATACCCACTCCCAGTCCGCAAACTTTCTGAGGTTGTGCTCGATCCCCTCATCCAGATCATTGATAAAGATATTAAACAGAACTGGCCCCAATACTGAGCCCTGGGGAACACCATTTGTGACTGGTTTCCAAGCGGATTTAACTTCATTCACCACAATCATTTGGGCCTGGCCATCCAGCCAGTTTTTTACCCAGCGAAGAGTATGCCCGTCCAAGCCATGAGCATCTAGTTTCTCCAGGAGAATACTGTGGGAAACGGTGTCAAAGGCATTGACAAAGTCTAGGTAGACAACATCCACAGCCTTTCCCTCATCCACTAAGACGGTCACCTTATCACAGAAGGAGATCAGGTTGGTCAAGCAGGACCTGCCTTTCATAAACCCATGCTGACTGGGCCTGGTCACCTGGTTGTCCTGTACGTGCTGCATGATGGCACTCAAGATTATCCACTCCATAACCTTCCCCAGCACCAAGGTCAGACTGACAGGCCTATAGTTCCCAGGATCCTCCTTCCAGCCCTTCCTGTAGATGGGCATCTGCTAGCCTCCAGTAAACTGGGACCTCCCTGATTACCCAGGACTGCTCATAAATGATGGAAAGTGGCTTGGTGAGCAATTCTGCCAGCTCCCTCAGTACCCTTGAGTGGGTCCCATCTGGTCCCACGGACTTGTGTTCATCTAAGTGGTGTAGCAGGTTGCTTACCATTTCCCTTTGGATTATGGGGGCTTCATTCTGCTCCCTGTCCCTATCTTTCAGCTCAGGGGGCTGGGAACCCAGAGAATAACTGATCTTACTGCTGAAGACTGAAGCAAAGAAGGCATTGAGTACCTCAGCCTTTTCCTCATCCTTTGGTTAAAGCTTTTTGAAAAGCTTTGGGATCTTTTCTGCTGTACAAATTTCACATCTTTGTGTTTAAAACTGCTCTCACCAATCTGTTCTCATCAGCCAGCTCTTTGAAAGTCTTTATGGCACCTCTCCATCCTGCTGGCTCAGCTGTAGCTCACGATCTCAGAAACTGTCAGAAGTTCCCACCAGCTTGGAGAGCCACAGAGCACATCAGAGATAAAGCAAATGAGAGGAAGGAGTGCAAAATCATTCAGAGATAGATTAGATTAGAAAAAGGGAATCTTAGTTTTCTCTGTTTTCACACACATATTTTTATGCACGCATATATGCAGAATCACAAAGGAGTGCCACTGAAACACATCGCTTCTCAGTCATTGAAAGAATCATCATCTCTACAATACACTTGTTCAGAATATATGTATTTAGTTTACAGGAAAAGATGTCCTGGGGTAATGGTAAGGATAAATATATTAAGAGAGTAAAGTATTAAAATATTAAAGAATGGTGAGCAGGAAAATACTATATACAGCCAACTTCCTGTTCTTATTATCTGACATGTATACTGCTATTTTCAAAGGATCTATTGAAAATCAGAACATCATTTTAGCTAGAGGTGAGAGCAAAACACAACAAAGCAGAGCTCATTGAAGTAAGTACTACAGAATTCAGCTACTTCCCTTTGATGTGCCTGAAAAACAGGTAATCAGATTTTCTCCAGATCATTACCCTACTACCAGTAAGCCCTATATAAATCAATTGGTAGCCCCTACGTGCAGTAGCTTTCAGTATCGTGTAGCTTGCCAGTAGCTTGCCAGTTATACCTGAAAAAACAAAGAACAGCTCATAGAATTGCTTTTCTTTCCATGTTGAAGATAGGTCATGCTTTTAAAGTTTAAAACATCACTGACTTTTGCACAAACTCTATAGGCTTCCTAGAAGGACTGTGAATCAGGTGGGATCCCTGTATTAGCTAAGGATCTTCAGTGCCTCAGTTGTATGGGAATGAATGGAGAAGAGCTGATTGCAAGAGTTTCAAGAACGTTCTTCTTGGAAATCAGGCTGCTTTAATATATCTTAACATAGGCACTGGCAAACTGAAGGCCACTTTAAGCCACGTCACTTATGAAAGTGATATGCGGGAAATCAGATTTAGGAGGAAAAGGCAAAACTTTAGTATTGTGCGGTAGTGTCACGAAGGCCAGAAGGCATGGAGCAGTGGCGTGTTGTGTATAAAAGCTGCTGCAGAGCCTACCCGGGCTTGTAAAGGTGGAAGGCTCCTTTGCTGCCCTGTATCACTGCTGTAGCTCTGGCTCGGGGAGTGTCTCTGTTTCTGCAGCCAGTGGACAGAGACGTTCCCACAGCCTTCTTTGCACTGCTGTAACTGAATCACTGTGTGATAGCAACAGACAAAAGAGGAGACAGAGACACTGAATCAGAAAACCTCTTCTCCTTTCAACCAGTCTGTCTTCTATGCCGTCTCTCTTGCTCGCAGCACAGCTGAGAGAGTGCCAGAGAGATGGAGTTAAACACACACCAGCACACCAGCACAGGAGGATGCTCCCCTGCTGTTGAGACGATCTATACTGAGGGCAAAGGCAGTAACAGAGCTGTCTTACGCAAGGCACTAGCCATTATAGTTTTGGGATGAACAACATTTCCAGCAATTACTCCACATCTGTGGTCCTAGACCCACTATGGCAAAGAGTGTAATAAAAATAGACAAGCATTGTCTGCTCTCAGACCGACAGTGAGATGAGCAGGATCTGCTTCTGTCCCCACTGTCATCGCTGGTTCCATGTGTGAGGCTGGGGGAGAGCACAGGAGGGACAGCAGATGTGGTCCGAGCAGAGCAGCCCATCATGCTGCTGCCGGGACATCCCTGGGCTGCCATCGAACTGGTCACCCTGCCACGGACTGCTGTGGTGGGGTCACTGGTTTGACAGCAGCCTGCGGATGTCCCGACAGCCCTTCCAACAGACGTGTGCATCTCCAGCCTCGCAGAGAGGGCTCCAGCCTGGCTGAGTCCTCCTGGGGCTGCCAACCATGTTTGCAAGGGGTTTAGCAGCTGCTTTGCAATGAGAATGTGCTGATGGTGGGAGACTCCCGTTTAAGCAAAGTGCATTGGGCTCAAACATTTTTGTTGCTGATCTCAATGAGCAGCCTTGGCTGGGAGGGCCCATCCCAGCATTCTGATACACATTCAAATGCTATGTTCATAGTCAGACCAGAAGACTATGGCAGAGCTGAAAATTAAACCCCGTTTTCCCCGTGTTCAAGGTTATACCCCCCTCATGCCATCAACCAGGAGAGAGGAGGGATAGGTTGGGTAGTGCTAGACTTAAATAGTTAAAATATTTCCATGAGCTGAGAAATGGACCTCATAGCCAAGTCCTGTAACATCTGTGACAGATTTTTAAAGTTAACATCTCTGCCCTGGTGGCTTCTCAGCAGCAGAAATGTTACACCTTTTCTTTTGGGACCCACAAAAGCATCCCTGGCTCACACCATGCCAGCATCTGTAGCTGTTGCCCAGTGAAGAAAGAAAAAAAAGATCAAAATCTCGTCTGGAATATGGCTGTGGCTCTTTTCTAGCAGCAGCTTCATCTACAGCCAAGGTGAGACCGATAGTTTTGTTACAGGGGCCTGTTGGAAACTACTCTGGCAGTCTCATAGTACCTGCTCAGGAGTCTCTTGTTCCCTCAGGCAACAAGCCCAAAGAGCCAAAATAAAGTTTTCAATCAGCCACAGACATGATGTTACTCACTTCCCTTCTCAGTAATGTTGTGGCACATGTCAGGAACTCCCTGGTTCCAGTTTCAGTAATTCTTGCAGTATCCTTGCTTTTATTGCTGGCAGAAAAGAGCTTGCTCTGGTCTCTTGCACCACCTCTGTGACACCCCTGTTGTGCCTCAGACAGCAAGAGAAGGGGTCACAGTTCTGCTTGCTAGTTTATTTAAGTTTTGAATCTTCATTCCTTTGCTGAAAGCATCTGTTCAGATATGATATTATTGCCTTCAGATATTTGTTCTCTTTATTAGACCTCTTATTTGTTCCAGAATGACATGGTGATTTTGGCGGGAGCTTCAGATAAAGGAGAGCAGCGTGACCGAAAGCATAATAGCCTTCATTTAGATAAGCACTCCAGCCGGTGTAGCAGGTCTAACTAAACTGCACCAGAAAAGTACAAGAACAGAAAAGTTTCAGTGAGTGAGAGCAGCTGGGAAAGACTGCAAGGATTTGACCTCTGGACCAAATCGGCGTCACCACCTTTTCCCCATCCAGTCGGTTCCACATTGCTCCCCATCCCTGCTTGCTGCCGTTCCTGCTGTGCTGGAAGCACAAGCCCTGGCTTCAAGGGGGCTGGGGTCTGAGCTTCCCTGCTCTCTGAGTTTGTCTTTGCTCCTGACAGGGTCAGAAGAAGGCAGTGTAGCAGTTACTATGAATTATTCCTACACATAATTGACTGAGATTCAAATGTCAATGATGATACATGTCCTCCTCACTACTTAAAAAGGCACGTGATCTTCTTTATTGTACTAGGAATGTAAAACCCCCCCAAATTCCGTCTTTTTAGAAGAGGCGATTATTTGTTACAGTCATATATCTCATGTGTCTTTACTCTTAACACTATTATTTTAAGGGTTATTTTGTTTATAAGGAACACAAAGCAAAAACTGAAATGTATGACTTACACTCTTCAAAAGTAGTTATAAATAACTATACTAATTGTTTTGTTCCCTTAAAAGCTGTAGGTCATGGCAACACAGCTCGTTTTGCTCTGGCTAGTAAGCCTTAGCTTTAGACTAATGTTACGAGGGAAAGTTTTCAAGCCCGTTATGAACAGCTCACCAGTAGTGACACAAACCTTTATCTGCCTGCTGTGATCCACTGAGAGACTGCATAGGTGGAGATATATTTGTGCTCTAAAACAGACCTACTCTTTCTGTTACAAGTAATCCATGACATATTTTCCCTTGACTTTACCAGTCACACATAGGAGAGGACAAATTTGATAAGCAATACCAGCATTCTCCTGTAACCTTTTAAAAAGCCTCTGCCCTGTACTGCTGGCACTCAGTAACTCATGTGGGCTTGCTGCCTGTCAAAGGCATTCATAAAGCGGGAAAAATCAACTTAGCATTTCCGTAGCTCAGTGTTACTTAATGAAGAATATTGAATTATTTAATGCAAAAATTCTCTTCAGCTAACACTTTCCCCTTAGACACTAGGCCATGAATTTGTTAGTAAGAGTGATCCTCCCAGAGCTCCAGGAGGCTGCTGAACAAGCGCGCAGGCTGCATCTGTACCCAGCTTTGTTATGGAGCAGAGACAATGGCTGACTTCCCAAAAGCATTTGCTGGGCACTAAATGAAAATCAAAGTTCACTGACAGAACTAATAGGTTTAATCAACAGAATTTAGTAATCTGGCAGTTTAAGAGGTATAAGCCAGGCAAAGCTCAAGGATTCACAGAAGTCGTGGTTGCTGCAGGACTTGCACCAAAGGTGCAGGAGGCAGGCACTACTGCGTTTTTCTATGGGGTTCTGCACACAGAATCTCACGGGGTCAGGCACACAGCCAGAAAAAGCCTCCCGTGGCTGGTGAGCACACAGATGTAGTGGGAGTAGGATGCTGTAATTCAAAACTAAAGCCAGGAGTGTAGCACAGCACTGAAGTGTTGTAGCTCCGAGCTCAGCTGGTAAAAAGAGTGAGTTAGTGCATGAGGTTAAACAGTGACCAGAGCTCATACATGTTTTTGTGCCAGATATGATGGTGGAAATGGAAAAGACGGTACCATGAGGTTGATTCTAGAATTATTAAAATATCTCTTTTTTTTTTTTATGAACACGGTAGTTCTCATATCGGAGCAGTATGTGGCTCATCCTGTTCAATATGCTACCTTAGAAACCAGTCAGCACTAGACGCTCAGTGAGAAAACCTTGCCTTACACAGGCAGGCAGATTTGTGTTCTTCCCCAGCAGGTTTCTTCCTTTCCACCAGTATTTAGAGTCATCTAAATCCTGAAGCAACAGGTTTAATGTCTCTGGATTTTTTCAGCGTTATCTTTTATAATTCCCTATACTTTTATTTTTCACATAGTTGTCCAATCTCTTTTTCAAATGTTAACTCTCGCAGAAGCAGTAACAATTTGAGTTTTCTGTCTCAGAGGCGCATCAAACAGATATTTTTACTGAGGCTGTCCAGAAAGCACTTGAGTCTTCTTTCTGGTGGTTACAGTAACTGGAGTATTTCTTGGATGCTAGGTAAGAATTACAACTTGCTGTGCCTTTCCTGTGTCACTACTTTACAAATATCCCAAGGAAACATCAAACCCACTGATTTAAGAAGAGACAATTTTTGAGAACTCTGTTAATCTCACCACATTGAAAACCAACTCTTTCTGGATCCTAGCTTTTTCCTCACTCTGCTGTTTTTGATTTGTAGCTGGGTTTTGTGTAGTACCAGGAGATTCACCATAGGCAGAATTGTTCTGTTTGATTCTTTCTGTCTTTCAGTTAAAATTACTTCAGTTTTGGAATATTATTCACCTGTCAATTCAGACTGAGGGAGATCCATGCGGTCGTCTGATATGCAAAGTTCATTGCCCAATGTCTTGGCACCCAGTTACTGCAATTGATTTAGTGTTGGATGTTTCCTCTTCTGATCCCCTCCTACTTACGCTTCTGAAAGGGCCTGTGTTTCTAAAACAATGGCGATAGGAAGTGTATCATGGTACTCACAAAAGGGAGTCCTACATTTAGAATTTGGCCAGGCAAAATGCAGCAAATAAAAGAGTTGGAGCATATTACAACTTTAATTGCACCATCCCAGAGCCATCAGGAGGAAAGATGGGCCTGACCGGATCTATTAATGATAAAGGCAGCCCAAATGAAAACACTAATGTGTAACGAGTTTTGCCTTCCAGAAGAATGTGATGCATGCATACCAAACAGTAATAAAGGAGATTGGGGAAGATTTTAGGAATTATTTTTAATGTGCAGCCAGCTACGTACTGAATTATGTTACCTGGGGAAACTGAGGAATCTCCATCATTTGAGATCTTAAAGAGGAGATTCCATAAACATGCCTGGAATAGTTTAGATATAACTGGTCCTTCCTTGGCGTCGAGTCAGAAAACCTCTTCAAGCCCTATAATCTGTCTGTCATTTAAAGGTCTGCTCATGATTCTCTTGCGATGCCACAACTGCAAATGGGTCTGTTCCCCTACTTTCTACTTGTTTGGAAACTCCTTATTTTGAAACAAATCCTCTCTGTCAATGGTGCAAGAAGAAACTTGCACCATTGACAATATCTGCACTGTTTCTTAACACTGACCCTGGATTGTTCCATATGCAAAACATATTGCTATAAAATTATTTTTCTGTGTAACAGGTTGTGATAACACCTATTCTGTGTTTCTTTTCTTTCTCCATTAATGTCTGATACTGAACCAGCCCCATCCCTTTGAGAGGTTGCTTACTGCTCTCTGCTCTCCAGAAAACTTGGCCTACTTTGAACACCAGTATTTGAAAATTAGCCTGCAGTTAGCAGACAGAAGCAGGGTCAGAATTAGTTCAAAATAAATTAATAGTCAGAAGTTCTAACTTGCTAAGCTGCATACAATCCACCCTTCAAAGGATATTCACCAATTGCTGTAATTGCTCTCTTCAAGGGCTTCCAAAAAATCCTTGGACATGCTAATTAATGCTGGTTTAGATATACGTTAAGGTATTTGACCTGAGAGTTTAATTCTACAGTTTAATTCCATAATGATTGTAAATGGTAGGACTGCTGCATATTTAAAAGAACATTAGTGTGAATTTAGCTAGCTGTTGGCAGTTTAACAGTGACTAACATATTAAATAAGCATGAAATTCTAGTGGTGAATGACACTTTTATAGGGGCAAGGGCTGGAAGCTGAAGGCAGGAGAAAATATTGCAACCATCCATGGTGACCTTCCGTTTCCCCTGAATTTTACAGAGTCTTTGCACAACTTTCCCAGCACCGGGGCAAGTCTGGGTCAGTGGAAGGGCCTTGTTCTTGCAGGCTGGGATGGCACATCATGAACTTGGTGGGATTTGAACTCCTTGCTATACTGAAGTCATCAACACATCCCTTGCTGATGTCAGTAGCACCAGGACTTCCCCAGAGATCTGAATTCTCCGGCCACTCCAAGTTAATTGTGTCTTCCAGTATTTCCAGTGTGAAGGCAGAGGTGTGTGAATTCTACCCCTTCCCCCGCCAGATTTTTCTTTCATTTTAAGTGGATGTCAAAAGAAATCAATTGCCTAGAGAAAAGAAAAGAAAACAAGTTGATGCTTTTATTGTTTCTGTTCAAAAGTGTCTCTTTGTTTTAGGAACAAAAATGGTGGCAAGTAACTTCTTTCCACCCCGCAGTGGCTATATGAATTTCTGCTACTAAGGGGCAAACATCATTGATTTGACTGACTTATTCAAAACAGGTCACGAAGCTACAGCTCGTTGTGTCAATTCTCATCATACACTGATGTGACAGGTTTTATGAATAAAATATGGGCAGTTGCTGTCTGGGAGGATGCCACATCTTAGCTACCCCAAACCCTCTGTCCTTGAAGAGCAAAGCTTTGAAAAATTAGGACCATGTTTCAATCCAAGCTGTACAATATGCTTTTCAACGAAGTGTAATATATTGTTTTTAGCTGAATAACTTTCTTCTCCTCTTCTCCCCTCCCCCCGTCCCTCCCCTACTTAGGGGGAAAAAAAAAAGAAAGCCATGGCATCTTAAACTAAAGCACACTTCAGTCGGTCTCCCTGTGTGTGCTCCGTGCCAGCAGCCACAGCATTTCTTTCATCTTGGCTTCAAAGTGGTGCTGAGAGGGGGAGGGGGGCATCTAATGAAAGAAGGGAAAACAAACAAACAAACAAACAAACACAAAATGGGGGAGGAAATGAAAAATAGCAGTCTACCTCTCAAATCTGAGTGTTGCCTGCAGGCATGCTCTGCAGTGGATGTTGCACTCAGCTTCAGCCCCTTGTATATTTTTTTTTTGTTATTGCCACTTCCCATGCTGGGAAGATTCTTGTCATCCCTCACATATTTTATCCGCAGAAAAGGCTGCCCTGCCCTGTGCTTGGTGATTGAGGCTGTGCCCCTGGTGTGCCACACTATCAGTGGTTCCCAAGGCTGCCTAGCCTGGGAAAAGCTGCATGGAAACAGTCCAAAATCAGCATTACATGCATTATTGTTCTTACTCTCTCTGATTAGAGTGCACACAATGAAAACAACAGCAACAGCCTCGTTTTCTAGCCCTCCTCCCAACACAAGGCTGTTCTTAGACTGTTTTTCTTTCTCGGAGTCTTCATAGAAATTAACTGCTTCTGTGCTGGTAGGTCCCAGGCATTCCAGCTGCTTCTCTAGGGGAAGCCCAAGGAGCTTAGTCTGACTGGGAGTCACAATTTCAAAAGCGTCTAGTTGACTTGCGAACTGAAATCCTTTTTTTTTGGTAAAACTAGGTCTAGATGTAGGCTCATTTGTGTGCCACAGGAAATGCACCACTGAGATGCCATGGTAATATGCATGGCACAATAATCCCCGTAAAACAAAACAGAATAGGCTAGAAGATATTTAGGCATTTGTCCCTTGAATGCTTGTGTGTTATCTTAAATGCTGGATGCAACACACACAATGTCCTAGCAGTGGGTCGCAGCACCTGTGTCTCCCCACGCCTACCTACTATCCCTTTTTGGCTTACTGCATGCTCAAAGGCATCTTGCTGTCCTGGCTGAAAAGCACTGGAATGGATGGAGGATACCAACACCCAAACCACCCCCTGCCTTAGTGGCTACGCAGTCATTTGACAGGTAATATTTTAAGTTGCCTGAGGCTGTCAAGTCTGGATATTCCACATCCTGGGGTAGCCAGTTTGGGATGGGATAAAGCTCAATGTCATCTCTCTCTCTGAAGAAATGGTATCTAGTGTTCATCCCAAGCACATGGGAATCCTTCTTTGGAGACACTGAGTAAAGGATTTCAGACTGACTCTTCTCCTCTGCGTTTCATATTCCCTGAAATGTATTTGGTGGCATGTCAAAGAAAGGAGGAAATGCATTTTCTTCCTGCTTAACAGATTAGATCATGTCCTGGAGTGCCAAGTACCTGTGGCTTGAATGTGCTCAAGTATTTGCTAGAAGGTGAACTCGTAAGACTGGTTCAGAACAGAACAGTAAGTAGCTCTGAGTGCCAAACATGAGAGAAGGCAAATGCCAGAAAGGACTGAATGTGGTTTTATACATAAAAATACAATAAAGTATATTTTTCATTCAGTTGTAACAGATGCTACTCTCTTTCATTTTTTAAAAACAAATACACAAGTCTGTCTTCAGGACACTATTGGGAACTCATGTAGGAGCAAACATATACTGTAGCTGATGTTTTGTTTTAGAATCTGTTTCTGACTTTTATCCTATCTCCCAGTTGTACTGAGGAAAGGCACCCTTCGTGCCTTATCACCTTCTTCACAGAAAGAGGTATAGATGCGCTGGATTCCTCCACACCCAAGAACCCCAAGAGCCCCAAGCATCGCTTACTCCCAGTGACCCAGAATCTGCAGAGGTACTTGGGGGGTTAATGATAGATTTTCTTTAATTACTATGTAGCTGATGAAAGACAGATGTTTACTTTTAAACCACTTTCAGACCAGAGAAAGAAGCACTTTGAAATTTGAATTTCTGTGACATGAAGAAAAAGCAACAGCCCTCTAGTCAGTGTTAGGTCTACTTTTCTCAGGAGGGATTAAACTGAACCATGGAAAACAAAGTTGTAAAGTTGCATAGCTCTGTTCTGTCACTTGTTTCAGTGTCACAGTGGTTAAATCTGCAAGTTTTTTCTAACTTGTGCCAGTTCAGCCTGAAATTTCAGAATCT
The DNA here is from genome assembly GCA_013398815.1 of Ibidorhyncha struthersii. Classification (NCBI taxonomy): domain Eukaryota; kingdom Metazoa; phylum Chordata; class Aves; order Charadriiformes; family Charadriidae; genus Ibidorhyncha; species Ibidorhyncha struthersii. The sequence continues at coordinate 210,283 of VZSZ01008378.1, forward strand.
ATTCAGCGATTTTTGTCTTCCTTGTGCATCACTTGTGGTAAAAAATGTGATAAGAAAGTCAGTTCACTATTTTTCTAAGACTGTATGGCACAACGCAGGAAAATATTTCATTTATTCTTCAGGAGCTCTAATGGCATCCTATTCCTCAGAAAAATAAGGTTGTCTCTTTTTATGCTAACAAAGTCCTTATGGTTCAAAGGTAAAGCTGGGCAAAATTCTGCTCTTGTGTTAACTGACTTCTTTATCTTTGAGCAGAATTGACCCTTCGGTTATCTTTTATGTCATAATTCTTTTAACTCTTGGGGGATACATAAAGAAAAAAGTGAATAGAGGGCTCTAAAAAACCATTTTAACCAGCTTTTATGAACTTTTCCATGTTTTAGAAACAACTTGTGTTTAGTATGTGAACTTAAATACATCTGGGATGGGACTTCTGTATCAAAAACATTTCCTCTAATAAAAACCTGGAAACTGGCTGTCATTACTCTTGCTTCTCTTTCTTCCCAAATCAAACAGTTGTGCCAGCTGCTTGTTTTGTTTAACAGTCTCAGTCAGAGAGATATCATGGCTAATCACGGTATCATTTTCTAATGTTCACTGAAAGGAAATCTCAAATTGTTCTTGAGAACTTAAATATTAGGCTTAGTATAAATCTGATTAAGCAGGGGCACCAGTTCTTGAAGGTAGGATGAATACAGCTCCTACTGAATAGTGAAAAAGAAAAATATCTAAATATTTTTGAACCACTCTCTCCATGGATTATTGCAGGAGACTGGTCTTCCCGACTGTGTGGATTTCCTCTGCTCTCATTAGTTTATTTGCCTATCAATTTCTTTTTCATTAGTTTATAAAAGTTCAGAACTTAAAGAAAACTGGCAAAACCTAGCCCTGCATTTGTTGCTAATATGTTCAGCATGAACTGAAATGCTTGTTTTCACCTGTGCACTGGGCAAAGACATAGCAGTCGTGTTGTACCCTGCACGGGGCCCATGACCGCATGGTCATGTCTACTTTGCCATATGCCAACCAGGAATGTCCATCGGGGAGTAAAATCTATGAATCAAGAAGTATGAAGCCCAGTCTCATGTGAAGTGCCAGCTTGGACAAACCATTACCCTCACCGAAATCTGGAGGGAAGTAGGCCCTAAAGTCACTTTGAAAAATAGGTGCTTTAAAAAATACCACCTTAAGTCTACCTAGACTGAAGCTATTTCTAAATCTACATGAGATTCACACAGGACATAACTGCTGCACTTGTGTTTTTTTTGTGCTGAGTTACTGTGATGGACAAATGTCTGACTGAACAAACAAACATGCATTGTGGCCCAAAAGAAGCTCCCTTGGCACCATTTCGGCGTTTCACTGGAGTACGTAGGAACTGGATGCAACATAGATGTCACCTGGGCTAAACTGTCACACAAAACCAGTGGGAGTGCCGGCAGCAGCTGGTGAGGCTGTGGGGCTGTTGCACTGGATACCACCCCACCTCCAGGGCAAGTGGAGCTGATGTGGCCACCGGCTCCCTGTTTTGGGGTGACAGCAAATCCGTGACGACGTACTGAAGTATGCCTGCGTGGCAGCCAGGGTCCTGACCTCCCCCTTGCTGCAAAGCCATCCCTTCACTGGGGCTCTTTCTCCTGGCCCCAGGGGGAGTGCCGCTACCTGACCACTGTCTGGGCTTTTTGGTCCTAACTTTTCATTTCCACGACAGCTGAGGCATTCCTCGTAGTTGCTCTGCTCGAGTACAACAAGATGGGATAAATCCTGGCAGTAAACAGGCTAGAAGGCAGTTTTCTTTCTTGATATTTTATTTATGGGGAAGAGGCCACACGAATAATTGAAGATGCCTGTTTGCACCCGCTGCAATCTGTGAGTGGTTTGAAATGTAAACATGTCAACTCACAACTGGAGCTTGAGAAACACATGTGCTGAAGAGCCGCAGGTCGTTTGTCTGTCTGTCACACTTACCTTCCCAGCAACCCCCTCTTCCTCTCATGCATGCATGAGCAGCCCAGGCACGGGGCGTTACTATCCTATATGACGCTGGTGGAAGTTTCCATGGAAAAATTAATGCGGAGGAGAATGGAAACACGCACATGACATGAGGTGAACTTATGGTGCATTTTAGACAGTAAAAAGCAAATGGTATTTCAGTCTGGTTTGCGTTTTTTTTGTTTGTTTGTTTTTTGTTTTTTCTTGTGTGACATACAAATTGAGATCAGCTGAGGCTCCAGTAGTGGTGCATTTAAAGAAACTGAAATGTTGTGCAGAAATACACAACAGAAACAGCAGACAAAAGGCCAACGGGAAGAAGGAAAGAGATGGAGAGTCCTGGAGCATTAGAAGGGGATGTTGGACAATCCTGCTTGCATAGATCTGGTAGGGAGTAACAGGAGACAGAAGTGTTGCTTAATAAGATGTTATAAAACCCAGAAATAACACAGTAATCCAGGATTCTCTAAGAAGTGGCAAGGTCTCCAAAATCTTCTAAATCTGCTTTTACTCCATGCAGGTCAGACACTGAATGGATCAGGTCCTCAACACAGTTCTTGATCTGGTGTGATTTACGAACACAAGTGTAACCTTGGTAGTGAGGGTATAGTGTAATGAATCAATTCCTATAAATATTAAAGAAAGATTAACTTTCAAAACTTCTATCATCCTAAAATCCTAGAGCACATGGGAGACAGCATTTCATCCCCTCCAAGTCTAGGATTGGAGGGAGATGACGAGTTGTTATTTAGATGTATTGGATTAAAAATTAAGAATTTGGGAAAATGTCAGAAGCATTTTCCATAGTCATGATGGTGAATTAAATTAACAAAGTGGATATATCAGACCCTAGAAGAGTCATGCAGGGGACTGTTCTGAATGTAGAGAGGAAATTTTGGAGGCATGTCCCAGACAGACAGAAATACTCAAAGACAGTAAATATTGCTTTTTTCTCTTTGTACAGAAGTGGAATGAGTGAATAGGATTTTGTAGAAATTGCAGTTGAAGTCTACTGGGTTGAATCAGACTGAGAAACATATCCTACCAGCAGTTTCAAAAACATACATTTATTTTAATAAAAAGAAGCAGTGGTAAGTGAGCAACAGCACTATGTCAAGAATAAAGTTGATGCAGAAAAAGAGGTCTGGCGTGGACTTCTTACCAACTTTGCACTGGTGTCACATTGTTGGCTACAGTGGACCCAGCCCTGATTAATTGCCCTTGTCAGTCAGATCCTGGGAAACAGTCTTGAAGGCAGACTGGTACTCCAAGGGCATGTCAGATGTGAGGTTATTTGATTAGGGTCTTAGCTGAGAGCAGATCTATGTTTTGAGCTGCCGGGCGGTGCGGTGACAGCAAGCGTTAAGAATTGCCATGTGCACAGGTTCTGACTCCTGTTCCTCCGTGCAAATAAAGGCCTCCCTCTGAAATGTGTGCATAGCTCCTGTCAAAATCAGTAGGAATTACGTGAAAGTATCGGAGGATGATGAGATCATGGTGTGCTTTAGTTTTCATCAGTTGTGAGAATTGTCTCACTGCATTGTTCATTTGCTGAGGATTGATTTCTGCAACTTAAAGCTTTTATATTAATGATAATAATGTCTAAGATCTTTTTCTTGAGCTTTCCTGAATTAGGTCATGCATCGCTTGTATCTAAATTTAGTCTGGGTATGACTGCTCTAATATTTTCTCTTATTTCATATTCATCTCTCTTCTGTCTGCTGGCTTCATTTCAGGCAAAGAAAGTCAATATTTTCTCTGCAAGTTATTTCATTTTGTTGGTCTATGATATCATAGCAAATGTCAGCTAATCTTATGTAATATAGAGTTGAAGACAGACTGTTATCCTTCCTTTTACAAATAAATAGATCTAAATAACATAGGTTCATGGTCAAATTAAGTATTTTTAGAGCTATTAAAGCAGTTAAAACAGTTCTCCGCTGACAAGAAAGTCTGCCTCTTTCCCGGTGGTCTCTTGTTTCTCCTCCACTTGCATTTGATCTCTGTAACACTGACCATTTTTGCTGGTAACAAAGTCATCATTCACTCATTACTTAGCAAGTCTGAGCACATTTTATGGTTGATAGCTGGATTGCCTGCATGATCCAAAATTAGCCTTTTTCTGCTCATTCTCGCTTAGCCTGTAGGGCCAAGGCAGCACAAAACTCAACGTGTGACAGGAAGCAGCAAATGATAGCTGCTGTGTTTCCTTACACCAAAGCGGCTAAGTTCTCCACTGTTTTGAATGCGGATAAGTCTGTTGTCAGCAGATGAAAATCTGGTCCAACAGCATCGAGAACCCTGAGCATTTCTTCAGTCCATGATTTGGATGGGAGCTGGATATCTCTGTTTGGTTTACAACTGCGAAGTGGCCTTAAAAGGTCTGTGATACGCAGGCACAGTGGTTTCTCGCCTGCACAGGCAGTGGGAATTACCGCCAGTGTAGGAGGATTGGCATTTGCACTGCGTCGCTGTTTTCCTTGGTAGGACGCCGTGATGGGGGAGCAAGAGCAAGGCAACAGGAGCTGCTGGGGAGCCCTGACTGTTAGCACACCCAGATTTTTCTCTCCCGGCACAGTGGATTAACTTGTGCCGCTGGCAAAAGGGCAACACGAACGTATTTTAAAATCTCCTCCTCCGCATAATCAAAAGCAAAGGAACACGACACGAAAGCTGCCAAAACAATGAGCAGACAAGCACACCCACCCGTTCAACCTTCCCTTCAATCCCTCGTGCTACAGCTGGCTCTCAGGGCCCGTCTAGGTCATATTATGACTCCTTTATTAGCGTTTAAGGTCACTGGGAGACATGCAAGTGCATCCTATATCAGGAAGTGTAGTATGTCTCAAGAGTGAAATATTTGGCTGTTAGCAGGAGCCGTGGCTGCGACTCGGAAATCCCGGGAAGCGCGTGAAGGGCGGGCAGGCTCCAGGCGCCGTGCTGCCTCCCAGCAGATAGAGCCACCGGGAAGCGGAGCGGCTTTCCTGCCATTCTCTGCACGGGGCTGCCTTCCTCCCAGACTTTCCTACCGAGCGCCGACAGCCCCTTTGCTGCTCTGTCCAGCTGGCCGCGGGCTGCAATTCAAAAGAAAAGGCCTCTGCTGAGGCAGGTACCCAGCACAAAAATGTGCCGCCGTCTGATCCGGTACTGTTGCTCCTGCAGGAAGAGTGATTAGGAGCACATGATTAGGGTGGGAAGGCGGTGGGTGCCAGCCTGCAGCCCTGCGGGAGCAGGCGGCAGATTTATCGGCCTATTTATTGGCATGGGGCCGTGGGGGGACTTGGTGAGTGTGCGGAGGCGCGCCGCCCCACGGCACGCACCCCAGCCCGGCGCCCGCTGGCACCCACCGCTGGCAGGAAGGGGAGAAAAGCGAGGTGCGGTGCTCAGGACTATCTCCTGACGTCTTTCAAGTCAAGGCTGGAGGCCTTTCTGGAGCCACAGGTCTGGCAACCAAGATGAGATCATAAGTGCGAAGATCCTTGAAAGGCGTTGGACGATAGAGAGTTTTGCAGCTTCCTTAGCCACATCCATTCTGTTGCTCTTTTGCTCTGACTTTAACATCACTCAGGCATAACCCACTCTCAGAGTACACGCATTTTTGTTATGCAGTGTGCTTGACAATAGCCAAATGAAGCTGCTATTGGCAAAATTTGATGTAAAAAGGGAGGTGGAAACAGGATCATTTTTCCTTATCTACGTGATAAAGTTCAAAATATTTATGTTGTATCAGTACATGCAAGGATAATATCCCCTCCTCTTTATTGTTTTCATGTATCTTCTATCTCTTTAGATAGAAGGAGACAAGGGTGTGTTAACATCAACAAAAATTGAAACACTGAAATATTTGTCAGCTGTTTTAGCTCTGGTCTTACTGCAGGGTGGAGGATCCTCTCAAAAACCCATCCAACTGCACAGTAAAAAAGTGAATGCTTCCCCTTAAAGCAGGAAGAGGCTATCAAGAAATCATCATCTTGATCTGACGGATTATGATTACAACATCTCCAAGGTCCCCTGAATGTTAAGCACAAATAGATGGAGAGAGCAAACTCCTGGTAGCACTGGTACCTACTGTAAATACACAGTTATTCCCACCAGAAATCCTTGTTTTCAGACATTAGCAGCTTTTTTTGTTTTTCCAAATTGGCCTCAGCCAAATAGTATGTGTGTGTGTGTGTATTTGTGTGTGTGTTCTTACACGTGTATATGTGTGCATAGACAACAAATTTAGTGTTTGTTTTATTAGATTCAGTGAGATGGAGAGTCAGCCAAAAACAGGAGAAGGCAACATAGAAAGCATTGAGGCTGATTTGAGCTTGCAATAGCTTCGTTCAGGGCCATTTTTCATTTCCCAAAAAAGTATTTGACTTTTAAAAGAGATATCTTTATTGAAATTTCATTAAAAATCACAGTTGAAACACAATTTAAAGGGAAACAAACCAATAACCATCTTAAAAATAAGTCTTAGTAAGGAAAAAAATGGCAAATTATTTAAGTGTTAATAATACTTAGATTAAATGTCTGGGCTTAAAGGAAAAACTCCAATAACATCACCAATGTGTGGCCAATAGTCATCTTCTAAAAATGCCATTTTTTTTATGAAGCATTTTTGTGTGTTTTGGTCAGCAGTAGATTAATTTCCTTTTTTTTTTTTAGCACAATGAAAGGAGGGGAAAAGTCACATTTTATAAATGCTCAAGGCTCTGAGTTAAGGGTGTAGTTTTAACTTCCTGGCTCTGAGTAAATTTTCACACAACCAGAGATGTTTCATTAATACAGTTCATGTAGGTAAAAAGTGGTGTACGTACATACAAGGCAAAGCTTTTACTGGAGAGTTAGCTTTCCCTGAAGTATTTTATCCTACCTAGAAAAAAAAATAATCCAGTGTTTGGCTGTACTTATAGCATATACTCCTGTGTGGTAGCAATTAAGTACCGAACTTCACACTCCTCTGCCCTATGGGGCATCCATTGGCCATCATGGGACACCTCCGAGTGGCATCTTTGCTCTGCGTAGCTGACACGGGCATGCACAACATGCCCCTTAGCACCTTGGGCAGTCAGGTCACAAATGGAGATTTGTTTGCATGCTGATTTTGGCAGTCAGATCAGATTAGTGGGTCTAATTTTGTGCCAGCTGGTTTTGACAGGCTCATTTATTACATTGTATTTAATTATTTATGTTTGTGCTGCAGTAAAAACCATCTATGCCTCATATCACTGCCTTTAGAAGATCATCTACCATTAACATTATCAATAGCACCCAGAGGGTCAGCTGGAGACTTTTTGGAAATGTTAATCTCAACAGGTCTCGTGTGTGTTTTTCCCTGTTCTTTCCTCATCTCTGCCTGGAAGGATGTCTCGCCCACCCTGGTGAAGGTAGCAGCAATACAGAAGGAGATGATGGCGATGGGCTGAGTGCTTTCTACTTTCCTCTTCCAGAAAAGGAGGCTGTTCTCCAGCGTAGACCATGCAGGCCTTCGCAGGCCTGGAGAAGCTGCGAAGGGTTGTGTGCAATCTGTTTTTCTCACGCAGATCTGAGATCAACAGCGTGACAAACCTGGCTGTGTCAGGCATACACGGCAGGCTCAGAGCATTAATAAGCGTTTTCCTTAGCTGTCACTGTAAGACAAGTCTCTGCTCTGTGAATCTGTTGGAAGATATTTACTGCTTGGGTAAAAAAAAAAAGCAACTGTTGGACAGATGAAATTAATTAAACGTTTCACTTTGCTAAGTAAAATTTCGTATTTCCCTCCATGTAGGCTATTATAGGTTGCATGATGACTAACCTAAACATTATCACACGACATGCTGTCATCTTTCATAAATAATATAGGGATTGCTGTAATCCTGCATAAACCCAATTTTGGATGTTGAGAAATATTATGCAAGTGTCCAACATGAAAAGAATCATGTTTCTTATTCCACCACTCTGGCCAAATACCATGTTGCCTTTACTGGAAAACTGGTGTTCATCAAACAAGTTTAAAGCTGAGAGTGGGAGAGGGTGGGACATTGCATTCTTGAGAAATGACATTATAAATAATACGGTATTGCTTTTCCTTTGTGCTGTTAGTAAATCTGGGATATTATAGAGCAAACAGGGAGAGCACGCCATGCTGTGCTTCTGCTCCATTTTGTCTTTGAACGCCTAGACTACATAAGGTGATCTGTGTTCACTGGGGCTTTCCGTTCCCTTCTGCTTCACTCTCTTAAGCTTAAAGCTCTAGATCAAGAAATATCAAACTTTCTCAATCTTTTAGCCCATAATAAAAAAGAAAAAGGGAGGGGGAGGAAAGAAAATCCAGTACGGTTTTGCTTTTATTTCTATAAAAAAACCCAGAGGACTAAATGAGAGGACACGAGGTTGATTTTGAGAGACTGTGTCACAAAAACATTGAGGTATAGTCAGTTTTTCTGTATCTTAGCAGCTTTCTGGAGGGTACAGGTCTTCAGATCATAAGCACTGAAGAATTATTTTTAAGATGTCATTCTTAACCTGAGACGCTTGTCTCTCTTTACATAATGGTTCACCAATTGAAATAGGGGTAGGCTTTTTTAGTTGCTGTCTTTTTTTTTTTTTTTTTAATAGGATCAGGCCTTTTCCCTTTAACTGATGCAACAGACAATATTGTAATGCATGCTTATTGTCCAAGATGTGAGAAATAACTTTCACTAAGCAGGCTTGGAGGTCTGCAGTGTCAATCGTTGGTGCACTGTGCCTGCCTCGGGGGTTTTGATGAATGCAGCAGTCTCATGCAGGGGTGCTGCTGATGTGTGCTCTCATATGCAGGAACTGAGTGGGAGCCGTTTAGCTAAAAGATGCTAATGACCTCTTTTATCAAAGGAAACAAAAGGCAAAACAGCAAGTGTTTATTAATTTCTTACATGTATGTCTTGTTTTATTAATTTCTTATATGGATTTCTGTGGCTCCCTGGAAATGGGAATGTTGTCAGAAATCCTGGAAATTATCACAATGTAACAATAAATAGTAATAACGAAGGATTTTTTCAGAAGTTAAAATCCCTTTCTTGTGGGAGCATTTTCTGAACAGCCTAGCAAGACGTGGAAGCATGCAACTGTAAAAAATGTGACTTGGCTGCCACAAGTCGAAAGGTTATGCAACGCTTTTCTCTCCTTACCATGTTTTTCCTCTCACCATTTATCTTTCTTCTCCCCCCTTTCCATTTCACCTTCCCTGTTTCTCCCACAAGTGCACAGCTTTTGGGCAGGAAGGAGATAGACAGACTGCTCTGTGCCCTGCCTTTGTAGGCACAGAGGATAACAATGAGAAGAAGCTTCTCTCCACTCAGCAGGAGTCTTTCACTTACTGCTGTCCTGCTGCAACATCAACATCTCAAAACCTGGTAGATCACAGGAGCGCACTAGACGACACAGAAACGACTGTTAAGCATGACCCTAACGAAGAGAGAAAAAGAGTAAACAGGTTTTCTCCTTCCTCTCTACTTCATAGTGAGTAGGTGAACTGAATATGTTAGTTGGAGATAGGGACTTAGAGGAGAATCAAAGTGCTCTTCACCCAGTGCTGGCTGGTAAAGGATGCACCCTCGTCCTGTCAATGGAGGGATGTGTGCATGGCACAATGGCGGCCCCAGCCCCAGCTTTTTTCTTGATAGCTCTGTAAATATTGTTGACATTTGAGAAAGGTTTCAGTAAGCTTGAATAGCTGTAAGACCAGATTATAGAGCTGTTGTGTTTCTCTATAGGAGAAAGTGCTGGTCAGGTTCTAGCAACACTGAGCAGAAAAAAGCAGAGAGACGTGTTTGGGAAGGATTGCTAAGAGCTTGAAAGTGGGCAATGCATTTGCCTGTAAACTTTCCTTTATCTTTCTAAACACACAATATAGAGACATTAATGAGAAGACATAGGCTGTGGTTTCTGTTCCCTGAGCAGCACAAGGTAGACTACTCCTATTCATCTAAGTACTTGTTAGGTTCATGTAAGCCAGTGAAAGTCTGTCTTGACTAATAAATATCTGATAATGAAGACTGCCCCAAAATATTGTCCTGGTGAATCTCAAAAGCTCAGGCCAGCTTTCCTACACTACCATTCAAAAAGCTCTTCCAGTTCTTTGCTGAACCTAAAACCTGTTATCTAAACTTTCACTGAAAAGTCTTTTCTGTGGTGCTGTGTCCCAGTCAGGCCCAAGCCTGTACTGGAGTGTGGGGCTATTCCATCCCAGATGTAAGACTTTGCACTTGCTTTTGTTGAACTTCATTAGGTTCCTGGCAGCCCATCATCCAGATTGTTAATGACCATCTTCAACTGTAGACCCCAGCTGGCCATCAGCTGGACTTTGCACCCCTGGTCATAACTTTGAGCCTGGCAGCCCAGACAATTTTTCACCCACCTTATTATCCACTTGTACAGCCCATATCTCACCAGGTCAGTGATAAGGAAACTATGGGAGACTGTCAAACACCTAGCTTAAGTCAAATTATATGACATTCACTGTCCTCCTGCTGTCCACAGAGTGTCATAACAGAAAGCAATGAGACTAGCCAGGCATAATTTGCCCTTGGCAAACCCTTATTCACTGCTCCCAACCCCCTTCTTGTCCTTCATGTGTTTGGAAATGATTTCTAAAACAATCTGCTTCATCACCTTCCCAGGGGCTGGGGTGAGGCTGACCAGCCTGCAATTCTCTGCATCCTCCTTCTTGCCCTTCTTGAAGATGGGTGTGACGTTGCCTCTTTCTAGTCCTGTGGAGCCTCCCCCAGGTGCCATGACCTTTTGGAAATTATGTAGGCTGCCCTCACAGTGACATCAACCAGGTCCTCCAGCACCCTTGGATGCATCCCAGCTGGTCTTGTGCATGTCCTAGCGGTTAAGTGAGCCCTAAGTCTGTGCTTCTCTCTTGTGAGTATGACCTCACTCCCACAGACTCTTACAGCAGACTCAAGGACCTGTGAGGCCTGGGTTCAAGTGAAAACTGTGGCAAAAAAGGCATAGAGGTTCACCTTTCACTTGCCACTAAGTTCCTGACCCCAATGAGCAATGGGCCCACATTCTCTTTAGCCTTCCTCTTGCTGCCAAAGTACTTACAGAGGCAACATTTCCTGTTGTCCTCCACTCCCCCTTGCTAGCTTCAACGCCAGCTGAGCTTTGGTTTTCCTTACTCCATCCCTACATGCCCAGGCAGTGTCTCTGTATCCTCCCAATCGGCCTCTCCCTGCTCCTGTCTCTGTGTGCTTCCTTTTTGTGCTCAGGCTCAGTCAGGATCACCATATTCCTCCATGATGGCCTTCTGTCATGCTTGCTCAACTCTCTACACATTGCCTCAGACCATTCTTGTGCTCTGAGGAGCCTGCCCTTGATGTGAATACCATTTAGCTGGTCCCGAAGCTCCAGCATTGCACTTTAACCAGTGTTGAGTGCATTTCCCCAGCAGCCACAGCACCTGTGGGCACCCTCGTCTCTCTCTGCTGATTTTCTATAGCATTTCAAAGCCAGTGGAAGATTTGGGGCTATTTTTTGAGGTTTAAACTGAGCTTTCACTTCAGGAAAAGTTTAATGCTTTAACTTATAAGGCCTATGACACAACAGAATAGTTTGCATAAAGAGAAAAAAGATTGTTTGTGAGACAAAAATACATTTAGTTGGGGTCAAACCAGGACACCTATATTAAATTCCCCCAACTTCTAGAGGCCATCATACATGTCACCATTTTTTTGCCTCAAATGCATTTCTGTTCTGCCCTCTCTTACACACACCACAGTATGTATGTTAAAGGAGAAGAGATGATAGCTTTTCCCACCTTCCCAAAGCTAATTGAAAAAGACACTTCCTTGTAGATTCTTGTCCCTTTGGGGCGAAGATGAGAAAACAAGTAGCCCAGGATGACTGATGTGCACTCACCACATTAAATGAGCTATTCCAAGGTGTAGGTATTGCAGTGATGAGGGTGCCATAAGAATCTGCATGCAACAGAATAAAACATCATGCTCTACCTTTATGTTTTCCACAGTCCCAATGTGCTAGATGGGATATCCTACCAGTGCTTTCTCAAAGAAGCCAGATTTGGGCACACTGGAGCACACATGGCTTTCATCTTCAATTCTAAAGTAAGTTCCCATACCTTGTCCTTTTGAAGAGAGCCTTAAGAAAACATGAGGGTGAAGCATGGGAAGTCTTAAAAGCCTTTGTAGGAGGGTACATAAAATGCATCAGGGAAGAGCCTGAAAGCTAGTAACGAGATGCTGTGTTTGCAGGTGGGTAGATTTTCACCGAAGGTTTCCACAACTTTTTGCCTTCAAAGTAATCCTGGCACTAGAAAGCTCTATTTTTTTGGATTACCCAAAATACGCTGCATGATGGCAGAGCCAGCATTAGGACTGAAAAGGTAGGACAAATGACTGGGGTGCCCAAACATGCTGAAGTACGAAGCTAAATTAGGAAGCACTGCAAGTTGCCCAGTGTTGGAGGGGATGAGAGAAGGATGCATCCCAGGGCCCCTGTCTGATGCTTGCCCTGGCTCACTGGGAACCGTGGTAGTAGGCGTCAGCCTAGTAAGACCCACTGTAAAGCAGAACCCATTGTAAAGCAGCATATGCGATTAACAGGCAAAAAGCCAGCACATCTGTAAAATGGCAACATGGAGGATTTACGTAGATAAAGGTGCAAACAGCAAAGCCTGCTCCAGTGCAGGAAGAGTAGTTTATGTAGAGTATGTGAGGCATTATTGCCTGGGACTACGAGAGCTTCCCTCTTGTTAAAACTGTGCTTTACTTTCCATGCTGTCTGTGGTCTTGATGGACAAAATTGCATCTATGAGGATATATACCTTGCAACTGCATGCCAGAAATCCTCATATAATGCTGGATAAAAACCAGTATGTTAACACAGAAGTATAGCAGTATAAAAATATTTAAGACTAAAGCTATTTTGTATACATATAAGGCAAACCTGTGAAGGAAACAAGGTACTATCTGAGAATGAATAACCACTTTTAAGCCTGGCAGTATTTTCTTGCCTCATCTAATCTCATATGATCTTAAACATATTGATTTTTGTTTAATTCGTGATACTAAACATAGGTATCCGAGTCAATTTTGTAATGAAAATCTAATCTAAACATCAAAAGTAGGACATAACCACTTTTGACACCTACTAGTGAACAGAAACAGTTTAAATGTAAATGGATCAATAGGTAAAATGTTCTGGTTTAGCTTAGAAACTTCCTTTTTTCTTCAGTCTACAATAGCAATGAATATAACTATTTTGGCTGCAGTGTCCTCCTGAAGTCCCAGCCAGCTACCCCAAAGCAGGGACTTTGGGGCACTTTTACAATACCCTTGGGTCACTGTGGCGTACCAGTAGCAGACCAAGGTCTACTCACGTCAGCTTTCACATCCAGGCTGGCACAGAACAGTTTTGAGCAAAAAAATTCCAGAAGGCTTTCTAATACATTATCAGTGTTTTGTGGAGAAAAAATTATGCAATAAAATTTGTGTTTTCCTGGGAAATGATAAATATCTTTTGGAATAATACATATATTAAGGAAATCTGGGATTCCTTCATAATAGTAGGTATTTCAAAGGAAGATAAGATGGAGTCCTGAATATATCATCTGTTTATTGGAAAACTTCATCAGATGCTTGGGCTTAACAGCTAATACTATTAATTCTTGCAAGCTGAGCATTGTTTCATGATAGGATATCAAGATAAACAACTGCAGAACAAAGGGAATGTCAGACCTTCAGTTTGGACTCATTTTCTCAGGCTCCCAAGTTGGTGGCAGGGACCAATAAGAAAGGCTGCTATCTCACTACTTGACAATCTGTCCATTACCACGATAGACAGTATGTCACTAGAGTTGCCAGAAGTGAGGGACATCCTGGTGAAAGAGATGAAATTTTGATGTTAATCACAAACAGTAAATTCCCGTCTTAAAAATAATTTAAAACAGAAACCTACAGGAAGCTAAAATGAATAGTACAGAACTAGGTATCAACCTTCACAAAGTAACTTGTTTGCTTACTCTGTGGTAGTTATAAATATGGTTTAAAACCCATTTTATTTGTTTTTACAGTGGGTGTTTGCAGCTTCTACAGTTGGTAAATTTGTAAACAACACGGCACAGCTACTTAATTAAGACTATAGATGTGGTTTTGACTGCTTTATATTTGGGATAAATTCTTCTGCTTTTCAAGTCATGGGGGCAGAGAAAACAGGTTTTGGTCTGAGTTTTTGTTTGTTTGGGTTTAGGTTTTGGTCTGAGTTATTGTTTGTTTGGGTTTTTTGTTTTGGTTTGTTTGTTTGTTTGTTTTGTTTTGTTTTATTTGGGGGACATTGTTTTCTCCAAAGTTCCCATATAGAAGTTTACAAGAATAGGACTGCAGCAGAGATTTTTAGAGAAACTCCGAAAAAAAAATAAGTAGAGCAATATATAAATGGCATTACAAATAATTGCTATTCTGCAGAGGACTTATGTCTCTGATACCATCTCTGAAACAGATAATGAGGACCTTTATGCAAAAATACAGTCAAATGCTCACCTCTCTTTTGCATGTGTTTATGCTAATGTAACTTTAGTGAAATGTTTCTTTAAAATACTGGGGCTATCCTGCAGGAGACAATTGGTTCCAGAAAGCACCACATTATATGGTTAGCTCTTTCTAACTTATTGACCATAGAAAATATCTGTGACCGTTCGTATTTTGCATCTCCATGCAAACCTAAAATTCAATGCAGAGATAAAGCACTAAGCATTCTGGGACTTAAAACCTGTTGCCCATTATGCCAAAAGTATTAACAGTGGAAGTAACTAAATCAGTACATCCTCTGAGGCAGACCCAGCTTTAGTGCAAAGAAAAGCCGCACCATGATCGTATCAGAATTTGTTCTCCTCCCTGGAGCCAATAACAGGGTTGCCATGAACTAAATACTATTCACATTTCTGTCATTAAATTTATAATGGACGGCTTTGAAGTATTACCTCCAGAGTCACAAAATGAGAGAAATTTTCACTGCAAGACAGATAAAAGAGATACATCTTCTGGCAAAGACCTAAAAGTAGATACTCAAGGGTGTACAGGGCCCTAATCTTTTCCCCTCTAAAGCAAAATAATTTAAGAAACATACTATCAGGCTTACAGCAGATCATATGAACTCTCTAGGACACATTTGGATAGCTGATCAAGAACATTAGTTGCATAAAATTGATTAACAGAGCTGTGCAATCAGAAACATAGAGAAAGCTTATGGTGAAGGTCCTGAAAGAAGTAATTTGTTATTAACCCATTTGAAAATGCCACACTAGCATATAAAGAATTTGGAAAGCGTCTATTCCTGTGAGAGACTGACTCTGACACTTCAAAACCTGATGCCTCTGGTAAACTCCAGCAAAGAAGGCTCAGAGTTATCCTGCTAGAGGTTAACTTTCCTGTTCTTCCCCAGCTGCACAACAGCAGAGCTGGGTAACCGGGACTGTATTGCCAATCAATTCTGTTCCTGTCTGTATTTAGGGACAGGATGCTGAAGGTTCTGTAATATGTTACTGGCCCAAGTTACCAAAAATACAAAGCACAAAAGGAAAATGTTGCAAAAGAAATCAGGACAGTGGTGAAATATAGATTACCAACAGCTCAGTAAATGTTCTGGGTAATGTGCCGTGGACCATGTCAGAGGAGCTCTTACTGTCAGATGCTGAAGTTGCTGTATCATGTGGTATGAGTCATGTAATATGCCTCTGCGTTTAAACAATGTTTCACAAATTAAACACTGAACAGATGAGGGCCTATAATATAATTGCCAAGGTCTGTGAACACGGATTCCATCACAAAATGGCACATGCTGCTGTGATGGCTGTCATCTCCTGCTTGAACATGTCAGGGTCACTGTAGGAGCAGACGAAAAAGCTTGTATAGACTGAGCTGGATTGCTGAAGAGGTGAAGAGCAAACATGGAGGCAGGATGCTTTGCAGAAACTTAGTGCTTCCCTAAGCCTACAGGCTCCAGCTTCTGATGTAATTTACAGCAGCCCAAGAGTCAATCTGAGCTGACTCGAACGATAACATAAAGGTCATTGTGTTGGCTGAGTGTTGGCCAAAGCTGTCTACACCCTAGGCAAAAACTCATTTACAGTTAACATGCAGTTTCCCACCCTGCCAGCTCACCCTCCACCTCTTCTTTCCCATGAAGAAAAGCAACTGAGGCACCTGTGTAGTTTGTACTCATCACAGAGAAATCTTCACTTGCTCTTTGTTTCTTTATTCCCACCTCCTCTCTTTTAGTTAAGAGTTAGTTTCTTTGTCTGTTCTCCATAACTTCACTCCCTGTGACCTTGCATCACTGCAATTGGGGGAGCTTTGTATTTTGCTAGGAGTGGAATTGCCTCAAGGTAATATACTGGTAACTGGTATTTCCTTCCAGGAGTGGGATTCAGACTTTGACTGTTCCTTGGTTATATGAAACCACTGATGATGAGTGAAGTCAGCGCGGTTTCTAATTTTCTGCTGGATTTCATTCATATTTCAAAGAGGTTTAAGAACAATAGGTATTATGTTGTCTGCTGCCAGACATACTGCCAAATTGTCTGACTCCTCTACAGCTCGTGTCTTTGAAAGAAAACATTTTTCTCAACTGATAAGCACTTCCGATATGGGGAAGAGTGCTGAATATAAAAATTAGGGAGTTTCCTCATCTACGTAAAGGTAAGAAGCATGTTGTCATTTTGATTGATATGCAGATTGAATAATTTGCTTTATTTTCTTTTCCAAAATCAAAATGAAGCATTGTTCCCCCAAGGAATGCCACTAACTTGGTCATTCTGTGCCACAGGTACCTCTGATTTGCCTGAGGTCCAGTTCAAAACCACGTGATGACTTCTGAAATACTCAGTAGATAAAGATTTATGGGATGATTTTACATTCCTGAGAAAAGTGGGGCAAGAGAATATAAATAAACATAGTTATATGGAGAATACTGCTATTTGACAGCTGTACTCCATTTATGTAGTGAGAAATCAGGTGACTAAAGATGACAGAGAACTAATAATTTTGCCTACAGGGACAAGAAATATATAGACTCATAAATCCCTCCAGGAGGAAGACGGCTACACTAAAACAATAACCTTTACTTATAAAAGTTCTTACACAACGGGATTTCTGATATTAAACCAAAACCAATGTCTTACACTGAAGTTAGTAAATAATTTGAATAGTACCCTAGTAGAAAGTGGTATAAAACACTGCAGCTGCTTTTAATTTTTTTACACTGAATATAACAGGAAACAAGAAAAGAATTTGTTATTGCCTCTTATATTCTCAGGTTTGTAGTTTTTCTGTAGAAGGAGAAAATAAGACAAATTATCTCCTAGGTATTTGGTTAGAGATCATATAGTCCCTGGAGTCTCAGTGGAAAGTGCTCACAGATTAACTGTATGCAATTACTGCATCATTTGAGCAGACCTAACAAAATAATGGAAGTGAGAAAGAGAATGTAATGATTTACAATTGCTCTATAGAATAGAGTTATAAGCATGAGGTTTATATGTTACTGGACATAAAAGGAATGTGAAATATTAAGTGTTTCCTGCAACAGTCCATTTTAGGAACAAACATTACAAGCATAATAAATTCAAAGGCTTCCAGAGACAAACTTGTTAAAATGTTTGTTTTAGCAAGGAACCAAAGTCAAACCACTAAGAACACAGAAATCCAAGTCTCCTCACATTGCAGTGAGTGGCTCCACAGCAGGCTCCAGATTTGGGGTCAAGTTTTCACAGCAGTGATTTAGGAGCCCACGTCCCATGAGCATTCCCTGTGGCCACTCTCAGGTTAGAAGTGACTTCCTTTCTTTCAGGGATGGCAGGACAGACGATGTGGCCGCTCTTCAGCTGCTCCCAGCCAGCTCTGTTAAGCCTAATTTGCTTAGCCTTCGAGGTGGATGGCAGCTGAGGCAGGCTGGGTGCAGAGGTGGGGACATCCCTGAGGAGCAATAACCTCTTAGGGGTTATTGTCCCATGAATCCCCAGAGCTTCTGAAAGGACAGCTAGAGATGGGCAAGCAAGCAACAGAAAATCCTAAATATCTTTGAGAAGTGAAAGAAATAGCTTAGACAGATACGTTAGACAAATTTTAATTCTCTGTGTTTTGTTTTCTTTTTTTTTTAAGGAGAGATTTGTGATTACTCAGATGTGGCCAAAAAAGGGTGGAGAATTTACATCTGGATATTTATTTCACAGTAAGCCATGGTTAATATTAATGTATTAGAGCAAGATACAATTTGGTATCTATTATTTCACTCCCTTTGAGTAGAACATGGAGTTCTTCAAGAAATGTCACCACTGAAGCTGAGGGTTACACCTGCACCAGTAAATAAAATGGATCAGGGGCTGCTCTGTGCCCTTGGAAGTACGTGGCATGGCATAGCTTGTGTCTGTACAGCCGAAGCCTTCCTTACTGCCTCGTGGGAAGAGTCCCTGTTTGTGCTGTCCCCGGGTTGTCCCTGGGACTGGCAGATGACCACCTCCATGGGCACTGATGTTCAGTGCCACCCAGGGTGCTCCCGCTGCTGGCCCAGACAGCACAGGTCCCACCCGCCAGCCCCCCGCTCTGTCTTCAGTGTCCGGGGGGTGTTTCACCGTGCCTACGGGCAAGCAACTGAGGGGAGGGAACCCATCGTGGGGATCTTCTTCTGTCTAAGGCCCATCAATAGGAAGGGGAGACAGAAGGTGCCCGGTGTGGGTAAGGCAGGTTAGGGGCTCTGCGCCTCTGTCTCTAGGAGCTGTAAAACCACACCAGATGGCAGTTAAATTGCTAAAGCTAGCTGGGAGATGGAAGTTTTTCTAAGTACTCCTCCTTTTCCACTTAAACAGGTCAGAACTAACCGCATTTATATAAAATAGTTTGAAGGGGATTGTATTTGGGAAGCAGCTTTGCCTAGACACTGACACAGTGTGTATTTTTTTTTATCTGAAACAAGTTTTTGTGGTGGAATAGTGGCACTATTCACACCAAGTGAGGCTTTAGGATTGAATTTGATAACGTTAAGGAACAGTGATGAATAAGTTAGATTTGTGTTGGGTTGCAAATGAACATTAGATACTGCATAACAGTTTCCTCTTTGTTTGGTCTGTATCCTTACGCAAATCTTGGGGCTTGAATCAGGATTTTCCACTACTGGGCTTATGATGGACAGATGAACGTTCATTTAATAGAGGGCGGTGTTGCATTATATTTTCATATACACATGGACATATATAGCAAATGGATCTCAGAAGACTTTTACTTCAATTAGATAGTACTGCTGTGAATAATCATTTCAGCTTTTGTTTCACACAGTTACAGTTCTCACTTTCCAAGGGGTGAAGGAGAGTGTACGTGGGTGTGCAAAGGCCGGGAAGAACAATGTTACCAAGCCTGTTTGTAAAGAAAATGCACGCAACAACACTTGGAGTACTTAAGAGCGATTTATGTAGCCATCTAGATAAAGTTACAGGAGTTACTGTTATGCTAAGTGCATAATACTGTGTTAGTCCTGCTTATCTCATTTCACTTACTTGACAGACAGTTCTTGTACCAGACCAGTTCGTGCTTGTGTGAAATAAGCGGTGAGAATAATGCACAATTGGTCTCATTTTAATGTTTTTACCACCTGGAGCCAGAAATGGGCTTTCAGTCCAAGGAACAAGGAAGCTCCTTTCATAACTTCCTAACAAGCTCACGCTCCCTCTGTTTGACATCATGCTGCACACAGTGCGTCTTTCAACAGATGTCGTAGAGCTGATTGATGAGTACCTGCTCTTCTCTTAGAGCTAGGAGTTATTTCACTGCCCAGAAGCACAAGTAAAAATGAGGAGAGAACTAACTCTATGTGTAGGTAAGGATACATAAAATGTCCTTTATTCCCTTTATTGAATATGACTTTGATCCAGTATTTACCAAAGTCCTGTTCTCTGCTAGTAATGATAACACATTTTAAACACTGAAAAAACGCACCCATAACTTATTGTAGGGGGCTGATATAAGAAGCTGTCGTTGTGTATTATTAATGGTGTGTCAGCAGGGGTGGATGAGCCACAGAAGGACCAGCATGGCAGTAAATGCTCTTGAAGACTAATACAACCTGCGATTCAGAAAACTTTCCTTGATTATACTAAAGGCAAAGAACACAACTGGACGAATCTGAGAATCTCAGAACATTGTATGCATGCTTTTTATTCCTGGGACAAGGTGACTGGAAACAGTAGCTTTCAGAAGTAAACTGATGTGCTTGCTTTTAAATTTACCTTTGTCCCAAAGTAAATATGAATTCAGAGACTGTAAAATGGGATAATAATACAAAATAGATTAAAAAATTGAAAATGATGATTAAGAATCTAAGATAACATCACTGAGGAATGTTTTCCCCATTTTGCCTACAGGTAAAGTCTTATGAATTTTCCTTTTGCATTTTGGTGCTTTCATCCATAAGACATTTGAAATGTATTATTCATATGGAATACTGAGGAAAGAAATATCATATTACTTATATTAGACTACGTTACATTAAACATAGAAAGGAATATAATC
This sequence comes from Ibidorhyncha struthersii, assembly GCA_013398815.1. NCBI lineage: Eukaryota > Metazoa > Chordata > Aves > Charadriiformes > Charadriidae > Ibidorhyncha > Ibidorhyncha struthersii. The sequence continues at coordinate 230,808 of VZSZ01008378.1, forward strand.
TGCTGATAAGCATGTAGGAGTTTAATCATACATTTAATTATATAAGTTATAGTTAAATTACCAAATTGCCCAAACAACTGACAATCAGGGATTAAAATGCATCACAATCCTAGCTACAATAGTTAATTGTTCAGTTAATCATCCTGTAAGGTTTAATGCTCTGTCATTCTCTTGCTACTAATTGCTATCAGAGTTTCTTTTTCACTCTTCATTGAATAACATCATGATTCTCTTGATAAGAAAAAACCCCATCACTGTGGTCATATGACACAAAACACTGATCAAGAATGAGCTCACATCATCAGCATAAATGTGCTAAAAAACATTGACAACACGCCTTTGTACCAGCAGAATTTATGCCAGATCTTCTATTACCTTCCTGTGCCGCTCTAACTTTGTGCTGGTTCAGCTATTTTAAGTCCTCTTAAAGTCAGAATTAAACTGGCAGAAAAAAGCCTAAAACTAGCACAGACTCCGTAGTGCATGCTCCGGTTAATCTGACAGAAACGTGGTTGTGTGATGGTGCTTGGGCTTCACGGGTGATCTGACAGGGCTCCCGCCTCTGAGAGACAGAGAGTGGAGAATGCAGAAACTTTGAAATTGGGATAAAGCAGAAAACCTTCATGGGCCAAACCAAATCCTTGGGCTGGAGCTCCAGTCAAACACACAAAGTGCATTGGTCAGAGCCCGGACACCGTTGCATCAATCTGTTCCTAGCAGGGACAGGAGAAATGGATAGCTGACACCTAGCGCTGGCACTTGAGAATGAAAGGATGAATCATAAAGAGATTCCTCTGATTAGCCCTTATCACTGTGTACCCACGGGTCTTCTGAAAGATTCAACTTGATTAGAAATAGTTTTATCAGAAAAATTCTTCTTTCAGCAGAGAAGGGGCAATTCCTTGCCTCCAGCAACTCTCAGTAATTTTATTTCTTACTTTGTTGAAATTCCCTTCAAAGAGGTTACTTATAGGGATCAGACAGTCTCTGTTAGAAGTACACTTGAATGCTTTCTGTAAGAATAAAGAAAACTGGCAGCAAGTTAGTAACAATATTTTTTGCAAGGAAGGTGAAAAAATGTATTAAAATACTTTTTACCAGGTCTCAGGAGTGTCTTGTATGGCCCTTAGTAGTCAGATAAAAGGGTCTGTGTGATGTTTACACAGCCTCCCGCAGAGTAATTGCCATAGCAGCTCGTATAAAAGCAACAGTAGAAAGGTGTAAAAGTCATTTGCTAGGAAGAAATAGGAAGCAATCGGCAACACTTTAAACAAATTATTGCCATGAAATCACTCTCTCAGCTTAAGATAAGCACTCCAGGTCTGTTAAAGCTATAACAGCCCCATGGCTTCTTCTCCCAGGATATTTTTCTGCTAAGTTTTTATTCATAAAATGAGGGATGCAACGGAGTTATGCTTTAAGCTGGTGCTGAATATATTTGTTCTCAGGCTATGGCTGGTACCCCCACCCCTGTATGAATACATATGTGGGGGGGTGTACATGTGGGTGTATGTGTGTGAGTGTGGATGTGTATGTGTGTCTGCGCAAGGACTTTTCCAATGTGTAATTAAGAGCGATGTCCTTTTGCAACGAGGCAAAATCTGTGCAGGTTAAGCTGGTTAGAAGTAGCTGTTTGCAGAAGAGCCATGTGCAGATGTCCGTGGTGAGTAGCAGAGCTCTGAGCTGCCCCGAGAGGGAAGCACTTGGCACAGGTGAGCTGGAAAAGCAATGTCCTTTTTGGGGGAAACCTCAAGGGCGGGAGGACTTTTCGGGCTGCCTGTGAAGCTGGGCCAGCTCTGTGGCCACCCTGGCTCTCTGGGAGGGAGGTGTGCTCTCCTGGCCCTCTGCCTTTGGAGGGAGAAAGTATCACCCCCGTGAATCCCCTCCCCTGCCCTTGGCGAGAGGCCACGTCCGCACGGAACGTTTGGCTGCTTGTTCCAGCTCCCAGTTGCCATATCCAAAGGGCACTTGAACTGTGTATCCAGTTTGCTGTTAAGGGTAACTCGGAAGTGTTTGCTTCAGAAATACTGTGATTCTGTCATATTCCTGGGTCTGCAGGGGTTTGGGCTATTATTTCTGCTTAAGTGTCTTTTTAATTAAACCTCCTCTCTTTTGGGAGCAGATGGCTGTGGGTGTAATGAATATGAGACCAATCACTTTTGTCTTTTACTCCAAACTCATATGTCTGCCCATTCGCCCTGATGTCACTGGTAGGATTAGGAGTGCAGGTGGGGACTAAGCGGATGAGCTCTTGAGAAGGAAATTCTCATTTTGTAAATCTTCTTTCTGAGAGAAACTTGGCTCTCTAGAGATGCAGGGCTCCAGGGTTATGATTCAAAGGGAAAAACCGGAATAGCAACGGGATGTGGTAATACACTGCATGTATATGGGCAGACTCAAGTTAGCAGGAAGGGAATCAGCGATGAGGCGGGATGGTCCTCAAGTATGGGGAAGGGGCAGTGACTGGGAGGGATGGGAGGTTCTGGGGCTACCTCTGCTGTGAGAAAATGGTTCTTGGCACTTGCAGACTATGCCCAAGCAAGGCCCGGGAGCGGGCTAGGAGGCAGCCACTGGCGCTACTCCCAGGAGCCTGCTGACAGCCAAACGGTAGAGGCGGCTGTGGGCCAGTGCTTAAGCATTTTCCCTGGCCTTGCTGCATTTATTGGAGCAGACATAGCAAGAGCAACACCGGCATACACAAAGAAGAAGCTGATCCGGGAGAAGAGAGATCTCTGCCATGAAGGAGGGGAAACACTCCCGGTGTTCCCAGCGAGATCTCTGACGGACAGAGGCATTGCAGGTAATCCTTAAATCAACAAGAAGAAACTGGTAATGAAAAGCAGAGATGCTGCAAGTTCCCACTACAGACTTATGATGGAAAAGAGCCAAGAAATCCCCAGCTGCCTGTTTTTAGGTATCATCTTTTTTATTTAGGTGAAGACATGCGGCTGCAGACATAGCCCCTTCAACACAGGGGCTATGCCTTTGTCAGAAGGAAGAGATTTGTAGGTGTCACAGGATTAGGGCTCATAGACTTTCAGCAGTGTTGCTGTAAAAATCTGCAGTAAGCTCTAGTTTTTATTTTGTCCCTTTCTGACCAGCCCAGCACCACATATGTTGCAGCACTCATCCACTTTCTTGGATGTAAATTCACTCAGAGGAGATGGTGAAAGAAGGATGCTGCTGGCCTTTGCTGCTGCCTTGCCACTAGCCTGGGAACCTTCGTAGCCATACTGGAAGGAACTGCTGTTAGCTTTGTGATGCTCATTCATTTTCTTACCTACGGCAGCTTAAAAATTACTGAATGTTTACACTTACTTGTGCCACCAGTTAATTAGTCTCATTTTTAATTTTGAAACATCACTGAAGTTGAATCCATTTTGCATTTTATCATCAGTCATCGGATGTGTTCTGCATATTCCTTCAAGCTACTGTATTTTCCTTGCTAAGGTTTTAACTTTTGTTAATATTAAGTGAAGATGCATCTTGAACACAAAAATTGGATCCATCTCTGGCTTCAAACTTCTGCAAAATTCAGGCACAGTGCAAGACAGAGTTTGTTCAGGCTCATGTCTGCATGGAAAATATTCAACCCTGTCTCAAGGTTTGTTTACATGTTTTTTGATTTCAATATTACACGAACCAACTGCTATTTAATTAGTGAGGCATTGTAGAAATTCTTCTTATGGGTGTAATTTGCTTTGATCTTTTGCCTGGGGAAGGAGTTTAGCAATGGAACCACTGTTCCTTCCTAATATGAGCACACATAATTGTAGTTGCTTTGTCCTGGCTGTGGACTAGATTATTTCTCTACTGCTTTTTAAATACTGCTTCTTCCTCCCAAATAAATTCTTCTCGTCAGGAGCTAGCCACACTTCTCTCGCTTCTTTGCTAGTCTGTGGTGGTTTAGCCCTCACGCTGCATGCTGCCGCAATTTTTTTATTAGGCCCTTTCGACCAGGAAAGAGATTAGCGAACATCTTTTGGAAGCTGGATTCATAACCTCATGGGTTGCTTCAGATCTTTATTTTACAGTTTTTTACATATGTGTGGAGAACAAACAACATCCAACAATTCTTACCTATGCAGCCAGCAAACTCGAAAGAGTAGCACATGCGCAGTTATTTACTTGTTATGATGGCATTGTCACATTGGGGCTTTCTGGGGCACCTATCCCGTTGACCTCTGTGGTATAAGGTGGCCTGAACCCTGTGCATGATGCTCTTTAATTGTATTTACTCTGGCAGGAAGGAGTCTGCCTGGACACGCTGTCAAGCAAAGAGCAGGAGGTGAGTCTGGTCCCTTTCCTCCAGGAGAAACAGCTGGGCTGGAGTCAGGCTGGGAAGAGGGGTTAGCAGGTCACCTTGGGGTCAGGGACACAAAAATCTGAGTTTGAGTAAAGTCTTGGTTTCCACAGAAACAGCAAGTCTTCCCTCCCACTTTTTCATCTCTTTCTTTCATCTCGCCCAGCTCCTCCCCGCATTCTTGCCATCTGATGTATTGGGGCCAGCTAGCTCAGATTCATCTTTCATCAGCAATAGGAGGAGCTGCTGACGCTCTCACCGTGCACGCCTTTTGCAAGCCCAGCAGCTAAAATATTCGCCTCCACTGGAGGCAAATCCATAGCTAGCTATGACTGTAGACCAGGCTACAGCATACTGTGTCCCCCAGAAGTGAAGGCTGAAACAGCAGCTGAAAGGGCAGAGCAGGCCTTAACCCTCTGGCAAGGTGAGGACACATCAGGACCTGTGTGCATAAACTGGGAGGGAAAGGAAGGCAAAGGGAAATGCTGCAACAGGCAGAGAGGAGAGCAAGTCCCCCCTTCCCCTGCCCACACTGCTGAAGGGATGTGCATGGAAAAATGAGTCTTGCACCCATTTATGGTATAAATCGTGAGGGATGCAGAGTGAACTGTGTGTGTTCACTTGCAGTGATTCCATCAGTGACCGTCTGACTGAGGTTTTTACCCCTGTAGATGATCACGCACTTGTTCCCATCGCTTTCTGACAGCCTGGACTGGCAGCTTCAGTAGCTTCCTCTAAATAAAAGGTAACGCACAGCACAGCATGCCAGGCAATCAGCATTCAGTTAATGCCACAGCTTCCTTTCTTCTCCTCTTTTCTCACCCCCTCCCATGCCCACTCCCTCTGAAGTTTAGCATCGCCTCTTGCTTTTAGGAAGAGCAATCTAACAGACTGAAGAGAGCTGATGAAATAGAAGAAAGCTCCTTGCATGGTGACGTGTCTCAGCGTATGCTGTGCCTCACAATCACACCTGTAAAATGGGGGTGATACTTCCTTGCTAAATGCAGTGACTGTGGAAGTGAGACTCTGCCAAGTAACCAGAAAGACCGCTGGATAGCATGGCTGAGGGAAAAACAGTGCTGAGCTTGCCTTCCTGGCAAAAGAAAAGGTGAAGCCTTGATTTAACAGAACAGGGAGAAGCATAGCCATATACCTAAACGAGCCGGCAGCTGTGAGAAAGAGGGTAAAAAACACTTGTTGGTGTGCATTTATAAGCAGTGCTTTTGCAGTCCCCTGCGTGATATGTTTCTGCGACCTTCTTAGCTTCTCCTTACTGAACTCAGGCTTCAGCCAGACCCTCCCGACATCTGGGCAGAGACTTCACTCTGCTCATCATACAAGGAGCTATGCAAGCTGCCCAACTCACCTCTCAAAGCAACATAACATTTTCTACAGCTCCAGTATCCTCATTCTGCACGCAAATATATTTTACACTGTCCATACAGGTTTTGGCATGGTTATTATTATGGGCTGGACTTCCTGTATGAACAGGGGGCAAGGAGTTTACAAACTATCTGTGCTGCAGCACCGCGTTATAAAGCTTCCTGCTTATTTGTGCAACTGAAATAAAACAAAAGGCAGCACCCTTCACTGTGCCCTCAAGGTATTTTGGCCTCAAAGTCACGGATGAGCCGGTCAGACCCCTGGCAAGGCTGCCAGCAAAGGGCAGGGGGTGAGGAGTTGGTGAAGGGCAGCAAGGGGGTGAAACGGGGGCGTGCTGATGGCAGCTGTCCTCCTCTGCCAACGCCTGCAATACAAACGTGGCCAGAGTTAGGTGAGATCAAGCTCTTGTGATGAAGGGAAGCAGGAGAGTAAAAGAAGGTACAGAGGTAGAGGATGGACAGCCTTTAAAATTCCCCAGGCTCGAGGAAGGACATAAAAAAGATACACTTCTCAAACTGCTGAGTTAGGAACCAAGTGGGGAAGAATTTTTTTTCCTCTCTGTCCCTTTGTTGCCCTCTTCCTTCCTACGACCTCTTCCTTGACACGATGAGTCACTATCCTGTGGCGGAGGGATGGGAAACTTCGAGCCATAGATCCTCTCTGTCACAGCCACACTCCCGACCCCAATTCCTCCTGATCTCAATCACCTCGGCTCCACACAGCACTTGCCTCAGCTACTAGCAAAGCAGCGCTAACCACCTGGCTGCCTCCAGACATGCATTTTTGGGACATCCAAAACAACAATTTACATTGTAGTAAAACCTCAGTCTCATCACGGTTCCTCTGGAGCTATAGAAGTGAGGTAACAGGTAGAGTCCACACTTTGATCTTTCCCAGATGATGGAACTTCCTCTGTTCATTATAATCACCCAAGGATTTACTTAGGCAATTGCAGGCCTGATAAAGGCCAGACTTTAAAACGGCTATTCAGCCACCTCAGGAAAGAGAAACAGGATGCCACAACGGTGCTGCTGCCTCGTCCTGGCTGGTGTCCCCAGCAAGGCCTGCCTGGCCCTGGGCTGCTCTTCAGATTACTCACTAACTTCAGCAGCAGATGGGCGCCTCACCACTCATTGCAGACTTGTGTTGTACCAGACCCGTTTTGAACATGGGGAACCAGAGCAGATAGCTATCAAACAGGGCTGAAAATATGGTTTAGACCAAATCTTCCTTCACATTTTGAAAGGCTTCTTGGGAACCCTTGGACATCTGGGGTATGCGTTAGTGACTGGTGTTTCTGCATGGCATCTTAGCTGCCATCCTCAGTCAGGATTTCAACAATTAACTAGTAAACTGGGGAGTAATTACAAGCCACCTTGCCATCCAGAGGTAGAACAAATCCAGGCTGTGTGTGACAGGGATTGAAGCTGGAGAGAAGTGTGGCACCTGGTTAAGAAGGAGATTGTCAGTTTTTCCCTTGCACTAGGAAAATTTGCACTTTCTCTTGCACTTGCATACCATTTTTTTTGTAACAACATATACAATAACACATATTTACAAATAAAAATACTTAAAAATACATAATGGTAATACATTAAATCCTGAAATCCTTGCTTCAGGGTCTTCACGCTTGATAAAACAGCTTTTGAAAAACTTGAGGATACTTTAGTTAGTTCATAAGCCATGACTAATATTAAGAATGACATTCCTTTCCCAATACGGCATTGACTCATACCTTTTCTAAGCTACAGAGCTAGTAACACCAGTAGGGAGCTCTGCTTTTGCCTCTCCTTGGATCTCCCGGAAGGTGGATATAAGGGGTGACACTGCCTGTCCTGAAATAGGTGGAAAAAATTCTACTACTTTCTGTGGTAATGAAACAGTCTGGAAGGTTCTTTTTAATGAAATAGTAGATGACAGACATCTTGAGAAGTTATACGTAGTGCTATTTCTGTACTTATACTGCAAATTAAGCCATGCAGCAGTGGTCGTGCATAGCAGATCATGTATAAGCTGTACTTCAGAGTCTGTGTTTCATGTGACAGATCAGTACTTTCCATAGAAGTGCACTTTTTTTGCTGCTACTTTTAACAGGAGTGTTTTATACATGTGAAAGCACTCTTGAGTGAACTGGAGTGTTTTGACCAAAGAACTCCTCCAGAATCCCCAACTCCCTTGTTTTTTCAGTTGACGTAAATATGCCATCATCATAGTCAAATTGTAGGGTGACACACAGAAAATGCACCTAGTCCCAAGATTAGGAATATGGCTACAGGTAACTGTCTTTTTAAAAGAAAACACAGGTTTAGGAGCAAGGTTGCACTTTCTTTAAGCTGTATGTTTCATATATGATCCATATGAATCAATAATTTTGCTTATAAGCAAACATACAAACTTTCACTTGAAGTTTAGCTAGGGTTTCAAATTTAAGTCTATTCATTCTATTACATATATTAGTCTTCAAAGCTTTTATTCATTAAGATATGCAAGGAAAAATGTAAAATCTGATATAAACGATTGATCAAAAATACCATTTAGATGCATTGTCCTGTTCTTTATTAAAGACAAGCTTTTTTATATGATCAGCAGCTTGTGAAGATATAAATGCAGATCACAGTAGGTCTGATTTGGGAACAGATTTACTGCAGCATCACACCTATCCATCCCACAACACAGAGAGTTCTCTGATGTCCGACCTGATCTTAGGCATCAACAACAATTTCTCTCTTGGCTTTTGCTCTTTGCTGAAAAAGCATCTCCCCCTCTTGCAGCTACATTTCATCCCTGGTTTTCCCTTTCCACTGTCAGGTTGTGTAATAAGTCACAGCAAGGGCATCTAATCATCTCTAGAATGTGACAACATTTGGTTCAGATTCCCTTATCAGCATCACCTTTCCTTCTGCCTCTGCCTCATCCTTAAAGAAGACCAGGCGGTGGGCCTTAGAGATCAGTCACACGTCGACCGCTTCTTCAAACACTTCACGTGGGAAACCGTTCAGAGGCATGATTGTTGAGCTGCAGACCTGGAAAATAACTGTCATCAAGACCTTTACATCTGTCAAAGGAATTTCAGCCCAGTGACTCCGCTTTGCCCCTACTTTTTTTTTAAACTTTAGTGAGACTTTGGATTCTTTATGACTTAAAACTACTACTGTGGGGCATTACTTTGGGAGGAGTTTTACTTCAGAAAAATGTTTTTAGCCAAGAATTAGTTACACACCTTCAAAATGAAAAAGGCCTTTATGGTATCGTGTGTTGTGATTAAGATGAAACCGTGTGCTTTGTTTCTTTTGTTCCTATTGATTTGCAGAAATAAACACGCTCCTGCAGCGCCAGGAAAGCCGATCGCATCTGCCTCTGAGCTGGTGGGGCTGCACCAGGTGTGGGGCAGCCTCACCTCTGCCTCGCTGGCCCATGGCCCCCAGCCAGCCCTGCCCCTACCCCCAGTGGGGCTCAGCACTCCCCGGGCTGTCACGGCAGCTCTGCAGACCGCAGAGGCTGCCCTGCAGTCCATCAGCCAAAGGGAGCCCCAGCCGTTTGCTGCAGGACCAACACCAGCCACAGGAGCCGGGTCAGGCAGAGAGGTGGTCCTTAATGCAGCCGTACTGGGGGAGTCAGGGTCGCCCTGATCCTGAATACATCACCTTAGTCTGCGCTTGACTCTAACCAGGTGATGAAAACCTGCTGAGTTTGGTTGGACTGAAGGCTGGCTTGCTTTGGTGTGTTCTGCTAGATAATAACACTCAGGTACATTATTACCAATTTTGCTGAATCAGGATCTGATTGTGTTGGGATATGGCCCGCTGCAGAAACACTAAATACTGTTGCTTAAGGTTGCTGATGACACCAAGCTGTGTGGAGCAGTCAATGTGCTGAAGGGAAGGGATGCCATCCAGAGGAACCTTGACAAGCTTGAGAAGTGGGCCTGTGAGAACCTCATGAAGTTCAGCAAGGCCAAGTGCAAGGTCCTGCACATGGGTCTGGGCAATCCCAAGAACAAATACAGGCTAGGTGGAGAATGGATTGAGAGCAGCCCTGAAGCCCTGAAGAGAAGGACTAGGGGGTGTTGATTGGTGAGAAGCTCAACATGAGCCAGCGATGTGCGCTTGCAGCCCAGAAGGCCAACCATATCCTTGGCTTCATCAAAAGAAGCATGGCCAGCAGGTCGAGAGAGGTGATTCTCCCCCTCTACTCTACTCTTGTGAGACCCAACATGGAGTACTGCATCCAGCACTGGGAGTGTAGCGATAGGACCAGGGGGAACAGTTTTAAACTGAAAGAGGGTAGATCTAGATTAGATATTAGGAAGAAATTCCTTACTCTGAGGGCGGTAAGGTACTGGACCAGGCTGCCCAGAGAAGCTGTGGATGCCCCATCCCTGGAGGTGCTCAAGGCCAGGTTGGATGGGGCTTTGACCAACCTGGTCTAGTGGGAGGTGTCCCTGCCTATGGCAGGGGGGGTGGAACTAGATGGTATTTAACGTCCCTTCTAACTCTAACGATTCTATGATTCTATGGTATACCTGCATTAAAAAATACAAAACCTGTTGCAAACCTGACCACTATTGCATCTCGTTAAACCTTAGAAGATGCCAACTGCTTCCTACTGGAGTGTTTTTTATATGCAATGGAGTTAACATGTAACGGCACTTAGTGCCTTACAGATCACAGTTTGGTTATTTGGAAATTTGGGTGCAAAATTTTTTAGTACATAAACTGTGCTAGTGTATGAATGTGTTTTGTGACTCTTACATAAGTTTCAGATTAAAAGCCAGTTTTTGAGGGCTGTGTGTATGTATTCTAAAAGTTTGGGAAAAAAATGCAGATTATATGTTTTTTTATACATTTAAATGCATCATTGTTAACCTGCTACTACCACTGTATATGGAAGGTCGAAAACATTTTGTGCTCTTACACAATTTGCATTTAAATTCTGTTGAACCTTTTCATCAGATGATCTTTTTTTTTGCTTTGGTTGAATACAAAATCACATCCAAATATTGAAAGTGATGTGTTTTGCAAGCAAATGTTATCTTGCCTCTTCTTCCCTTGCTGGTGACGACAACCTTAAAAAGACATGTTAACTTTTGTGAGGCTCTGCCATGTAGAATTCAAAGTAGAATGTTTAGTAAGTATAAATAAAAACATAAAACCTAAGTCAAGGTTCAGCTTTGACCTTAGTCTCCTCCTTACTATATTAGCCTTTGTATACTACTTACTGAGTAACACTTCGAATTCACATAGCTACCTTTGCCTGGAGATCACACAGAACTTGAAATAATTATCCACCAGCAAGAACTACAACTATTTAACATGTCTCTTAGCCTAATTTACATCTGATTTCCCTGGTAAGTCTTGCTGTGGTATTTTTGCCTCCAATTAGACCAGAAGAGTAACCAGGGTTAGCTGGAGAGGGTCAACTCCATCAGCCTCCTGCTGCTGCATCCTGGTAAGAGGGCTTGGCTCTGAACGCGATTATAGGACTTCAAGCAGCCAATGCACACAGGAAGGATATAAAAAAAGGTATTTTCTCCTTTCTTTCCTTCCTTCTTCCCTTCCTCTCTTATCCCTTCCTTCCATCCTCCTGTCCGTCCATCTGTCTGTCCTCCTTCCTTCCTTCCTTTCTTTCTTTTCAGACAAAGTATATTCCTTCATTTCCCCTAAAAAAATGCAGGCATATGTTATATTTCGCACTGCAAGACATTCAAAGGCATACTGTCTCAGCCTGCCATGCATTTAATCTGAAAGGTTCATATTCATATCTGTTAACTGTATGTCCACAACTACTCATAAAGTATTCCTTTATAGTCTGTGTTGTGAGATATGGTTTTTCTGGGTGGATCACCCTAGGCTGATGGTCTTATGGTCAGACCATGGTGAGAAAATGCAGATATTCGATTGGATGTGGAGGAAAATCCATACATTCAGCACAAAAGAAGCACATTAGGGGAAGATCATCCTTGTAATAGAAGAAAAAGTCAGCAGCTCATAGTCGACTCTGCCTGTCAGTCACCAGCTGTGGCTACAGGGTTATCAGTCTGTATGTTTCTGCTGAAGATGAGGAGATACTAGCTTATTTCCAAGAGACCTTTAATTGGCTTTAGTCAAGTAACATGGAGCACTGATAAGTTATCAACCCTTTCTAATCAGACACCAGTTCAGTTCTCCAACATCCCAGCTAGACCCATTTGGCAGTGGTCATATGTCTGTAGCTGGAAGCAGCTGCTGGCGCAGGCAGAAGTTTCATTTAAAAACAGGTCACTGAGCAGTTGAAAATCTGTCCTCCACAAAACAACATTAATGTTTTCACGTCAGACGAAAGAAAATACATTCCCAAAGGGGATATGCTTTGTGTACATGGCAATGCAGAAGCCTTTCTAATTACCACCTAGTCAAAGAGGATGTTTTCTGTTGTGCATGTATGGCTGCATGGTACTCATTCCTGGCTGCGTTTTCACCCCTGTAATTTCAGTGCTCATCTGTAATGCTGGAATGTGTGCCCAAAGAAGAAAGCCTATGAAAAACAGATTTGTAAGAAAAAAGAAAGTAAATCCCCTCTTCCTTGAAATCTAGAGCAACATCCTCCCTCACACTGTTACAGGACACTTCAAAAAGATGGGTGTAGCAAAAAATTAAAAGCATGCTTTGGCTTTGTGTTTAGGAAGTGCTAGCTCAAGTAGCAGCAGGTATCTCGCCTTTTCTGCTTTGGGTTTCCCCACGTCAGAATTGCAGTCTATTCCCAAGCACACTCCAGGAGCATGCACACCAAGCAGATACTTTCTACTTTTCTGCAGATACTTTCTTTCAGATACTAATTTTCAGCACAGATGCATCCCATCTCCTTTGTATAATACTGTGACACATACTGACCACAGACAGAAGGTGTCTCTTGCAGGGACTCCATCATTAGTAATAGCTCTGTGGAAAGGGACCTGGGAGTCCTGGTGGACAACAGGATGACCATGAGCCAGCAATGTGCCCTGGCGGCCAAGAGGGCCAATGGCATCCTGGGGTGCATCAAAAGGAGTGTGGCCAGCAGGTCGAGGGAGGTCATCCTCCCCCTCTACTCTGCCCTGGTGAGGCCGCATCTGGAATACTGCGTCCAGTTCTGGGCTCCCCAGTTCAAGAAGGACAGGGATCTGCTGGAGAGGGTCCAGCAAAGGGCTACAAAGATGATTAGGGGATTGGAACATCTTTCATATGAGGAGAGGCTGAGGGATTTGGGTCTCTTTAGTCTGGAGAAAAGAAGATTGAGGGGGGATCTTGTTAATGCCTTCAAATACTTGAAGGGAGGATGCCAGGGGGATGGGAGCAGTCTTTTTTCAGTGGTGCCCATTGATAGGACGAGGGGTAATGGGCACAAGCTTGAACATAGGAAGTTCCATCTTAACATGAGGAGGAACTTCTTTACTTGAGGGTGGTGGAGCACTGGAACAGGCTGCCCAGAGAGGTTGTGGAGTCTCCCACTCTGGAGACATTCAAAACCCGCCTGGATGCTGTCCTGTGCAACCTGTTGTAGGTGACCCTGCTCTGGTGGGGGGGTTGGACTAGATGATCTCCAGAGGTCCCTTCCAACCCTGACTATTCTGTGATTCTGTGATTCTGTGAGTATTCTCATTAATTTCCTCTTTTTTTTTTTCCTCCATTTTTTTCTCTTCTAATGAAAACACTGCCTGAACACTGAATATATTTCATCATTAGTGGAACAACATATTTATTGGTGCAAAGATAGGTATAGTTCACAGAAACCTGTAGCATAAGTTACTCAAAACCTCATTGCTTCTTCATTTCACTGCAGATTTATGAGGGGTCTCCTGTCTCTTTGCATACTTTTGAATTCAGCTTTTGCCAGGCACCTTCAGGAAAGAAAAACTGTCTTGTGCACATTGTGTTTTAAAATAAAGATGTCATGTTTAAAACCATGGAGTCATTGAAATCTGAGATCATCTATTTCTGGTTTTCATTAACATAAGCTACACATACTTACTCACCATGACACATTACACAAGTCCCAGTCCACCCATCACTCAGAAACCATCTCAGCCTGAAAATCAGTGGTTAAAGCATGCTGTAGCTCCTGGCCCATGCATATACCTGATTCTCCTCAGCATGAGAACCACCATGCTCAGGAAGGCGAGGGGCAGGTCTCCAGGGTAAAGCATCCCGAGTACCTACCTACTCCCTTGTGCCTGCCTGACCTGAGGAAAGGGGATGGTGCACAGCACACATTTAGCCCCAGCATCTGAGCCCCTGGGTCATTCAGGGAACTTGTGTGACTTGTATTTTCAGATGGAGAATTTGAGACACCTGGAAATGAAGGGCAACTGAATTCAGAGCTGCCTGAAGACTTTTCTGGATTTTTCCCAACCTCCCACAAAAACCTCTTGTGCTCTGGGGGCGTGGGCTGAGACCTACACTGCCTTAGCTTCTAACTCATCCCTGTATCGGTGGCTTGCTTTTCTTCTCATCTGTTTAGGAGATAACATTAGAGCCACAGGTCCAGCCCACCCCCAGCCGGTCTGGAGCAGCTCATTCCTGAGCATTGCTCCCCTTTTCCCCAGGCTTGTTTGCAATGTGTTAGTGATGGCGATAAAAGTCGGCTGAACTGAAGGCAATGTAAACAGACAAGTACTGTCTTCATGCTGTCCCTCTGAAGTGCCTCCTAGAAAGTCTGGTAAAAGGATTTGAATAGTTTATTAAGGACAGTATATTAAGGACATAACTACCTTTTTGGTAGCCTCTCTGGAGACTAGTAACAAGGTCGCTCATTTCTTCCATGACCACAAATCATCTGAGTGTCTCTTGTCTACGAAATGGTACATAGCTTAATTAAACACAAGCCATAGCCTAGTTACCCAACGGCGAGGCTTTGGCTGCGGTTTGCTGGGGCCAAGCTCTGTCCCTGCAGGAGGAAGGAGCTGCTCAGAGCCCCAGCAGGCTGGGCTGCCCCTCCAGCCCCAGGATGCTCAGGCTCCTATCGGACAGGCTCCTTTAAATCTGCAGCCTTACTTTCAATTTATTCTTGAGAAACAGCAGGCCCTGCAGAGAAAAAAAAAAAAAAGAAAAAAAAGGAGAAAAAAAAAGAAAAGAAAGAAAAGAAAGCTTTCAATTCAAAGCGCATAGTTGTGAAAAAGCCATGCTCTGAAACGGGGTGAGGGAAAGCAGCTCAAGGCATATACTCTACCCTGGCCTGTACTTAATTATGTGTTTTGAATTGAAAACAAACGTTTTTAAAATGGCTACTGAGACGCACTTCTCGAATGAATCCAAGATGGTGGCAGATGTTACGGCTTCTGTGATAAATGATTTCAAAGGCGCCGAGACCCATCGCCTTTTTAAAGTGACAGCACTTGGGTCTCTACAGCCGCTTTCCAGCTCTCTGGCGGTTTCTTCGCCTGACTGTTTTCGGGACGCCTTTCCACCCCACGTTTCACAATATTGCCACATCATTCAAGTGGGATGAAACCGAGCCGTTTCTGCGACATTCGTGCAGAAGGACAGCCACTGTGATCTTAAAGAATGTGGCACCCACAAGCAGACACATGGCTTTGATATTTTTTATTTTATTCAGAGCCCTCTAATTTAGAAAGCCATGTGTCACCAGGAGAAACCGAATGCTTGCTCGCAGTGATCGTAGCCTCCTACCTCTGCCCGCTCCTCTCTCCCCCACAGTAGTTAACGACTCAAGAAGTTGCTATAGAAGTTGCTCAGTCCCCCCCCCTGCCATTTTGAGGAAATGTTGTTTGCTGGCTGCCAGTTAGCCAAGAGGGTAAACTGGAAGAGACAACCACCACGGCACAAGCCTTAAGAAACACTCAGCTCTATAAAAAGTCCAGAAGGCTGTAAATCATAACCAAGAGTAAATCATCAGCGTGCCTTAGAATAATGGCATCGTTGGTAGTGATGCAGCAGGAAGAAGCAATACATTCAAATACAACAAAAGTGTTTTGAAAAATAAATGTATCCTAAGCACCAACTTGGGACTGCCACATACAGTAGATGTGGAAAATTACTAATATCCCAGTATGGGAGATGAACGAGGGGAAATAGTAGTGGACCAAGATATAACGTACTGGACAAAACAATTGTCATCTAGCTCATATTTCCTCTTAGATGGAAGACAAGTCTCCTCTCAAACAAGTCTTATAGTTTTACAGTATGACCCTTTCTTTTCTGCAACTTGCCACTGCTTTTGGAAGTGATGGTGCTTCCCAGTTTCCCTAGCCTGAGCAGTTTTGCTGGCTGCAGGATGCTCTAGGAAGGTGATACAACATGGGTTTGAATCCTTATAGGTTTGGGAGATGACTCTGAAGAGCCTTTTAACCTCTGGGCTGTAAATCCTTATCAGAGCCAGGTGCCTTCCTGCACCCTCATTGAGAGGCTAAGTATCTCACCTGGGTACCAAAGGTGCCTGCTGACCCCTGTGGGGATGCAGACATTTTCCCCTGTGCTGCCCACCAGTTCAAGCAGCACTGGCCGCTAGGCATTTCATCTTCAGGGATATAAGTCTCCTGGGGCATCACGTGGGCAGCTGATGGCCTCGTCTCTAGCTAGTGGCTTCTCCTTTGATATCCACACAACAGTGACTACCTCAGTTCTTACAGACCAGATCCACAAGGACTAAGTACAACTAACTCTTAATTTCAGTTGGGTTTATGGACCTTTGAGGGCTGATCTGACATCTCTTCACAAGTTAGCTGAGATTCCTACTAAGTTTTAAGCGTCTCCTTTTGCTTAGCAGAGGCAGTCCTGCACTTCAGCTGGATGATATCCACCCTTCCTGTCTTTGGTATCTAAATGATTCCCCTAGGCTGCTGTACAGAGTTCCATTGCCCAGCCTAGATGCTAAGGAACAAAACACAACACAACGCCACGCATTTCAATGCTGAAATCCTCCTTATGAACCTAATCCCAACCACATCTGAGATGCCTATCTTCTTTTGTAGGATAACACTTCATAATGGTGCTCAGGTTCCACAAATAATAGGATGTTATCTGCTACAAAGTTTCTCCAGGTGCTATAGCTGTGATGAGATTAAATGCCTGATTGACAATAGTGCTCTTGGCTAAGAGAGATTCCAGGTTACTTTTTGAAGCCACGTACCAGATCTTGAGCTGCCCATCTGGCAGCTTAGAAGACTGAGCCTCATCTTTATTTCTTCTCCTTTGTTCTGTATTTGATTCTAAGGTATGATCTGAAAAAGTCACTTCAGGTAAGCAGCCTACAGGACTGAGGAACACTTTTCTTAGTGTGAAAGTATGCTGTGCTTCACTAGAGAATGTGTAAAAGGAAGGATAGGCATATTTGATAAAAAGTGAGTTGGCGGTTCAGATAGTATGGAGTATCTCTCTAACAAAGCCTACAAATGGTAAGCTGAAGCTGTATACCAGGGGAGTTATACTCAAAGGGGCCACAGATTCTTGTAAACACTATAATTTTTCTTGAGAGAATGGTAACAAGCTGCAGACTGAACTAGGTTTTCTTCATCAGAGGATGGAAATCCATTCTCACCTGCTACAAAGGGACATTTCTGCAATTTGTGGTGCAACATAAACATGCAGTTTATGTGTGTATTGTCATCTCTGCCATTGAATCACAAAGAAATGTTGCCTCTTGGAACTTATATAGAAAACAACTGTCTGTCAGTGCCAGAAAATGTGTGCTATCCTGCAATCAAGGTGATAAAAAAAGATAAATTAACATCAAATTGTATTCTATTACTTGTTAAAAATTGTATTGTAAAGATCAAATTTTGGAAGGATAGAAGGAAGATAAAATTACTTATATTGAATTACACAATTAATTATTAAGCTACTAAACACGCTTTTAGTGATTCTTTGCACTGACAACACTTAGCTTCTATACAGCTGGGAAGAGTCATGAAATACGCTATACCTCACCCAGTTAGTTCTGCTTGACCTCCCACTTGACTGTTACACCTCGCCTGTGATGGAGACCATGACCTGCTCTCAGGTTTCCCACTTGTGAGTGTTGAAGTGTTAGTCCCATAATCCAGTTTGTAAGTGGACTGTAAGATGGGTGCATGAGGCACAGGCAAATTCCTGCTGCGAGAGATAAGTCTCCAGCAGTCGCAGGCATGCGGATCAAATGGTGCAGCCTGGGGTCAAGGTTCCAGATAAGCAGAAGGTGAGTTCCGGGAGCATCTTGCTCTCTTCTCCTGAGTAGAGCCTTGTAGCTCATTTTCTTTGCTATTTCATCTTGTAGCAGCACAGAGATTTCTTCAAATATCAGCTCAGTCTTGGAGTTTCTCAACACCAGTTCCTGTGAAAGCAATAATATGATTCTTGGCACAAACAGGTACTTTCTGCATCAAACTCCTCATTCTTTGGATACAGAACCTAAATGAAACCTATGGACTAACTAGCAACGCTTCTTAGGAAATCTAAGAGAGATTGGTCCCAGCATAGCCATCAAAACAAGATGAGACTTAGCTTCTTCAGTTTTGTATTTTATTAATTATTCAGTAACACTGTCATTCACTGTTATGAAAAAAAGATGTGGTGCTCTTCTGCACCCAGCTATACTCTGCCATTCTGCCAGCAGTAGCCTTTCAGAGGATGAAACACAGCCACAGGTATATAATAGCTCTTGGCTTATGCTGGGATCCTGAACGGTGTTAGAAACATTTTTTTCATTTGTTAACTAGAAAACACGCCAAAAAGTCACTTCTCTGCAACCAGACTTTGCAGCATTCTGGCACCTCGTGTCTTCTACAGTGTGCGTGGGGGTGTGTCTGTATGCCTGTACTTGCCACATGTGCATACACATACAGCTACGCACACAATGGTCACTTGGCTTCTAAAATGCCTTGGTGTTACTGCTTGATTCTACTGTATTGTAAGTGTAAATATTCTTTCCTGTTGGTTTCTTGACCTGGGCTAGGTGTGGTGAGGGCAGTCATAAGACAGTGATTTTATTAATATCTGTGTTGCTGTTTTCCTTCTGTGGCTTTTAGCTCCCTGAATTGCATTGCACAGTTGGTATAGTTGTTTGGAGCTTGATCCAAGAAAAAGACACACACACCCCTACAAACTGGGTACTTGGCCCCCAGAATGTAAACTGACAATCACCTCTCCACCACTTCAACAAAATGTGCTGAGTGCCCAAACAGAAAGCCATCAATGGTCAGCTAATAGGAAAAAAAAAATAAAAATATGTGGAACTGTGTTGGAAATCCTGCCCAACTCCAGCTGTCAGAGCCACGGTTAGAGCTGCAAACCTGTTGTGCTCCTCCAGAGAGGAGACACAGTCTGTCCTTTTGTGGGACTTCTTCTCTGAGCAAAATGGGATGGGCACATTGTGGCTGCTGCCACATTGCATCTGATGGTTCTCTTGCTTAGATGAGCCTCTTACTCTGACCGCTCAGAGAAAAGAAACCTGGGGACCTGTCCTGCAGTGGGAAGGGATTCAAGGCACTTGACGCCAGGCACCTCATCCCGGCAGCCTGTTGTGTGTGCCTGGAGGATATTCTACACTACCCTGCTGAGGCTGTGCTGCTGTGCAGGGGAGCAAACTGTACATGGCATGACAGAGACCAGCTTCTTGCCTTACAGGGAATTTGGGTGAAAAAACTAAAACCAAAAATAATCCTGACAACAGAGATCGGAAGCCATGCCTTTTTAAGTCTAACATATTTTCAAACTGTGAGAATCATCGAATGGTTGGAAAGGACCTTAAAGATCATCTAGTTCCAACCCCCCTGCCATGGGCAGGGACACCTCCCACTACACCAGGTTGCTCAAAGCCCCATCCAGCCTGGCCTTGAACACCTCCAGGGATGGAACATCCACCGTTTCTCTGGGCAGCCTGTTCCAGTGTCTCACCACCCTCATAGTGAAAAAGTTCTTTCTAATATCTAATCTAAATCTACCCTCTTTCAGTTTAAAACTGTTACCCCTCATCCTATTGCTCCACTCCCTGATAAAGGGTCTCTCTCCACCTTTCCTATAGGCCCCCTTTAGGTACTGGAAGGCCGCAATAAGGTCTCCCTGGAGCCTTCTCTTCTCCAGTCTGAATAACCCCAACTATCTCAGCCTGTCTTCACAGAAGACGTGCTCCAGCCCTCTGATCATCTTTGTGGCCCTCCTCTGGACCTTCTCCAACAGGTCCATGTACCTCTTATGTTGGGGGCTACAGAGATGGATGCAATATTCCAGGTGGGGTCTCACAAGAGTGGAGCAGAGGGGCAGAATCACCTCCCTCAACATGCTGGCCATGCTTCTTTTGATGCAGCCCAGGATATGGTTGGCTTTCTGGGCTGTGAGCGCACATTGCCAGCTCGTATTGAGCTTCTCACCAACAAACACCGCCACAATTCACCTTTTTAAAGTAGGAACTCATCTCTAAGATACAGCTGAGATCCTGTGGCCAGTGCTGTGCAGAAAGCCAGCATAACCCTGATGGTCCTGCCATCCCCAAAAATTTAGAAAGAATTGCTTTTCTTTTTCGTCACACCTTGCTAATTTACCACTATAAATACTTTTCCATTATTTTGATCACTGTGAAACACCAAGCCTTTTCTTCTGCCCCTGGGAGAAACCCCTGTTTGTAGCAGTTTACCTCCAGCCCATGGCTGAAGCATTGGACAGTCTCTGCACAGGAGAGGGACCAACACGAAACACCAGGCAGAGTTTGGTGTTCCTCCTTGTTCCCGTTTGTGTGGCTGCAGTCGGCACATACTGGCTGTGAAGATGAGAAAGGAAAGCCGCTCCTGCAAATGCCACAGCATAAAATGATGATGAGGGAGGAAACACCAGAGACAGAGGAAATGGGAAAGGACAGTTCCAGTTCGACTTGCACAATCCAGCAGCCAGGCAAGTACAACTGGGAAAACAAATAAGCTGTCAGGGAAAATAACAAATGAATAGAGACAAAACACCCAGGAAAGAGAGAGCCTGATCTAGGATTTGTAGGCAGGAAGTTTCCCTCAGCAGTATTATTTCAAGGAAAGGTTAATCAAGAAAATGTGGTTTTCATTTAAGCCATTGGCTCCATCTGTATCAGTAAACTAAACAGTGCTAAAGCCCATTCTCTGGCGCTGAAGCTGGAGGTGTAGTCTGGCCACGTCCCTAACTATTAAACTCTCTTAACTTCCAAAGCGGAGTGGCCACAGGTTGGCTGCCTTTTGGGAACAGGCCACATGTGAGCCATGACCAGGAACTCCTTGGGATAATTGCTAACTGGCATGGTTAAACTGTGCCAGGGACCTTTCAGAAAGTTAAAAATGTTAATGACTGAGTGCACGTTCCCACATGTTGGCATTTTTTATTATCATAGATATACTTACGGATGCCAGTGTATTTGCACTCCCATTAAAAGCCATCATCTAGAGCATTTGATGGTGGGATGTAAAGATAGAAGTTGAATTGTGAAAAGTATAATGCAAAGACGTTGGGGACATTAGAAACAGCAAAACCTCCGTGTGATCCAATATCCCGTCTTGAAGAGTGGGCAAGGACCAAAGCTTTCAGGGGAAGCTGGCCAAGTGCCCCATGGTTCAACATAGTCCCCACGGTGCCAAGCATCTGCCGCTTTCTGCTGTAACTCTGAACGAGTTAATTTACAAATCAGTTTTTGAAAGAGCAATTCAGATCATCTCTTCTCTTAAGGGGGTCGTAAAATAGAAAGTATACTTTATAATTATCTGCCCATCGTATTTTTGTCATTATTTTGTCCATTCAGTCACACTGGCTGGGTCACGTGGAGCATCCTATGATTCTCTTTGATGTGAGGTAATGTAATTGACTTTTTTTTGCCATGAATCTGGTTGCTGCTTTTTTTTCACCTATATGAGACAGTAAGACCGAAACCAAAGACTTTACAAGAAGCTAAGCTAGTGGGCAATCTAGGACTCCTGGTTGTCACTTTTACTTGAATTTTTATATAACATCATATTTGTCCTGAGTGAGAGAAGTGACCTTAGATTATATGCATTTGTGTTGGGTTTGTTGTTGAACTTGCAAGCACCATGGAAAAATAAACCACAAACTGTACCTGCCCGCAGTGTATTTAAAATGGTCTTTTGAAGATGATGGCTCTTCCAAAGTAACTAGGTTTCACACTGGAAGCAGGCTGGGAGATGCTTTACCTGTAGGAATGCTGGTGTTACTGCTTGACAATGTTAGACCAAAGCTGTCTGAAGGAATTCTGTCTTTGTTACATATTCAGATCAGAAGGCATTTTAAAATCTAAATTCCACTGATTAGCCCCATTGATGCCTGTGGCAATTATTCCTGATTTTCACAAGTGAAAGTGGGAGTCAACTCCACTGTGTTCTACAGGTTGAATCAATCGTAAACTAATGGACAGATCAGAAGTTATTAGACAGCCAGGCTGAAAAGGAACATGCCTCCTTCTCACCCAGGTCCTCTCACTGAACATCTGCTTTCCAAGTCGTTTCCTTTTACAGTGAGTGCAGTTCTTCCCACAGTACTGCACGTAAGAGTGCACTACTGCTTTAAACAGCAGTTAGGGTTAGTTTGGTTAAGCCAAACTTGGTGTAGATGACTTGGACAACAGGTGGAATTGAAGGAGAGTGGGGAAATTTTTGCACACAGAGGTGGAATCTGGTCTCCAGACCACTCGCGGGAAAGCACAGTGACATCACTAAGTTTGATGCCACCTTACTCCAGTGCATTAGAAAAGAGAGTCTGGCCTTGCTGACCTTTTTCTTTTCCAATCTGAATGGGTGCAAGCTCCTTCCTTAAAAGAAAATAATGACCCCTGAGGTCAGTTTTGTTATTTTGGGTAGAGTTCCTTCTTTCAAGCGGGCTTCTGTATAGCACACGAAACAATTTCCAGTCCCTTATCAGAGGACCAGCCAAGGAGTGTCTAGTGCACTATCTGCACCTTCTGAAAGAAACAATGAGAACCCGAAGGCAGACAGAGAGGCGAGCGCCAGTACACTCTCCCCCGAGAATGGCAGCAGGGGTGGGAAGGAGGGGCAATCATCGCCCTGTTGGGAACATAATAGCCCCTGGGTTGGCCACTGCAAACAGGAAGGGTGTGGACAGGATCTGAGTGCAGCTGCTGCTCTGCTAACAGCATCTGTTCCCACCGGCTTTGATCTGCGGGCACGCGGCATTCTGTGCCATGAGATAAACACGCTCCTGGAGTGGGGTTTGTTTGCCTTACACATATCTCCCTAATGAGCTGTGTGCCCAGGCAGCCATACACTTCAAATCCAGGAGCAACAAGACCAAA
This sequence comes from Ibidorhyncha struthersii, assembly GCA_013398815.1. Lineage (NCBI taxonomy): Eukaryota > Metazoa > Chordata > Aves > Charadriiformes > Charadriidae > Ibidorhyncha > Ibidorhyncha struthersii. The sequence continues at coordinate 253,717 of VZSZ01008378.1, forward strand.
CCTTTCTGGGAGGGCTGCAGCAGGTCCTCGCAACCTTTTCACAAGTCTGGGAAAGATGACATCATGCGCGGATTGCTCGCCAGGCCCAGATTTCTCACAGCCCAGCATAATCATCCTCCTCACTATCGCTCATGCAAAACTGGCCGGACTCCTTCTCTCATGCTTGCCTCTGTGGTTGAATCCCTCGGAGCAGGGCACCCAATTTAACATAATTAACTCTCGCGAAGAAAATTATTCTAGTTGGCTTCTTGGCATGGCTCAAGCACTTTGTACACCCTAGCTGGAGCCCTTAGGTTTGGAAACGAGCAGGGGGTTACAAGTTCCCAATTAACAGAGGCCAGAAACACTGCCTTGCTGGGAATAGACTTGGAGTTGTGCCTGCGGGCCCAATCCAACTCCCAGTGAAGCCAACGGGAGGCTGTTCAGAAACTTCAAGGGGTGTTTGTGAGCCCCGTGGCACATGAGGAGGGAAAGTGAGTAAGTGTAATGGTCTGGGCTGTTTTAGAAGCCTCTGAGGTCTCTCACCTTCCCAATCGACCAAAGGCTCACACTGAGGAGAAGGGAGGGCAGCTGAAGGTCGCTACTTCATTCCCGTTTTCAGAGATTAAGCATACCTTGGCACAGGGGAATGATTGCATTTGCAGATGACATTCTGGAAATGTTGGAGTCCTCCCGTGTGTTCAACTTCACTGGGAGTAAACCTGAGACAATGGCAAACTACCTGCAGATATTTTGTTGGAAGAAAAAACAGGGAAAAAAGTAAGCAGGTCAATGCTTATTGAGAAATCACTCCGCTCTGCTGCAATGTTATCTGTAGCCAAAGGACTGTGTGTGCTGCCTGTCTTCTTTAGGAGTCCACCTCAACCCATGAACTCTCTGGGGGTTCCCTACACAGAGTAATCGGGTGCAGAAATCCATCTGGAATTGTCTTCTTCCTCCAGTCAACGAGTGGGCATATACATGGTGTGAGGATATCATATGTGGGCTGGAGAACAAGCAACCAGCTGTGAAAATGGTGGAAGCTGGGGGCAAACACTGGTAGATGGGGACCTTTATACTCCTTGTACTGATGTCCAAGGTAGCCATGTCACGCTACGTGATGACAATGTCCAGTTTAGCTGCAGTCCTGGGAGTAACTGCCAAACTCAGCTGTGTACAGAAGTGTTTGCTGAGAGCTCAGTTGGATTGAGAAGAAAGACTTTTCACATGTGAAAAATGAGTCAGGTAGACACTGAGGGCCTTGACTATGTTGCCATTTGCAAATCATTTGTATCTCTGGGACTTTTAATGAGATTTTCATTAAGGAGAACAAACCAGCAAAACTCTACTCTAATTTGCAGCTGCCCAAACCCATTTGGCCAAATTTCCTCAGAAAATTATGTGGTGGTTGCCTGTTTGTAAGCCACAATATGCCAAGTCCTTCAGATGCTACCTTTGATCAACTTCATAACAGTTTGCCAGGGTTAAACATGAATTAGGACCTTAGGATATGGCTCTAAATAATTAAAACTCTGCCAGTATTTGGTGGGGTGTGGCCACTAAAAACTAAATAGATCATACTCTGTCCGTGTTCACAAGTTTGTCGTTCTTTCCAGTGAAAAGCTGCAGGCAAATAATTGTTTCTGCCTGCGTCAGGGATTAGGCTTTTATTTTTTTGACGGTGAACTTCAAACTTTCCTTCAAGTCTGTGTCATTTGTTTTGTGAACGCTAATACTGCTGTGGCTTACTGATTTTGCTTCTTCTTCATTGACAGTCATTATGGCTATTTCAAAATACTCTTCTTGTATTCAGCTTTACTCACTTTCACTGAAGTCAGGGGAAAGACACCTTCTTTTGTCCTTATGAAAGAGATTTCACACAAGAGACACTGGACTATCAGGATCCAAATCACTGTGTTAATCAACTTCTTGCAACCACCAAATGTAGCCACTCCGCAGTGGGCAGCTATGGTGGGCTTCTAAACCTGAGGCACAGGGAGCACCCACAGGGCTCAGACAAAAGCTCCACAGCACGTTTCCCTTCAGCTTCAAAGAGCTTTGGATCCAGCCCTGCAGGCACTTATTTCAGAAATACAAGATTGTGGGAAAGAGAAGAACAAGCATTGCAATAACTTTTTGTTTTGTTTTGTTTTGTCATTTTTTAAAGTTCCTTTCATCTCCGACCAGCCTAGTGCACTTTCAAAAGTTTATTCCTACAATATGTGGACTGAAGTCAATATCAATAATTTTACAATAACCATATTTCTCTGATTTACAGCCACAGTATTAAAAAAATGCATGTTAGATAAGCATTTAGAAAAAAATAAGTTATATATGATATTTATGTTATTTAAAAGTTTATAGCAAAAATCTCAGCAAAAACACTGACTAAAGTAACTTCAGATATTATAAAAATCTCTGGGCTTTTAAAGAGCGGTTGGAGTTCATATTTTATGGTCACAGCAGAAGGCTAATTTCTAAATCTATCTAGTGGTGGAAAGTGGCTGGCTCCTCTACACCAAAGAGGAGAGAGCAAAGATAGAGCTGCTGCTTATTAACTAAACATACTCCACTGTGGGCAGTGGCTGACTCGCTCTTTCTTCTCTGTTGTATGAACTCATATGAGCCTCTGTCCTTCAAGGCCTTCATGTCCTACTTCTGTCTTCCATCAGTACTGGGATCACCCCTTGCCTCCTGTTCAGCCCTCTGACCCTCGTCATTTCCCCAGGATCCAGCCAGGGGGTGGTTTATATTGCTGTCCTGCGAAGATTTGTATGATAGCAGGGGAAGAGGGGAACAAAGAATCTCCCTGAGAAACATCAGAGGTATAAGATGGTCTCCCGTCAGGCACTGTAGCTGGGAAAGGACAGGGAACAGTGTTCCGTTCCAGCTTTGAAAATGACATTCTTTTCAGTATCTTGGAACACGGGGAACAAAGTATTTGGGGAAGCTTAATTAGACCCAGGATATTTTAGACTTTATCAGGAACAAACATAAGCTCCTGCACACATTTAACCCAGTGCATGGAGATACTCAGGTCTCAGAAAAAAATATTAATTTATTTCATATTTCCAGAGGCATGCTATTTGTTTGACTTCTTTTGACTTATTAAGTATTTGTGGAAACTTCATTTTATGCAGGAAATAGCTATAATCACCAGCAAATATGACTTTAATAACTAAGATACTGGGAGCCATTTTTGGTTGGCACTAAAACCCACACACAGTAAAACCTTGTGATAAAATAGTCTATTTTCTTATCTGGAGGTGAAAGTTAGGACAAATCGACTGATTAAGAAAATCTTCAAGCTAGATACCATATATCCTTTCTAAAATTAAACTTTGGCTGAAGATTCATTTACTTCCGTTAGATGCACTCAAAATGCAAATATTGACAGTAAAAAATAAAGTCCATAGAATATTTTGGTTTTGAAAATAATACAGTCACTATCATATCTGACAGGTAAAAGAATATAAAGCACAGCTTGAAAAACAAATTTGTGAATCCGGACAAGAGTTTATTAACAGTCAATTTCCATTTTGTAACTTAAACACCAGCAAAATGTTTTTGACATTTTTGGTCTTCCAGCCTGAGGAGGGTTCATGTGAAAATACATATGCACGTGCAGGTTAGGGCAGCCACTGACCCTACTTCCATCGAAATAAATGGAAAGACTCCCATCATTGCAGTATTAAACTTTAAATAGGATAATGGAAATGTTATGGAAAAGACTCAAGCCCTTTGTGAATAGCAGTCTTGGTGGATTTGTTTCTCACCCATCCCCACTGCCTGTGGGACACACGACTCTCAGGCTCCCTACCCAGACAGTCAGACACACAGTAAAAAGTAACGCTGGTCCTGGGAATCATAAGGGGGGAAAAGGACATGTCCATGAACAGGGACAAACATCTTTCTCTAAGCAAAGCTGTCAGATCCATTTAAGCAAAGACCTGCTCAATCTTTTCCTCTGGGGCCACTTTTTCCTGTCTGGGAACGTCTGTGGCATTGCCTGTCTGTTCCCGAGCGACCATCACTGAGAGGTTTAGATAAGGCAAGAAATCGCACTCAACAGTCTTATGATCCCAGGCTCCAAGACAAAATAGGAAGGCTGTACTTTTGCTGCCACTCTTTTGGAGGGAAAAAAAAAAAAACCACAACAAAAAACAAGCATGTATCAGCTGAACAAAGCTTACATTGTTTGCTGGGAAACACTGATCCTTAGCAATTGTCCTCATTTGTATTTGCGTAACAGACGTGCTTTTAGGTGGTCCAGCTCAAGTATTAGTATGGGGGTGGCAGTTACAAGCTTTAGCTATGTAGCTGACTCTAGAATACATTAGACGAGGCAGAGGAAAAAAGAGTTTTACTACCTGTGTCAGCATTAAGTTATAAATACCTTGGCGTGAAGCTCGTGTCCTGTATTAGAATACAGGGCAGAACACAGTGACTGCAGATTGCAAATATAATTAATAATATCTCTGGAGCTTAGAATTTGGTGTTTTAAGCAGGGAAAGATGTACTTCAATAATCTATGACTACATATACAGTGATATTTATCAAACATTTACATATGCAATGATACTAATCATTGAACAAATATAAATATCCCTTATGCCTGAGCACCTGCCTTCTAATGTATGTCAGGTGTAGGCAGGAGGTGCAGGTGCCTTTCGTATGCAGTAAAATGGTCAGAGCCTCCTGTGTACCAAATGACGGTATACAAGGAGCTGAAGGCAGCAGCTTGAACTCACCACATCTTTTAGAGATTAGAAGGATACCAGAACACTTGGTCCAAACCATCTTTTGACATGAAGAGATACTTCATGGATCAAATACAATTATTATTTATTATTTGCACTGGGAAGGGACCCAGAGACCTTAATCACCTACGGTGTCTGTTTCTCAAAGGCACTGTAAATTCTCATTACAACTGTAGTTGTAATGAGAAAACAGGCCATGCTCTGCAGACCTTGAAAGGCAGGACTCTGCTTTCTGTTTTTAGAATATGTAGCAGCTGTTGATGAAGAAGCACAGCACAAAGATGCTGATGTACAGAATTACGGGCTGTGCCTTTAGCTGGTATATATTGGCACAGCTCCAGGGACATCACATTATGTGCCATGCCTTCAACTGGTATATACTGGCACAGCTCCAGTGACTTCACAGAGTGATGCTAACTTACACCAAACTTATCTGGCTTTATATCCATAATTATTGCCAGGAACAATACACAGTTATAAAGGAGAATTATTGTTTGAAAGTTTGAATGAGAGGCAGACAAGATGCTCTCTGTCTCCCAGGATAAGATGCATGCTGGCTTTTCCTTTTTCGTCATTCAGGAAAATTGCCAAATAAGGGCTCAGGCCAGCACAGGCTGAAGTCAGTAGAATATTTCCTTATCATACCCTGGGATTTTTGCTCTTGGATCTGATACTGCTTCAGTAGTGGAATGTGTTTGGCTTGGTGCAGGTTCAGATCAACACAGTATTTTTGACAGATATAAAATAACATTGGGAACATCTATCAGAGGCAGTTAATTTTTGTTCTTTGGATGAGATCACACTGGACATTAAATCAAAGTTAAAGCCTAGGTCTAAGCCCTACTTGTCCTTCTCTTTAAACTGTAGATACCCTACCTTTAATGAGAGATGCTCCTGGAGGGGGTTGTCTCACCTCTAAGGTGCGGTGTGATGGAAGGAAAGCCAGAGGTGTGAGGCATGTTTGCGAAGCCATGCAAGCCCAAGGGGACAAGGATCCTGGCTCAGGCTGGGAGTTAGTACTTCCTTTCCTTCATTTTGTTTCTTTTCAAGAGCAGCAGGACAACCACCGGCACCTCAGGGGGAGGCTTTCAAGAGAGGATTTTCAGCCTAGAGCTCTCAGCAATATGTTGGGTATTGGATCTGCTGCAAGTACTGGATCTGTTGGCATGAAGAATCAGTGTCATATGCAAGTAGATTTATATGTGCTCTTGTAGGAAGCTGGAACCAACACCAGTGGACAGGTATGATGTGTTTCTGGCTGTGCTTTAACAGTGATGCTAGGGCTGACAGGCTTCGTGCCCAAGTGAGCAGTCGTAAGATGGAGCTTGACAAATTTATGGAAGAGGTGCTCTGACGTGATGCCAAGAAGAGTACTGCGACAAACTTTACTTAGGATGTCCTTTCGCATCCTGTGTATTACTCTGGCCTTGATAAAAAGTGACACAGATGAGTATAGCTTCATTCATGTAATATCACACCAGAATGAGACAGAGTACCTTAGCTAGCTGGAGATGGCAAAAAGCATCATTCTTGAATTCTGTTATGTTAACAGTTTGTAGCAGTTAGAAGAGCAAGAACATTCTTAAAGATTGACTGAAAATACTTGCTATTTGGTAAAATACAAAGGATATGATTGCACTGCTACCAAAAGGTGACTTTACACTTGTTCAGTGGAAGAAAGGATGAAACCTCATCTTTTCATTGCATGCAACTGAATCAGAAGTTTAAATTTCCTCTGAATCATGAACTGTTTAGTGCACCTGAGCAATGCACATCGCTGACCACTACTTAATATGCCAAATTTCCAAGCTAACTTAATCTGACATTGCTTCATATAAATCAGCAGAGGATTGTGCTCCGTTATTCTACCCTTGGCAAAAAAAACCTGTGTTGTTTGGTTTTCAAACTTGTTCACTGAGACTGCAGTCTGAAATCACCATCAGTGTGGAACTGGGCAATGATGTCTGATTTAGAAAAAAAAAAAGTGCATTCAGGTTTAACAAAATCTATTTATTTATACTGTTTATTTTGTCAGCTTGTTTCAGTATGAGCCCTCCCACTTCAATTCTAAAAAGTCCTTCTGATTTGTTCAGTTAGCTCCAATCCGGATTCATGTTTCAGACTGATTAAACTGTCTTCAAAAAATTTTAAAGGAAAGATCTCAATTTCTGTTAAAAATATTATACCCAGGTTTCCTGAGATGTTTATTTTTGTTTTGTTTTAGGCCTACAAAACTATCACTACCATTTCAGAAGCATATGCCATTTGAATATCCCAGTCTCATACTGTGCTGATCAATAAGGTGCCTTTTAAATGACAAAACTAAAATGCAATATTTAGTTTAGGAATTTTAGTTTAACAAATACAAGTGCAAGGCCCTGCACCTGGGATGAAAGGACCAAAGAGCCCAGCAGAGGCTAGGTTCTGTGTTCCTGGGGAGCAGCCTTGCTGAAAGGGAACTGGGAGTCCTGGTGAACAACAAGTTGGACATGAGTCAGCAGTGCATTGCTGCAACAAAGGCAAATGGGATCCTGGGCTGCATCCACAGGGGCGTTACCAGCAGAGATAGAGTCATGATTATCCCACTCTACTCAGCACTGGTCAGGCCACACCTGGAATACTGTGTCCAGTTCTGGTCCCCACAATTCAAGAAGGGTGCAGACAGACTGGAGAGGGTCCAAAGAAGGGCCACAAACAGGATCAGAAGTCTGGAGAACCTGCTGTATGAGGAAACACTGAAGGAGTTAGGCCTTTTCTCCCTGGAGAAGAGAAGGCTCAAGGGGGACCTCATCACGGTATTCCACTACTTAAAGGGAGGCTACAAATAGGATGGAGGCTCTCTCTTCACAAAGGGCCATATAGAAAAGACAAGGGGCAATGGGTACAAGTTGCACTGGCAGAGGTTTCATCTCAGTACAAAAAAGAAATTTGTACAGTGAGAAGAATCAGTCACTGGAACAACGTGCCCAGGGAGGTGGTAGAGTCCTCATAACTGGAGGTTTTCAAGATGTGACTGGACAGGGTGCTAGATAATCTCATCTAGGCTCCCTTTCCCATGAAAGATTGGAACAGACAATCTTTTAAGGTCCCTTCCAACCTGGGCTGTTCTATGAGTCTATGATTTTGCCTCAGATTAAACTATGTCTAGGCGAATAGGGACAGATAGCTATTGGGACATCTTCTAGTTTCTAAATACAACTTCACATTAAAAAATTCTCTGAAATACACATTAACTGTATTTGCTTGAACTTACTTTTTGTATACTATGAAATTTTAAGGTTTCATAAGTAGATATAAATAAAAGACCACATATATAGATATGTGGCCACTGATGTTTTGTATGCTTTTTAGCAATATACCTTCCTGAGTCACAAAAAAGATTCTGACATCACTTCCAGTGTACAGCAATTGGAGGATATTCCTCTTTTCCTTTTGACTTTGGCTCTGATAGCACAACATTACTGTCATTGAGTGCTAATTAAAGCAAACTAGCCTGTGTGAAGATTGTCTTTGATCCATGCTAAGGAAAGTCTAGAGTGAAGAAAGAGCTTCAGAGCTACAGCACAGGTCTCTCATCTAGAGTGAGCTCACAGTATAGAGACTAGGATCTTAAAGTAAATATTGTGTTGACTTGGGTGTTTTTCCACTGCCTGGCTTCTGCCCAAGTTTTCACCCAGGACTGTGATGTTCTCTCTAAAGTGGCTCTGAAACAGATCAATAATTCACAGGAATTTCTTCATTCAAGCTGCAGAAGTAGAAATGAAGGAGAGCATCACAATGTTATAGTGCTGATATAGTGGATGAATACCCCTATTTTAATAGTTGTTACTCCTGCATGAAAAGCAAGAGTCATATATTCTGCCCTATAGATACAACACACAAACATCAGTCTTTGGAAACCTGGATATGTTGTGCTTATTGTTGGGGCCATGAAATTTTAGACATTGCAGAAAAATCACCAGGCAGTTTTCATGTTTAAAAAGCATTAATAGCCAAGTTTTTCCTGAGTTTCTTCAGAAAAAAAGAAACTGTTTTTACTTGCCATGCTCTAGTACAAAACAGGCGCAATCAGCTGGTTTGGGTCACCAGTGATGAGGGAGATGTTCACAGGCTGCACCATGTGGCTCCTGTAGCCCAACAGAAATACTCTTGGAGAGCAGAAAAAGACTTTCTTTGGTTTCCATGGTTTTAAGTCAACTTTTTCAGAGTCCTCTGCTTAATAGGAGTCTTTCAGATGAAATCTGCTGTGAGATATGCTGTGCTAGCTGATCTTCTGTCTACCTCAGGAGTGTTTTTCTGAATCTGGCAACTAAGCAGGCAGGCTCTGATGCAGGTGCTTCTGGCATTTCTGAACACGTTCTCTATTGCTTAAATATAATGGGGAAAACCAGAATACATTCATTCTAAATCATGACCACCAACCAGCATGGAATTGCGTCAATATCCAGGAGCAAACAGGGTCCATTATGTCTGGAGAAGCTGCCAGATTTCCAGTAGATATTTGGGAGCATTATTTCAGAGAAAAATATTGTATAAAATGCATATAATGCTTATAATTAGCACTAATTTCTTTCCTATTGCCAAGGTGGTTATTCATTAAACGACCCTCCTCTTTCTAATTGATGTTTTGACAGCATACAATGGAAAACAATGAAGATTTTTCTCCCTGCTGTTTTTAAATATGTGGGAAACAGACGCCAAAGGGATTTTTAAGTTAATTAAAGATTCAGTTGGGTTAAAAAAAAAATCCAGATGATACTGGGAGGCAAATTATGTTAATGGTAGAAGTAGTCCGTAGTGTTTCCCTCTATGACGATTCTCAGAAAGATCTACAAGATCCTTGTCCTAACAGGGCTGATGCTAATTAGAGTGGCACTGAAGAAGACAGTAAACTCTAACGCCAATACGTTTACTTTGGTAGGTGAATGAAGCCGCTGCTTTTCCTTAAAGCACATGGGTTGGAGCTTCCAAATAATACCTAAAATAAGAGAATCTTATTGCAAGATGCATACATAAGCATGCCTGAGTTTGAGACAAGTAACCTAATCACAGCTCTGGAGCTAAATGACGAAAGCAAACAAGGGCTGCCTGCTGCCTTCATAGTGTCCGTGTCTCCTGTGGGTCTTTGCATAATAGCAGCCCCCGTGCCAAACTTCACGGGAAGCTGAAGAGTGAGCCTTATCCATAGATGTCACAGGATCAGGTTACCTGCATTCATAAAAATAAGCGTGGGTACAATTAACTTCTCAGCTCTCCTTCGTTAAAAGTCAAACAATCCCACACTGCAGGTCGCTTTCCCTCCTTCCCACACTGGTTTTGTGTCATCCTAGCTTTCAGAAACTACACATTACTAGCATTACAGACACCGAGATCGGCATCTTAAATTACAAAGCAGCTTGCTGGATTTGGGGTTTCCTGTTTTACCCAGACATGTTGCTGGGTTCCTGCTGGCCCCCTATCCCAGATTTCAGTGCACAGTGCCTCTCATTTTATAAACTTCTCTTCTCGTTGTTTAGGGCTTTTTGTTTTCTTTTCTATTCTTTAATTCCTTGTCCAGAAGGGTGGTTATGTACTTATTTCTCTTTTATTTCACCAAAACATAAAGAGTTAACACTTTGAGAGATAAATTGCAGATTATTTCATTATAGATATTTTTTGTGGGATTCATCCGGAGTTAATTAAGTTTCCAAGGAAAAGATCTCCCTCTTCCCTACCCACCCATTTTAATTGTCACACTTCCTTACACCATTCTTTTTTCATTTATTATTTCTCTTCTTGTATAAGGTACAAATTAAGGCTGAGGGCTGCAAGAGCAGGCTCGTAAACCTGATTAACTTCAAGCATGTTCTTTGAATACAATTTATGTCAGTAAAATTAAGCGTTTGCACCTCTATTACAGGGAGGAAGCTATAAATTATAGCCTGCCGATGAAGTGATTCATGTAGAAATAGAAAAGCAAGGGAATAAATGAACGATAAAAAAATGACCTTTTTTTGCAGCAGCAGCATGTAACGGACTTGGCTCCACACATATATTCTGACTTTAGTCAGGAGCATATAATATAACTGGGAGCCTTAAAAAAGCAGGAAGTTTTGAAGAAAAAATTATCAAACTGGAAGTAGCTTTAGAAATGAAAAAAAAAAAAAAAACCCAAACCCCAAACAAAGTCAATCCCAAAACCTAAAATAAGGCAAGCACCAGGCCACCCTCCAAAATGTCCCAAGCTCTGAAAAGTCAAGATCTTTGTTGTACGACATATTTTTAAGTCTCATGTGATGACAGTTTCCAGACCCCCGGCATGTTCCTTAACAAAAATGAGTTCCTTTCAGACTTGAAAGCATATCACAAAACTGTATAAAGTTCTTTTGCATTTAATATTGCATTAGCTGGGACAAGGGTATTTGTATCAGTGACTCCGTAACAGAGTGTTCCCAGCTTGTTGGAAGTGTTTGACTGACCAATAGTGACAAGTGGTCTGAAAAGAGAAAATATCCAAAACAAGAAACACTTGCTAAACAATTCCTTAAAGCCAGATTTTCATCAACTTGAGAGGAACTGCACCAATTTGCCCACAGCAAGAAGCTTGCTTGCTTTCATCAGAAAGCTGTGCAGACTCTCACCATGAGAAAAGATACTTCTTCTCAGACTACAGAAGATACTGCCTCCCACCTTGCATACTGTTTAACATAAAGCAACAGGAAACTTAATCAAGAATTTAGAGGAAAAACAGACACCCTCCACACATTCCCAAATTAACATATTCCCAGCCAAGATATCTCACAATTATAGGCAAAAAAAAAAAAGCCACCCTAAGCCTTGCATATTAACTATAATGACTGAAATGTTTTTTAAAAAACAATAGATCCCAAACCTTGGAGCGTTAACATTTTCTGAGTTTGCTGGTGGTGTGCACAGCGTTTGACACACTTGCAGACCTCCGGCCACCCTTCTGTCTGAGAGCCAGCCCAGGTAGGAATGTGACAGCCTGACAGCCCCGGCACTTAGGCAATGTTTCTTGCTTTACAGATTACTCCTGCTACAGCACTTGAACTCTTAAGTCTCTCAAACTCCTGAAGCACAAAGTAAGAGATAATAAGCCTCACTTTATCTGTTCAGTATTTGTAGCTCTTTCATGCATCAAACATGGTCCTGTGCTACTTGTTGTTCATATTTTTCTTGTAGGAATGTCTTGTTCTTCTGTCTTAGCAGCTTTCTGTATCAACCACTGCAGTCCAGATATAGGAAAAAATGTGAAGGATTTTAACCATTCAACTTAATATAACACTCAAAGAACACAATGCAGCATCTTTCATTACGTGATCAAAATAGACAGCTAAACTGTAAGAAAGTAGTCATATAAATTGAACCATGATGGTGGTTCAATAAAAATACATTTTTATTGTATTTTAGCTGTAGAGCTAATTAGTACGGCTTGATCAGATGGTTAGACAGCTATCGTTCCCAGTCTTTTGATCATCAGTGAAGTGGTCACTAATCAGGGGCTGCCACAGATAGTCACAATGCTTGTAGAGCTTTAAGAGAGCTCATTGCACAGATAGATCCTTTATTATATCTCTGCAATAACACTAAAAACCCTTTTACGGAAGCTTTTGTGTCAGGATCACCATGTGGATGTATAAGGCAAAAAGTAACAGCTCCCATAGCTGTTACAAATGAAATCATTTCACTTTCTGTTGGAGGTTCATTTGCTTCATTCAATGGCCTATTGGTTTCCTTAATTCAATCCCAGACTTCATGTCAGTATGGGCTAGGAAAAAAAAATTGTCTTGGTACCTCTTCATCACTTTCCTCTTTTAGTGCAGCCTAATTAGATCTATCCTGCTGTTTTCTTCTAAAAACAAAGTAGTTTCCAAGCTCAAAATTATCATTCTGTGGTATTCTTACCTCGTATATGAACTGCTGGCAATTGCTTATGTTTTATGGATGATTTTGAACTCCTGAGAAACACAAGTGGTGCCAAGGAGATGAAAAAGTGAAACAGGAAACAATGCAAATAGCTCAGTGATCTGGACTGTCAACTCTATCTTGCTAGCGGGCAAAATAAGTGACTAAAGGTTTATTATGGGAACCTCTGAGTAATTTTTTTAACCATAAAATGCACTAATAGAATGATTACTATAAGCAATATTATATCATACTCCAGTGTACCTCTGGACTGCTGGCAGCTTTTTGATAAGAAAAGGCATCAGAAGAGGGCTAACATGGCTAAAGCCACTCTAACACCCTAGATGAGGCAATGCTATGGCATGTATACCAAAGGTCCACATACTTTCTTCTTGTACACTTGCTCCCGGCTGTCATGATGTGAAGAAATTTAGCTGTATGAAGCAAATCAGACAATGAGGGTAAAGCACCTCAGAAAAAGGAAAAATATTTTAAATACCAAAAGAAAATATATGCCTAAAATTCTGTATGGGAGAATCAGAAACTGCACCATTCTGCCCATGGGTAATGAAGGGGAAAAGAGGGTAGTGGGCAGGGAAGGAAGGGCTACAGAATGAGCTCAGTCAGAGGTACTGTCAGAAATCAGGGATGGCTTTGCTTCTGTGGTGTCTATACAGCAATTATTGGCCTCTGTGCTAAATTTGGCAGCCTGTATCATAATGTCGCACAAAGGTCAACAAAAATGAAAAGACTTTTGGACAATCTTAACATTTTCGTAGTGCACTTTTTGTATGGTGACCTCAACTCACACTTGTGCTCTGTAAACATCCTATGGGCATAAAATTATTCAGAATATTCACTGTGCATTTGTGGCATAGTTGCTAAACTATGCATTGCAGATCTTAGAGCAAATCTAGTATCTCATTGCATGCAAACTTAATCAACAGAATTTACAATTGCTCTTGTGTTAGCAGAATGAAGGACTGATTTTCTGTGAGCTGGAAGATGGCTTCTCTAATCCTTATTGCCTTGAAAGGCTGTATTGTTATTTTCATCACTTGACCCATTACTCTTTTCATCATTTAATTCAATTATAAGCTCTCTTGCTGATGCCACTTGCTTGGATATTTTCCCATCCTTTTTTGTATGAACTCCTGTTCACCTACTGCTTTTTCAATTTTCTAAACTGCCTTGCCATTAACATCACTGCTGGAAGTTCGAAGCTGACACACAAATCCATTTAAAGTAAGGTCTGGGTCTATTTTTTGATCTGATACACATTTAACCAAAAAAGCTTGACAAAATTGTACCATTTCCTCTCCTTTAAGCAAGTGCAAGAAGAATGAATACTTGTCTGTTCTCCCATCATGTGTAAGAGGTGACCTGGGCTGCATTTACATAGAGTAGATGGGCTTTTGGAGGTATGCTGTAAAACAGTCACAGCTCTCCATAGCAGGAGAATGTTTTTCTCCTTCTTGCAGGAAAATCAGAATAATTTTTGCAGAGTAAAACCAGCTCATCAACTTTCCACTGACATGTCACGGAGAATGTTTACTCTGAGGGTGGTGAGACGCTGGAACAGGCTGCCCAGAGAAGCTGTGGATGCCCCATCCCTGAAGGTGTTCAAGGCCAGGCTGGATGGGGCTTTGAGCAACCTGATCCTAGTAGGAGGTGTCCCTGCCCACGGCAGCGGGGGTGGAACTAGATGATCTTTAAGGCCCCTTCCAACCTAAACCATTCTATGATTCTATGATTTTCACTTCATTTTTAAGCCTGTTCAATTTATTATGTCCCCAAGCTGCCCAAAACATAAGAGAGAAATCTATCCCCAAAACTTTAACTGGTACTCCTTCCACGCCATGAGAACTTTATTAAAGCTGATAATTGTCAATGTAGCAGAAAGCCTTGCTTCTTGGAAAGCTCTGGGTCCACGTACTGGCAGAACCAGGGCAAATGAGGTAGTATATTCGGATTTTGTTTGTCTGTCCCCGTGCTACCATGCTGACAACATGTATGATCTGTGTGCTCTGCGGTGCTCTCTACTACATTTTTGAGAAGGGAAAGAGATTGTAAATGGAAGTGTTTTGTCCATCACAGAATCAACTTCCTAATTTCCAAACTAAGCAGGTCTAAAGTCTGATCTGTGTTTATTTCACTGTGTTGCTGGAGGGGAACTGTATGCTGTGGTTCTACTATGTATATCTAAGAAATTTCCATTGCAGAGCTGGCAGGCATGCATGCATGGATACATAAAAATAATTTTTTGTAGTTAGAACTGTTAGATATGGTCCATCTGCACCACTGCTATTTGTACTGGTAGAAAGTTTCTTCCCTTAAAACTTAGGTTTAAGTCAAATGTTTTCATTATTAGATATGATCGCCTGCGCTATACTTCTGTATCATTCCTCTTTCAGGCTCTGGTTTTCTGTTTACCTGCTGAGAACAGCAGCTTCTATACCATTAGGGTTGTATAGAGCAGATACCTTTTGCAACTGAGCAGATCACTGTGATCAAGGCCAATCTGTTAGTACTTGATGTCAGAGAATATTAAATGAGGGTGTTTATAAATCAAGTAAGTGAATACCTCTTCTTTTGTCGACACTCCACTTCCACTGAAATTTCTTCATTGGCTGCATACCCCTCTTGTGAGTTGCTTCAATAAAAAAGTAGCAGGTATTTTCCCTGTAACACACAATTACTGTTCAACTCCAAGTGTAGCATCAGACCCTAAAAGTGTTCATTATACGATACTCAGTCTCTTTCCAGCACAGTCCCCTTACTATCATGACCTCATTTAATATATCGTACTGTATTGCCAAGATGGCATTTTCCCTTAAAATCACATTCATCACTACAGAATGCATTGAGATCATTATTTAATTAACAAACTAGTTAATAATTATTTTTTTCTACCTATATTTCTACTATTATTTTTACTGCTGTTGCGTGCATGCACAGGCCTCATAATGCTAGAAGCTACATGGCCACGTAATAAAAAATCTATACTCAAGCACCAATAATCTGGTGAAAGGAGTTTAGTCTCGATTAACGGTAAGATACGATAATTGAAAGGTGCAGGTTGCAGAAGGAATAAAAGGAAAGACAGTAAATTTCACACCATAATCCATAACCTCAGCCTACCAAATGCTCTGCAGAGTGCTAATGCACAAAGCCGAGGAGAAAAACACCATTGATACTTCTTTTCCTGCTCTGTTGTGATGGACAGTTATTTTGTTGGTTCTGTGGCCTGGATGGCTCTGATGTCATCAAGCATCTACATTCAGTATTTCTTACATAATGCAAGCTGACTGACTGCTAGGAAAGACATCAGTCATTGGAGGTTTTTCAGCAGTGGGTTTCTATCCATCCCATTTTCCATGTACACACCAGTTCAGCTGGATTTCCAGAGGTCCTCACCTCTGGCAGATCTTGTTTAGAGATGAAAATCCCAGCTTAGTGATACAAGCAACACAAACAAAAAAATTCTTAATTCCCTTGGACTAGAAAGGAAACATAAATTTACATCTGGTTGCTCAACTCAAGGCCATCCCTTCTCTGTGTTTTACCTCTCTGACCATATGGATTGCATAGCTTGTACCACCTTCCTCCTGTACATTTTCCCTAGCCCAAGGAGCAGGTTCTGGCAAAGAGGTATGTGTCTGTGTCCATGTCACAAGCTGTCCTCCTTCCAAACAGGTGAGCGAGGAGTGATGGTTGTGCACAGACTCTGCTCTCCACCTGCTGATTCCTAAGGCTTGCAAGTAGACTCTTAAAGTTTCCAACGTTTGGTTCAGGTATTTTAAGATGGGGCCAATAGTTCGGTTTAGTGTAACGGCCAGCCTTCCCTTTTGGTATGACTGACTGAAAAGCTGCCAGGCTGAGTAACTGATTGCAACCAACCTCTCTCTTTCTCATCTGAGTGGAAAAGAAGTATGTTTAGAAAAATCCAGTCACAGTCTTCTGTATAAGTTCAGATGTCATAACAGGCTAAAAAAGCACGTGTATTCTGTTTCACAGGGGTCCCTAAGGAGCTTTTTACACATAAAAAATGAATGAATGAAAACCAAACTGGTTTTAGTCATAAAACCATAGTTGTGTAAAATACTACTCACACTGTAGAGATCATTCGATCAACATTATATCACCATCTCTATAATCTTCCTACATCCCCAGGGTAACATTTGACTCCAGTTCCATTCATCCTGGTCTCTCTCTGTATTAAGCTACTGAAAAATGGATCACCCACCCCATGCTATTTGTCTTCCAAATCTCTCCACTGCCACAGGTGTGCTGTGTCAAATAGACAGCAAGGCAGAGGGGGGAAGAAAGGGGGAGCACCCTCCTTGGCTGTGTTTAGACTCCAGCCTGTTGCTAACATTATAAAAGGAAATTCTTCTGTTTCAGCGCTGAGCGCCTTGAAAACCAATGGCCTCATATAAGTTGCAGAACAGAAGCTGGCCCAGCAGTGGCTTGTCGTAGTGCAAGGGAGAGAACAGGATCACCTTTTCACACAGACTATCTCAAAAGGTGAAAAGAAAGCAAGGCTTACTGGATTAGATCATAGGTCTGCCTTGCCCAGGATCTTGCCTCTGGTGGGGATTGGTAGAAGGTGTGTAGGGAAAGTGTAAGAGCAAAACAAGTAAGCAGCGGTACATCCCCACAACGTTCTCCTAGGTTCCAGTGATTTGTTGCTCTCAAAGCAGAAGTGGCATTTTTGCATTTAATAATCCTTGACAGAATTTTCCTCAGTGATTTTGTCCAATCGCTTTTGAACCTACATGTACTTTTATGTTCCTTGCCACAGGATGTGGCTCGACTCCACGGCTCGACTGTGCGTAATGTGAAACAATATTTCCTTTTGTTTGTTTTGCAAGGGCTGCCTTCACTTGATACCTTCTAGTTCCTGCACTGGAGGAGCCTCCCAACAGTCATCCCCACCTCTGTGTCCTTCATGACCTCTGTCACAAGGCCATCACTCACCCCTTTCCTAGGTATAAGAGTGCTCCCAGCCTGTCTGGGTCTTTTGTTGAAGCCACTCTGCATCGCTGATCATCTGTGCCTGTTGGAGTCCTGCTGTACCTCTTCTGAGATGAAAATGCCAGCATACAGAAAAAGGCCTCAGTACAACACTACTGAGTACTGAGATGATGATTTCATATATCTATTATTACAACACAAATATGTTATTCCTGAGTGGTAACAGTAACTCAGAGCCTACCCTAATAGGTGTAGGGGTTGGGGGGATGGTGGTGGTGGGGGGGGAGTCTGCATTTATCTGTGTTGAATTCCACCTGCCAGTTACTATGACAAGGTCTTCCTGCAGTTTCACATCATTTTTAGCACCAATTTTAAGCAAATCATCTGCTGCATCCTGTGCAAAGAAGGATTCTAGTGTAGAAATATTCCCAAGTGGAAACATAATTTTGCACGTGTCTTCTTAAAGAGAATATAATTTTGCTCTTTCTGACTAAATCATCTCCTGTTCTACGGATTCTCTGGCAAGCTGCCTTTCCCTTACATGTTTGAAAAACAATTTATTATGCACGTTCATGTCTTTTGCAAGTAGTTTCTCAAACTTTCCCTTTTTAGAAGTGGGGGGAAGTATTCCTTCTTTTAACCTTCCAGAGCTTACGATCTTTGCTATTTTCCTGAATTGAACACAACCTTAGCACATTGAGGGATACCGCCTTCAATCTGTTGTGCTCTTACTAGCTTTATTCTGGTCTTTTCATGGTATTTTTAAAGATGTGGTACATATTTGCTCTGTACCTCTGATATATACCTTTAAAGTATCTGCATGCCATCTGTAAAGACTTTACTCTTTAGAAGTTTAAAGTCTCCTTTTTCATGTAATCTTACACATTTTTAAATACATTTTTACACAATTTCCCTTTTTGAAATTACATACAAAGGCATAGATATTCAGTGGTTTTATTGGTCCTGTTAGGGTGTTGGATCTGAGCCTATTTTGATTCCTGTTATAGAGTGCCTGTTCCACAGCAGCATTTATGAATCAAGCCCAGCATTGCTCAGGGCAAAGAGCTGATTGTTCCATCTTAGGTTCCTTGAGTTCTTGGTCCAGGAGGAAGTCACTGAGAATGACTAAACACTTAACTTTGACATCATGTCCCAGCACAGCATTAGCCAATGCTCCCAGGAGCGTTTTCAGTCTCGTTCCACGGCCGTGTTTCCCGTTCTTGTGTTCTCATCTCCACCAGCTTGTCAAAGGTGCTGTGGCATTCCAGTGGATCACTGGGTTGTATAGGTGTTGTATAGGTGACAGAGGAAGGACAGGCCCACTAAGCATTGCCAAAAATTATGCAAATTACAAGAGGACAGAAATATTTCTAAGCTTCTTAGAAAAGTCAGTGACATTTCAAGGCTTGAATCAGACAGACTTTGATGAAATTAGAAATATAGAGCTAGTATTGGAACTAACACTAAAGAAGTTCCAATACATAAGAGGGTCTTACCTGCTGTAAGTACCTAATCTGTAGGCAGCTTTGAATACATCACCCAAGGAACTGTTTCCATGTCTTTGCACTGTATTACACTGCAAAGAGATGCAAGAAGATGACTGTTCATTAAGGTTGGCTTATTACTGTAGTGGGTCCCACAGGGTCTGATATTCTATAATAAAACTGTAATAATTCATGCAGAAGCCTGGCTAGCTTTCAACAGCTAGTGAAGGTAAGGATGGTGGCCCGGAATGAAAGAGTATTTAAAGAAATGGTACAACAAAAAGAGGGATAAACATAAATAAGTCTTTTGTCTTTCTAATCTTGAAACATTCACGCCCTTGTTCAGAATGAAAAAGATGCCCAAGACAAGTAGGGTATTGTACTGAAAAATATTGGCTGCCTGGTGGCTTTGGAAAAAAATATGCCATGTTCACAAATACCTCCCCTGACCTGTTTATTAAAAAGGACAATAAATGACTGAGCAGTGAATATTCAGGGCCTGGGAGATTTTATCAGGCATAATGTTTCTGAAAAAAAATGTATGATACAGTTGGCTGTGGGAAGAACTACAAGTTCAGATCTTTCTCAGGTCAACTGATTCTGTTCCTTTTCTAATTCCATGTACAGTTGCTATTTAACATTTTGCCAATCTTCTGGGAAAGTCTGTCAAACAAAGGTTTTGAACGTGACTTGCACAGATTGCTGACTGCCTTTCACAGCCTGGACATTTTATGAAGTCCTTCAAGGATGACCGTGTTTTGTTTTATTTTTTAATGTATTCCATAAAGGAAGAATTCTGAACTAAGCCGCTGTGATTGCACTTAATCAACTTGCAAACAACACACAGAAAAGAATTCATTATATTACTATAGTGAATTCCTGCTATTTAAGCATAGTGTCATTATGAATAGAGCTTATTGAAACCAAAATGCCTGAATTTATTTGTAGATCTTATGTACAAGTGAAAAGAGCAAAGGAGTTTAAAAACAGCCAATATGCTTACTGTGATGTTGGCTTTCCTGGAATTCAGCTGCAGTAGGGACAAGTAACCAAGTGTGAGACTGTGCTCAGCATTTACCTGTACCTGCTGCTGTTGTAGTGTGCAGGAAATCCCTCATTTACCTCACAGGAAACAGAATTATGCTAACACTAATCTCTTCTGAAAATATATACTTCTGAAAAATACAGAAGACTGCAGCTAATATGATTCTAGCCTTTCAGCAGCACTAGGAAGCAGCATTTAAAAATGTTAAGCATTTTGTCTTTGGAACTATGTTTTAGAAACTATTATCGGGAGTTCAAAGAGGTTGATTTTGTACCCAAAAGAAGAACAAATAAGCAACTCCACAGTAACATGTGCTCCCTGTGCCGCAATGCTTAAAGGTACTTCTCTAAAAACACCAATAGATTAACAAAATATTTTATTAAGCTAAGTCTTTTTTTTATCTGCCTGGGAAGAGAAGCAGCTTTAATAAGTTACAAAGAGAACTTTTTTAGACCGTATTTAATCACATGGAGGAAAAATGATCCAGTTAGTGGTTTCAAATATTTTATACCACTGTGGTAATTTCTGGTGCCAGCATACCACTGACATCTGTACTATTTCGCAGAAAGGAATGCTACAGACACTGTATATGCTACCAAATACTCATGACATACGTATCAAGGTACTATTCCTCCACTGTCTTGATGTCAGTCAAGAAGAGCCCCACAGGAGTCAGCAGAGTTACCCCAGCAGAGGAGAACAGTTAGATCAAAATCAGCCCTTGTATCACTACAAAAGAAATCTTGGTTGTTTTTTTTCTAAATATGTAACTCATTAATCCCTTGAAAACAACTAATACCCCACTAATTCCATCTCTTTCATAATAAGGGAGTTAGGCATTTCCTGGCCCTGGCCCAGGTCATATATCATGTTAATTTACTGAAAGAACTGCACAGATTGACTTGTGACAACTTTTATTATTGTTATTACTATTATTTACTTATGATAATCAGTGCACACAGTCTGCTAGTCACTGTCCCAAAGAACTTTCTTAAAGGGCTTTCTCCCTAGTCCCCTGACTTCCAAGGGACATGGATTGAAGCCAGGCAGGGTTGCAAGACATTTTCACTTGAGGGTCAGATCCTAGCATGGAATCTATTTCAAGCTGAGCTGACTAGGAATTTGGCTCACTTGTACTTTGGCTCACAGTGGTGTTGCCCATCAGGTTCATGATGACAAGTGAACAGGAAATTTCACCACGGTGTCATCAGAATGTTTCAGATTGCTCCAGGTGCAGCAAGGAGCCAACCTTTTTGTAGAAACCCTGAGATGTGATACACAATGAAGTCACTGTGTTTTGCCCTCCTAACAGCACGCTTGAATAGGCTGTGGTGAAACCTCCCCAGGGAGACAACGGAAGCCCTATCACTTCAGTCATTTAGAGCTGGATAGTAGGAAACACTTACGAATGTACTGTAGGGAGCAATTCTTCTTGGCAGGGGCTATGTTAAGTGATGTAAGAGAGAACTTTTCAGCTCTTATTTCTATGCCTTTGAGGATATAGTGTTGCTATTTGGCATTTTTGAGCAGAGGCCTGAGCCTCAGAAGGAATGATACAAAAGAGGAGATAATCAAATAACTGATTTCCTTGCATGCTTTCCCTGTATTCAAGGAGTCTTCAGAAGTGAGATGCTGGACTAGAGGCAAACACTGATAAAGTTATGAGGAGCTGAGAAGCAAAGTGGTTACTGGTGTCCCTTTGGGTCTGCTTTTCCTATTATTATCTTTGTATTTTCTGTCACACCTCCATGCACAGATGCTTTCCTTGAATAATACTGGAAGGTTTCAAATCCATGTCCAAGATTTTTATGTGCTCTGACATCTACAAGAAACTGGCAGATAATCATAGCTTTGTAGATTCAAAATGAGAATAGTGCAATTAAGAAAAGTGGAAACAAAATATTTATTACTAATCAGATGGTGGTCAATGATAGATATACAAGTGCTGTAATCATGTTCATGCTAGTTCTTGCTAATCTTCTATCAGTCTTTTTTCAGCCTTATTTTTCCTCTTCAGCAAGTTTTTCATTAAGTAGATGGAGCTCTGCCAGATTCAGCTTTCATTCATATCATTGTAAATCATGGCTGAAACCTGTGGTATTATTCCTGCTTTCTCCACATACAACGTAGATGAGCTTTTAGGCTGTTGCCTTAGGGCTCAATACATCTTGATACCTTTTGGAAAAACATCTGAAGAGTGAAAGAACAGTTCTGAGGCATCTTTCCCTCTCTTTCCTTCTTCTTTCTTTCTTTTCTTTCTTTCTTTTTTTTTTCTTTCTTGCTCCCTTGCTCTATCTGTCTCTCATTCTTTCTCTCTCTTTCTCTTTTTTCTCTTTTTTCTCTTTTTTCTCTTTTTTCTCTTTTTTTCTCTTTCTCTCTTTCTCTTTCTCTTTCTCTTTCTCTTTCTCTTTCTCTTTCTCTTTCTCTTTCTCTTTCTCTTTCTCTTTCTCTTTCTCTTTCTCTTTCTCTTTCTCTTTCTCTTTCTCTTTCTCTTTCTCTTTCTCTTTCTCTTTCTCTTTCTCTTTCTCTTTCTCTTTCTCTTTCTCTTTCTCTTTCTCTTTCTCTTTCTCTTTCTCTTTCTCTTTCTCTTTCTCTTTCTCTTTCTCTTTCTCTTTCTCTTTCTCTTTCTCTTTCTCTTTCTCTTTCTCTTTCTCTTTCTCTTTCTCTTTCTCTTTCTCTTTCTCTTTCTCTTTCTCTTTCTCTTTCTCTTTCTCTTTCTCTTTCTCTTTCTCTTTCTCTTTCTCTTTCTCTTTCTCTTTCTCTTTCTCTTTCTCTTTCTCTTTCTCTTTCTCTTTCTCTTTCTCTTTCTCTTTCTCTTTCTCTTTCTCTTTCTCTTTCTCTTTCTCTTTCTCTTTCTCTTTCTCTTTCTCTTTCTCTTTCTCTTTCTCTTTCTCTTTCTCTTTCTCTTTCTCTTTCTCTTTCTCTTTCTCTTTCTCTTTCTCTTTCTCTTTCTCTTTCTCTTTCTCTTTCTCTTTCTCTTTCTCTTTCTCTTTCTCTTTCTCTTTCTCTTTCTCTTTCTCTCTCCTTCCTTTCTTCCTTCCTTTCTTCCTTTCTTCCTTTCTTTTTTCATCTGTCTCTTTTTTTTTGCTTGCCCACTGCCCCAGGCTCATGTAATCTTCCTCAAATTTCTAAAAAAATTTAAAAAATGTAATTGTGATGAGCTAGTGAGGTAATTTGGAACATCTCCCAACATTCCAGCAATGTTGTGGTAAAAATTTGAGATACTCACAGTTCAGAGTTGCTACAATGGCATACCTACTCCTTCTGCCATCTGTTTGTTCTCTCACCTGCAAGCCTGTTCACATGCTAAAATCCTCTCATGTCAAAAATTATGCACATTGTTAAGCTTCATAAAGGCATGAAATGTGAGACTCCAGTAACAGCAGCATGCTTACATAGGAGCATTTGCACTAGGATTTTCTTGTTGCCTTAGGTGGGGCATTCATGTATTTTCTTTTGTATCCCATCTTTAGGGAAAAAATTATTTAAGTGTTACCTTTTTGCTTGACTCAGAGTCTGAAATTAGTGCTGTTCAAGTATCCGACTAACATTTTTAAATGCCCCAGGCTTTTGATAGCTGGGCAACCTTTTGATAAGGTTGTGTTATATTGAAACAAGTCAGGAGTATGGTCAGCGGAGTGCTAGGCCATTCAGTGAGTTATGAAGATAGTTGTTTGGAAATATGTAAGCGGTTATGTAGAATAGGTACAGTAGATGACACAACAACTCCTGACTGAAACTGGCTTCCAATCCTAATTAGGTCACAAGTGATTAATTCCAAATTTCCAATTCAATGTGTCGTAAACCCACCAAGTGATTGCTATAGATAGCAACTTCTGCTCAGCAGCTGCTGAAGATGGCAGTCACTGAACTTAGAACAATGATGTTCTCCAGCACCCCAGCTGGGTTTACAAAGGTGAAGGACCTCCAGTGTATGCACGTGCTCAGTATTCAGCCTGGCACAAAGTTGCGCTATTTATCAGGCACCATGCTAGCAGGGTGCCCCAGAGTATTTTGTTCCTAAGAAATTCTTTCTTCCTCTTTTCTTTCCACTCTCTTCACATCATCCTGCTACAACTCAGCTCCAATATATACCTCAAAATAGTTGCTACAAATCTTGCAACAGGGTGGCAAAGCCTTGCCAATGCCAGAGCCTTGGAAAGCCAGGATAGAAGATGCTGCTAATGAGCAAGGCAGAAAACACAGGGCTGCAGTTTCTGCTGAAGCAAAATTGACTTCTTCTGCCCTCGGTTCTACCATCACTTGGAAGCTATACCTATCCTGCTCCTTGTGGCCTCTTCCTGCAGCTCTGTTCCAGCTCTGACTATGGATGCAATAATCAGGCCCCTACCTGGCATGAGCCCTCATGCTTGAGGCAGCAGACATCAATTTTGCCTGTGCTGCAGGTGAGTTTTGGACCGGTTCTTGTTACCTAGTCACAAGCTTCAAGCCTGACTTCAAAAAGGAGGATTTATTTCGGTTCTCTTTGCATCTTCCTCAGCAGATTACACTGTCCCTTAGTTGCATCACCCTTACATACACATAATATTGCTTGAGATAGGAGATCACACAGTGAATATAGGCATTCCTTTAGGACTAATTATTTAAAGTTGGCTTCCAGCATTTTTTGTGCATATAGTCTGGGGCCAAAGGACATAGCCCCCCTTAGTGTTTAGAAGATGTTATAGATAAAGAGAAGTTGAAAAAAACGTGCTGTGTTGATCGCTATAATTGCTGACACATTCCTGTGGTATACTTGATCATTAGAACAGCTCACTTAAAACAATATTTCCTTTACAGAGGGGAAGTTGGTAATCAAGTTGTTATGCTTCTCTGCTTTGCATTTTCACTTTAAATATTCAGCTGGCATTCAGTGTATGGCTATTGGTTACCAGTGCATGTTGATTCAAATTTTCATTATCCAACTGCAAGCTGATTTTGTTGAATGCTGTTTAACCACTTGATTCCTGCAGATTTTCATGCACAGGCCTTTTGGATTTTAGTCATGAATGTGGGCCACTTGAATATGCTGTAATCTCTAACTGGTCTCTGATAAAAATGTCTGTGACACATATTTGAATTTGGTCAAGTCTATCCCCAAACCACAGTGACCAAAATGAACTGGTTGTAGAAACCAGGCAAGGAAATACATTATGTAAAGTACAAATCTATCTCTCAAGTGTATGAGATGAAGTGGAGTCTTGCCAAAACAACCCATTTTACTGGCTGGGGATGAGCTAAACCTGTATTATTGATGAGTTTCAAGTGTTTGTGGCTGGAGTGTAAAGTGATATAGGGAAACGGTAGTCCTACAGAAGTCCTACTTCTTCCCTCTAAGCTGATAACCCAAGTTGTTCCCATTATGGTCTTGTCACTCCCCATCACTCAGTGTCATTCTGCTTGCCCAGCCGTTCCCACTCTTTGCTGTGAAACGCCATCATCTCACTGCTGCCCTCACTGCCCAGCAACGTGTGAGCCCCATCTGAATCCCAGGTTCTCTCTGAGCTACTCTCCCCACTCAGACTGCTCTTGCCTATACCACCCTTCCTCAACTTTTCTGGACACCAACACAATACATTCAGAGGGGCTTACATGATTGAAAAGAAATTAAGAGAAAAAGGAAAAGATGATCTATCTTTTGTGAAACACTGTCTTTCTAGTAGAAAGGGCTCTTCTCATAAAAGCCTAATGCTAGTTACAGTCTTTCATGAAACCTCTATGAAAAAGATTCTGCACCAAAGATAGCTACAGTATGGACTTCATTGTGTTGGGATTCATCTGATCGTCCTTCAGGTTAGGTGTCTTGCCCACATTTGCCACCTCTGCTCCTTTGGAAGGAGTGATATTGGCACCTCAGGAAAGTAATTCAGTGCACCTATCTGAAACATCTGTTTTAAGATGGGTTACCTGTATCTCTCCACTGAAAACAGAAGCTGCCTAGACAATTAACTTAGGCAAGGTGCTAACCTTTTATGTCTTGGGTTAGATCAGCTGAATCCCGCATCAAAATAGTAATTGTGGTAGCTCTTACAGAGTGTGTGGGACAGGAGAGGGTTGTATTTACAAGCAGGAGTTTATAATACTATGAGATTATTATTCTTCAACATGCACTGAAAAGTTAGGAAGTCACCCTGAATAAAGTCTTACTGGGTGAGTTAAGTCTATGGCACCTCACTTAGTAACAGCCACTGTCTTATTTATTATAGAAATGGAAAATGAATACTGCAAAACACTGCTGGAAAATCCTGAAATAGTTAAGGCAGATGTAAGTTGCCTGGGCATGTCAGTTAAAATTTCAGATCCTGCATACTTGTTTTAAAAGAAAATTTAAACCTCACAAAACTACTAAGGTCAATAAATCCTCTATTGAAACAGAAGCATGCTCATAAAAGTCATCTAGTCCATGTACCAGAACTTTTGTCAGCAATGACTCCCTGTGCTCCCTGGTCTTTGTGAATGAAATTCATATCCCTGCCATGAAGCACTGAGTTTACACTATACCCAGATTTTTTATGAGGTCTGTAGTGTTTCAATATTGCTAGAGAACAGTTTATAAATGGTTTATAAAAGTCCCAGTCTGAGATCTGATGGGATACAATTCTGCCATCAATTAACAGAAATAATGGTTTAGCTAAGTCTGGACTGATCCCCTAACTTCCTTTCCTGTTGAACAGCAAGAAAACGTCATAGGGAGAATCATCTCATTCTGAAATATGCACATAAGATAAATGACTGAGAAACCCTTTCTACAAAGGGTATGAGAGTGCCCTTAGGTTTAGGTGAATAAAATTTTTGTTAGCTTAATGTCAGGCAAGATGAACTGGACACTGGTCTTTTCAGGCTAGTAGAGTGGAGCCCTTGCAAAGCAAACATCTGATCGGGAAGATGGAAGTTGTGCAGGAATATCACACCCAACTCTTTTTTTCAAGTTTTAATATGTAAAATTATTTCTAAGAAGCCTAATTAAAAGAGGATTAAAAATTTCAGCTAATATTTGCAGATGTTACCAATACTGCCCCACTTCCATAAACATACACCTCCACTTGTTTCACCTTCTGTTGTTTGAGATCTTTTTTTAGTTCAGTTGTTCTTAGAAATTCTTTACTCTGCTGAATGCTAAACTGCACTGGCAGCTCAGGAAGAACGACAGTGAAAGATCTACAACATGGATTTCCTGAAGCTCCCGTTTTCTTTTAGAGACTGTTAGAGGACCATTGGATTGGTTTTCAAGCCAGACTTCAGAAGAGTAATCCAGTAACAGAACTGCTTCAGATTTAATTGTTAAATGGAGCAATTACTGCATAGTGTGAATGTCTCAAGTTCAGCCTCCAAGTATTCTTTGAGCTTGACATGCATTGCCCCAAGAAATGGCCTCACAGTTTAATGAAAGCAAACAGTTTTATTAGCATATTTTTTTCTGTACTCACCATGAGGGAAAGAAAAAGGGAAGTATGGGGTCAGTTCTCCCTCCTCTATGTCTAAGATATTGTTTATTCTGCACTGCATTATTTGTTTTAGCTTGGTACTTCTTTTTAAAATGTCTTTACTAGACTACAGTGCTACAATTTTAAGCCTCACAGGGAAACTTTAACAAGTTATGAATAACCAGGGAGTGGGATTTCAGTGTAATTCAGGAATGAGAACTAAGCAAAGAGAAGAATATTCAACCTTTTCATGGAAGGATTGGGTATTCTTTTCAAAGTCATATATCAAAAAGCCACATACAATGGAAACATTCTCTCTCCCTAGAACATGAAAGAAGAGGGAATTGCCTGTTATGTATTCTGAAATGATCCCTTTTCATTACAACTACAGAATTTTTCTCTCTGGGGATTGCTGACTTCAAACCATGAAGAAAGGGAGAAACGACATCATACTATTTCCATTAAAAGCAGCCATGCGTAACCTATATTTTTTCCTTTCCTCTTTTTTTTCCTCATTTCACAATAATATTTGCATTCCAAAAAACTTATTCTCTTTTTTTGATGCACTGAGGTTAAGCAAATGAGGTTGCTGCCGACAATGTTGTTCATACCACTAGCGTCCGCCTTGTTTTAAGCCAGCAGCAGAGAAACTGCTATGTCTGTGTGAAATTCATTAGAAAACAAAACATTCCATCTTTCTTCATTTGGCTTGATCCTTTTTGTTTACCACAATTAAGTTATAAGAAAACCATCTTACACAATAGCAATACAAAGTTCTCTCAGTCTTGTAAATGAGTAAGCTAGAACTGACTTGATTTTTTTTAATGATTCCACATACAGTATATTCAGAAAATTTTGTATATGAACTATTAGAAAAGAAATAAGAATAAAATAAATTAAAAAATATAATAAGTGTGATAAGGCAAAGGTTTCATCTGAATTTTAATACAGTGAAGAAAAATAAAATGAACAAAGAACAGTCAGTATGACACAAGGAATATAAAAAGAAAGAGCAACATAGTCCCCAGGAAGAATTTTTCCAGGTCCAAAGCAACAGACTGAAGCAAGAAGCTAATTTTGGACATTTCAATGTTAGGAATATAAGATTACTGTAGGAAGAGTTTAGAGAAGAAAGATAAAAAATGAATGTGAGACATAAGTAGGCTAATAAATGAAAGAAAACAGAACTCATCATTCACATAATGTTCTTTAGATGTTCAGAGCAGTGTACAGACATTATCAATTAACACCTGTATAATATATGTTTAAGGCAGGTAGAATTTTAATCCCCTTTTTATGAAACAGGAAACTAAACCAGAAATGTAAAATGGCTTGACTAGGGACATAATATGACGAGGCCACTTTAGTCTCATTCCCCCAGATGATAATGCAGCACTAATCAAAAGAGCTAAGCATACTTTGTAACGCAGATTTACGATTTTCTACCATCAAATCATAACAATTACAGATGCCACAATTCTTTATGAATTTCTGAAATGTGAGCGACCAGAAAAAAAAAGGTGATGGTATAAAATTATTAAAAAGTCAGAAAGAAGTTATATTAAAGATTTCATATTTTGTAAATAAAAGGCAATGGGAAAACATTGAGATGGTAGTGTATGGAGGCCTGAAATGGTTTCTGAAATCACATTTTACCAAGCCTGTTGCTGCAGCTACTTAAGCCTAGACTCTTCCAACTCTATGCACCCTGAAAAGATTGTGCTAATAGCATCTAAAGCAATTCACAAATTACAAGCAAAATTAGCAAATGTATTTAACATTTGTATGTTGACACAAATGCATGATGTTTGATGATACTTGCTGTAAGCTTCAAATTATTGACCTTTGAGACATCCACATGACACTTGCGTTTCTCCAGCCATGCAGAATTAGCAAGACTCTGAGCGATCCGTATACGTAACTGGAATTGCTAGTGAATACCGGGAAAAAAACGTTTTGAGTTCATTAGAAAAAGTAATCTTCTCTGGAAGTGAAGACTGTAAATCTTGCTATGGGATTTGAAATTAAAAGGACCTCTAAAGATGTTCATTGTTGCTATCAGCATAAAGAAAGTGGTACTTATAATACAATATGGTTGAACGGGATATATGATTGCTATTGTCTCATATTGTTTGCTAGAATAACAACACAGTATAGCAGCACTAATTTTGTATTGTCTTTTCTGGAATTTAGGAGCATAACATTAGAATCTGAAAGCACTTCTGCTTCTTCCTCGTGCTTCCAAAGACTAAGGCATGAATATATTTCTTTCTTTGTCATCAATTCATTCTCACATCTACATTGGTATTCAAAATGTTTTCAAAAATGTTTGCTGAATAGCTATGGGAAGTGATCTGGACGTCCGGTATGTTCCAAGCAATGTTAGATTCTTCCTTTGTTTTATGAAAGTTGTGTTCCGTATTATTCTCAGCCTTTAAGTGGTTTATGATCTTTTCCCACTGCAAGTCATCTGCAAAATTGATTAATATGCTTTCTTCCAATCATTCCTGAAACTATTGCACACAGAAAACCCCCAGAAGGCACCTTCTCTCAATTAGCACTGGAGGGTTTTTGAAGGCATTTCTCTGCATTCCCATACTACAGATTATGACATCAAACAATTGAGATTAGGATCAGAGTCTGAACAAGCAGGAAGGACATATGTTCTTAGGGGGAAAGATCTCACACACAGAGATATTTTCAGTAAATGGCAGATTATAAAAGCTCAGCAAAAGCCTGGGCTTTAAATTGGCTTATTTTAAATGCTGTTCATTCCTCTGCTGCTTTTAAAGCAACATTTGGTCCTCATGAAAGCAGAAAACTGAGAGCATGAGACCAAGTCAGTCCTAGCAAAAGTTGGAGAGGGCACCTCTTACTCATATGGAAGCTTTTGCCAGATTCCCATGCACAGTGTTGCCAGCTTTCACCATGTTTTCTTGAGGAACTAAAGTGACTTAGTCTTGATTCAGACCTCAGACAATTCTAAGATGACCAAGAGGAGCCCTTTCTGATGGGTCATCACCTTCCTTTCAGCCTCCAGAGAAAGCACAACCCAGGCATGGGCAGAGAGGTAGAAGATGACAGAAAGTTTTTCCTGAGGGAGGGAAATTCTGTCCGTTGTGCTTCTGCTCATTCAAGTTATCTTTTCTCCTTACACAAGGAAGGGTGGAAGGAGGAGACACATTTGGGTGTGCCACCTAGCCACAGGTCTCTCCTTCCCAGGGCTGGAGAGGAAGCGGGGAGGTGAAATAGAGGCTGGATTCTCCCAAACTCTGGCTGCACAGCAATTTTTGACCCTTTTGAGGTCTGCCAAGGCACAGAAGAAGGAGACTCATCCTTGTTCTGGAGTCTCTGCTTTATGGAAATCTCATCCATTCTTGAGTATAGACCACCGAGATAAGAAGAAAAGTGAATGTTCCTGTCACTGGTGTAGTTCTTACCTTTTCTGTGTGGTTTTGCATAGTGCCATGGTCGAAGACAGGCTTCAAGGCAATGGCCAAGCTCCTCACGCCCAAAGTTAGGCACCAACAGTACATTTGAGTAAAAAAGTGCACAATTTCAGTCATGATTAAAAAATAATGAGCTCTAATATATAGTCCTATTAGATAAATAATTAGGGAGGGACTTTTCACAAGGGCATGTAGTAACAGGATGAGGGAGAATGGCTTTAAACCGAAAGAGGGTAGATTTAGATTAGATATTAGGAAGAAATTTTTCACTATGAGGGTGGTGAGGCACTGGACCAGGTTGCCCAGAGAAGTTGTGGATGTCCCATCCCTGAAGGTGTTCAAGGCCAGGCTGGATGGGGCTTCGAGCAACCTGGTCTAGTGGGAGGTGTCCCTGCCCATGGCAGGGGAGTTGGAACTCCATGATCTTCAAGGTCCCTTCCAACCTAAACCATTCTATGATTATATGATTCTGTAAATGCTTAACAGTATATGATTTTTAACTTGATGTCAACATAAAAGCATACTGGATGTAGACAATAGGACAGATTATTTTGATAGTGCAGATTAGCACAAATTAGTTAGAAAGGTGGCCTCAGTGTTTAGATATCAAAAATGTTTAGTTACATAACAGATACCTTGATTGTGGGGGCCACTTGCCTTGTTTTTATGTACTTAAATCATGCACAAAGTTACTGAAACACAAGTGTGATGATATTAGAAATTAGGGCTTGAGAGTTAGACCTATAAAACCAGCTTTTTTATTAATCAAAAATTCTAAAATTAATCCCTTTGGTCTCCCAAAGCCAGTACCTCCTGGACGTTTTCCTCAGTGATGCACCTTTGTGCAATAAAAAAAATAGCTGCACAAGCTGCCAGTTGCATCTGAGCATTCGTTATTTCCGTGGTCAGTAGCTCAAGAGTTGCATGACAGCAGAAGTAGCAAAGCAATTTAACTCTCTCACATCATCAGGAAAGAGTACTCATCTAAAGCTGTAAGAGAGTGGAACCAGCCAGGAAAGTGCAGTGAGAATTGCATTTTAACCTTTTCTTGTCACTTGGAGGTATTTCTATCTTCTACATGAAATCTAAGCTAACATGTGTTTTTCAGGTTGTTTGTTTTTTTTTTTAAAAAAAAAATTACAGTGTTTGCACTGCCTTCATGAAATGATATTATTTTATTAGTTCACCTGACATTTTTACATGAACTTCAAGCACATTGTGACCCTCCTTATAAGCTAAACATAGTAATTTTTAGAATGTGTTTTAATTAACACAAAACTTAAAAAGTGATCAGATAAAAATGTTTGTCTCTTAAAATAATATCAGTAAACTGTATGCTTAACCACCGAATTCTCTTTCTATTTGAATTCAAAGGAAACAATTGATCTGCCCCAAGTGTTTTTTCATACTTAGAAAAGAAAGCTATCTTAAGACAAAGAAAATACTTTAATTCTGTGGTCTGATCCTATATTGTCTGGAGATCTGAAAAAATTGTTCTAACATTTGCCCTGAAAGAGATTCATTCATACAGAAAACCAAAAGGAAAGGAAGTGGGAAGGTTGTTGGGCAATGCTTAGTTTTTGCGAACCTACAAGCCCAGGCTAGCGTTGGTTTATTGGGTCAGATGATACTTCATCATATGAAGAAACATCTTTAAGAAATTAGGAACATCCTAGTGGCTTAGTATGAGCATTCCATTTATATTTGAATGAATTAAACAATGCGTTTTCTTGAGAGGCAAAAGAAAACTTTCCTCCCCCTACTCTTCTGATGTTTAATTTTAAAGTTTTCCAACCGCATATGGTTGATGTGCTTAGGATTGCTGGAGCAATGAAACCAAGAATAAGAATTTAGCACTATAATTTCATTAACATTAGCAGAAATAAGAGCCCATTGTTAAGAAGTATTGATTGACCCAGAAATCAATCTCTTGAATATACCCATCTACTAGTTAAAAAAGAATATAATTTAATTTATTACAGCAACCTTCATTATGTCATGGGGTAGAAGTCGAGATTGCAATTATTGTATAAGCAGACAGAAGGTAGGGTACAAAAGATAGAGTTAAGATAGCACCTAGAAAAATGAAAGACAAATTTTATTGTATACAGCTTTACTACCACCTGGAAGAACAGAAATACGAGGTTGTTAAGATAGCATTTTCTCCTGGAATTAGGAAAGGTGAACAGCATTTTGAGGACACCCATGAGCTAGGCATATTGATGTCTAAGAGTGTAAATATAAAAGGACGATGGAAATAAAGAGCTAATTCCCATGCTTCTACAAGGTAAGGGACCAGTAGCAGGAAGGGGAAGGCATAGGCATAGGACTGCTTGAGATCACACTGATGTTTATCTGATTTTTTTTATACTCCTGGGACTTATAGAAAATCCAAGAAAGGATTGAAAAACATAGATCTTTTTTGGTAGCCTCCTTTTCAAAATGGAAATCTTTCGTCAAAGGCTAAGCATCTTCTTCTGCCTCTCCAGCTGGGAAAATTCACAGAAAGCTCTGGAAACTTTTTCCACTTTTCTAACTTTAGCTTGTAGGTATTTAATAGAAGTTGATCCATGTGAACGATAAAAAAGGGAAAATTCGGGATAGGAGAACTGATTTATACTTAGGCCAAAGGTTGAGAGAGAAGAGATTAAACCCCCTAGCAATAATTTGGTTTGACTGAAGTTTTCTGGGCACTCTAAAGTCTAGTGAGAACGGCTTCAGGAGGCCATTAAAATGAGAATTGCGGTAGCTGACACAGGGAATAATTATGGCTTGGTTAAGAAGGATTGTTACAGGGACAGATCCTGGTAATGTTTCAGAGAAAGCAGTAGAAATTCAGATAAGGAAAATAAAATGTTTTTGTTAAAGGATTATCACAGATTTGTAGTTTCAGAAATAAAGTTCAGACTTGCGATACAGAGAGGGGAAACAATGTCACAGTGATGGAGCCTTTTCCTGACAAAAAGAGCTTCATTTAGAAACTTAGAGTACACAGAGAAGCTGAAAGTCCTGGCAGAAAAAGAGGGTAAGGAGTTACCAGAGAGGTACTTCTCTTATCAGAGAGGGATCTGCAGCTGTTGTTCATGAGTACTTGTAATAAATTGGTTTCCTGAGCATGTAGTGTGCGCACATTTCTTTCTTGGTTTGACTCATATCTCTCTAGCAGCATTTTCATTCCTAGTAAAGGCTTTACTTCTTCTCCCTGTCTTTTCCTTGAGGGAGTGTGCAAAGTGCTTCTTGACTTTATCTTTCTCACTGTTCATTCATGGCTAGGGTCAGTCCTGGTCATTCTCTGCACACAGAAGAAAATTTTGTATTAACCTTTAATAATCTGTTTTTCTGAGTGCTTAACTCACAGAAGCAAAGCCAAGCACATGCCAACTAGTCCAAAAGTATGATTTATAGTTGCACTTTGTCTATGGAGAAACATTTGTACAAAGCATGAAATGCAGACATACACAGTTTATAGGCATCACTGACAAATACCACTAAGAGCAAGGTAGACAAATAGGACACAATGGATTTTTCATTCTTGTCACCTCCCTCTGTATAGCCTAGACTTTAATACAAGATCTAATAAAATCTAGTGGCAGCTTTGCAGTACATTCAACAATTTTTTGAGCTTTAAAAATTAAAGAAAGTGTTATCTCTCTGAAGTAGTAACTTTTGTCCCACAAGCATTTAATTCTTGGTTAGGAAGTATTTTTGTCCCAACCATAACAAGGTTTGTAGTTTTTTGCTTCTTTGTGTATGTTTTACAAAATGTTGACCTTCTTAGCATAGTATCCCTTTTAGGTGTACTTGTGTACTTAAAATTTTATTTTCCAATTAAAAATAGTGACGGAAAAATTTCTGTTCCTCCATCACTTCTAGATTGCCCACTTATATGGAGGGTAAAACAGTTTTGAAACTGTGCTCTCTATCCAAGTCTTGCCAGCACTTTGGGTTTTTTTCAGCCTAAATAAATTGGACCCGTCAAAAGACGCTATGTTACTCTTTTTCCCGGTTTGCTCTATGCCAGTCTCATCACTTCATGATACGCAGCAATTCCTTCCTTCAACAGTTCCCTTCAGCATTTTTACAGTATTTTCTGACTGTAGCAGCTCCCAGTTTTTTAAATATGTTCATGTAATTTAGAGATCCTGAAGATTTGACTCTCGTTTTATACTCATGTTTATCCCATCCAAAGCCCATTTTCAACTCTTTTGACATTATTTCCACCAGACCACATGGGAGAACACTAAATACGCTTCATATATTCTCATACTTAAGCATCAAAGAACCTATACTAGCCCTACTGGCATTGCAAGCCATATTACATCTTTTGTAGATTGATACACATCTGCAGGGGGCAAGGTCTTTCTCATATTTCTTTAAAACTGTGGCTTAAAACTTAAAAAAGATGAATTAACATTTCAATACAAACACAAGAACATCGTTTACTTGTGAAATGCACTGAAGTCATCCAGAACAGCATACTCCAAACAGAAGTATACCACATAAAACACGCCTGCCTCTGTGGCTACAACTCTCTCTCTTTCTTGTTTACAGATGTTAGTGTGGACAGTATGGGGAACATCTCATGTTGCACTCTGATGACTACCAAGAAATACTGACAGCCTCTGCTCTCTGTCTCTCTCCCTCTGCATTCAGCTCAGCCCTCTGCTCCACTGTAGGGAGTTTACAGTATAAACTACAGGGACACTAGAAACTTCTGTAGGGGTGCTTAGAAGACCTACAGAGACTCTGGGCTCTTTGCAGAAAAAGAGGTATCCATGCACATGAATCCTGGCTTCCAGCAACTTCAATGGGAGCTGCAGGGTTATATGAATACAGAAGATGGTGGGGAGACAGGTGTGTGGAGGAGTGATAAAACCACATACTACACCAGGTGATGCTGGTGGCTCCCCCACCCTCACAGGAGATGTCAATCTGCCCCTGGTGTTAGGTCTTAAAACTTGTGGGTTTTTTTTCCATATACACTTAAAAAGCTGAGCATCCCAATACTTAGATTTTCTACCCCACAGAGGAATTCAGAATCCCTGTGTGACACCTCAGACTCCCTGTATCATACATACACAGCAATAACCTAGGGTGCAGGACACTTATGAGTAGCACCTTGGTTTTCCCACCCTATGGCACCCAAAGCAGGGAACAGCTGAAAGTTAACATGTTAACCCCACCTACAGCTACAACTAGAATGGACTGGAGGGAGGGTGTGCTTTCCCTGTTCAGTTCTCTCCGGAGTTCTGTTTTCTTCCACTGGATCTGCCTGCTTTAGATTTGTTCACTGAATGAGGAAGGACTGTGCTATGTCTTGCAGAAGCAACAAATTATTCCAAAGGTCACCCATTGTGTCATTTTTCTGCCAGGTAATGGAAAGGTTTCATGTATTTTTGCCTTTTTTATGAACAGTTTTGCTGCATTTTTTTTTTTTTAATGGAAAGAAACTGTACTGTTAATTGAGAGAGATGTGCATCGAGATGAGTTGGTCATGGGAAAACATGCACTTTGACATGAACCAGAGTAGGAAAAGGAGAGAAGAAGAAGAAAGTGTTATAAGGGATAGCACTAAGGAATTTGGTTGGTTTTTTTTTTTTTTTATGGGAACATGAGGGGGTGAAAAGTAAGCTGCAGAAAACTGCGTTGTACATTAAAAGAAGACAACATTGTTCAGGCATGACCCTGCTCCTTCCCATTAAAGACAGTATTGACATCTGGTCCAACCTGGGAAAAAATCGCTGATGAAAAAAGGGATTTCAGTGAATAGATTTCCATTTAAACCTAGTGACAGCAAGACAATGGGGAGATATAAGCAGCTTCCTTAGACCTAATTCAGTAAATCTTTAAGGAAATAGAAAGGCCCTCAGAAGGCTGATACAATCCAGTGGCAGGGCATAGCAGGCTTCCAGCACTTCTGCAGAAGATCTGTTATTGCCTAAAAATAGCAGACACTTGTTAAAATTGTAGCTCTTTCTCCTCAACTTTAGACTGGTACTATTTATTAGTTTAGACGCCACTGATTCCAAAAGGCCAGGGCAGTTCCTATGCAATTAGAAGAAAAATATGTTTTTGACTCCCAGGAAAGTTTCCTCCCAGCTCCCAGTTTCCCGCTCAGGCTCTTTGTGAGGAGAGTGGTGAAACCGGCTTTTGTGAAGAAGAACCACACACGCAATCCAGACCTCTTCGGACAAGGCGCCATCATTCACGTCGCTCACATGTTGACAAACACTGGTTGTGTTGCTAGGGCAATGGCGCTAAAGCAGTGAGCACATCCCTCTTAAACACCCGCCCCGAGGGCGATGGGGATGGAGGGCAGCAGGACCAGATGGTTCCACTCATTCCCAGCAGTCGGCCATCGCTCTATGCAGGACCGACTGGTAGCCACTTTCCAGCCAGCCAGCCGGCTCAGAACACTTGTGGGTTGCTTTTCTTTAATTACCTCTTTTCAAGAAACATATCAAAGGCCATTTTCTTCTTCTAAGCAACACATTCGTTTGCTCAAAATATTTCCAGGCAGTGCAAGATGCAGCAGCAGCAATGTGAGGGATCGCTGGGGTGTTGAAATGAAGATGCACGAGGGGCAGGAGCAAGAGGCAGACAGTCACCGGGGCTCGCAGCCATACAGGGCTGCCACTCTCCCCCTGGCCTTTGCCGGGGGCTTTCCGTGTGGCACAGCTCTCTGTAAAACCCCCGGATATTTGACAGCCACATGCATTCATTTGCCGTGAGGGCACAGGAGCTGTCGTTGGAAGGGGAGCAGGAGAGTGCATTGATGCCAGAAAAAAATTGCACTTGGACACTTTCCTTTCTCTTCTTCTTTTTTTCACACAAAGATTAAAAAAAATAAATAGCGGGGTGTACCTGCTTTTATTCCATTTGTTTTATTTTCACTTTTCTTTGCTTGGGGCTGGGAGGGGGGGGGAGCACATCGATGGAGAGGGAGATTGCCACAAAACATGAGTTTCTCATCTCGCCTGCATGTGCGGATCCAGTTTCCTGTCCCTGATCCCAGATTATTTTCTTCCATCAGGAGACAGCTGGTTTGGCAGAGCCGAGCGCTGGGCGGCTCTACAGGCAGCGCTGGGGATGCGGGGGGGCAGGAAGGAGGGCCACCATGGCCAGGCAGCCCGAGCTACACTTGAGGCTGCCTGCGGATGACCGGCGGCAGCGAGAGGTCCTGTGAAAGCCGGCGGGGTGGCCTCCCCTGGCCGCCCTCCAACCGGGGCTGTTCACAGGCCTGTTCTCCGCCTTGCCTCTTCCACAGGGCCCAACCGGGAACAGAAAATGAATTGCTTTTTTATCAGCCTGAAAGAGGTCCTTTGACGGGCAGGCCTACGCCTGCCATTGCTGTTTGATCCCCTCCCACCCTGGCCGGTCCGACCCCGGCACCCCTGCCCTCGCCTTGGCCCGGTGGCAGGTGACATTCCCCCGGCCCATGGGTGCCCTGAGGGGGTCCAAGCCCCGTCATGGGGCATGGACAGGCCACAGCACCTCCGCCGCCACCTGTGCCTGGGACCGAGGCCTCTGTCCCACACGCACAGCCCCTGCGGCTGTCAGCGGCTTCCAGGAGCAGGAGATGGCCGCTTGCATGGTGTTCACAGTGTGTTTCCCCAGCTCGGCTTTTTTCTTTTCCCCCCACAACTGCCTTCAGAGCAGCTTTTGGAAAGAGCCTGCCCCACCAGAAGATGCAGTAGGTGATACCCCCAGGTGGTCCTGGCGGTTTGTGCCCCATTTCGGAGGCCTCAGAGCCGACGTCCATGGGGTGGCTGTGCCCCCCTCCCCGGCACCATGGCACTGGTGAGACCTCACAGCAGTGGTGCGAAGAGGCTGCTCCGCATCGTGTGGTGTCTGGATTTTGTGGTTGGGCTTCGGAGGCCATATATCCCGGCTTTTGTGCACCTCGGGAAAGGGGCAGGAATTGACTCAAGGAAAATAAATTTAAAGACATGTTTATTTATGGAGAGGCTTTCATGCATGCATCTTACAGCACTCCACGTAAGATATAATTAAAACAAGCATCATGCTGAATATGATTCAGAAAATAAAAATGTCTTTAAATACAGTTTAACTGCCAGCAGCTCGACATACTTCATTCCTCTGGGGAAGGAGTAACAGAGACATGAAGTTATGTGACTACAGAAGCCACAAGATGTGGGTATTTTTAGGGGAAGTACAACTAGGCAAAGTAACTGACCTGTGACAAGGGTTTAATACAAAAAACGCTCCCGAAGCCACCCAGCTCCTCAAGGCAGTCAGGCAGCCTCAGATGGTGGTCAGGCCCTTTGGGAG
The DNA here is from genome assembly GCA_013398815.1 of Ibidorhyncha struthersii. NCBI lineage: Eukaryota > Metazoa > Chordata > Aves > Charadriiformes > Charadriidae > Ibidorhyncha > Ibidorhyncha struthersii. Next base: position 293,032 of record VZSZ01008378.1, read on the forward strand.
GAGGATGGAGGTCAAGACCCACCAGGTCTGCTCCTGCGGCTGGCCTCAGGCACTCCGCAGAGGCATACCTTCACCCAAACAGACTTTCAGACACTTCTCTTGGCAGAGCTGTGTGAAGACTAGTTAATGTTGGTAAAACTCTGTGAGAACCTGAATGCCTGCCACGATTTTCTACCATTTCTGTGGGGTTTTTTTCTCCATTTCCATTCAGGTCTGCAGCCAGGAGGCACGTAGAGCTGGCCTGGGGGCACCCTCCAATGCCATGCAACTGGGGCCGCGGGAGGTGCTTCTCGCTGCTCCATGCCACATTTTACAGTGCCTGCTACCAAACTGGGACAGTAGGGGTTTGGTTACAGCCCTGAAAAAGCGAGGTGCTTTTCTGCATTTGTCACTGTGTTTGTCACCAGCACTGAGATGAGCCAGCACTCTTGCTCACAGCCTCTGTTGAGCAATCAAGGATGAACACGTGTGGAGCCTGAAATAACCTCAACCTGTAGTTGTTTTCTTTTTCTTTCCTCCTCCTCATCATATTTGCCAAGACAGAAGAGCACCTTTTTGGAAGGTAAATACCAGTCTGGTATCATGCAGTAGAGCTGGAGAGTATGGACTCACCTAATGATTTTTACCTATAGACATTTTACCACTTGTGTGACTTTTCGAAGACTTTTGCCAGCATTCTTTCCACTAGACATACCAGGACAAGGGTGTTTCTCATGGGATTTCAAAGGAGACTTTATTTTAAATACCTCTGGAAAATAATATGTCAGTCTAATACTGTCTGTGATTTTCCCACATTCTCCACAGCAACACAGGGAACTTTCAACCTTTCTTCCTTGTTAGTTTCATATTTTCTTTTTATTATCTGATATTATTTTTTAGAAAAGCCTCAAACTCATTTACACAGAACTGTTGTTATAAACCTGAAGCAAGAGTATGCAAATATTTGAGGCACTGAGGAATCAGTTTTGTTTATGAACAAATGAATTAATACTGTAGTTTTAATTTTTTTCTTTCTTCTTTATTCCAAGTCATCTCAACATAGGCAGCACAATAGGCCCTGTTTCTTTAATTTCTTCATTCTGTTTGCAAAAGAAAATGCAATTCAGCTATAGTTCCTGTTGCCATGGAAGGCAATGCCAAAAACCAAAAAGAACATGAATGGAGTCAGGATGAATCTTGTTTAACTGTATAATCTGTACGGTAAAAGTTACCCTTAAGAAAATCTGGTTGTAGATTACAGTTTTATGCAATCAAAGGCCTAAAGTGATAGATTTCTAAGTATCACTACAAATTCTTGAACATCAGACTTTCTTATTTGTTGTCAGAAATGCTAAATACTTCGGCTGCATAATTGTAATTATACTGCTGTGATGTGTCTTTTGTAAAATGAAAATTGCATATAGAAGAGTGCTCTATGTTCTTACTATTTCAGTTTAAGAGAGAGAATCCAACCAGGAGGTTGGATTCAAGTCTTAGTTGCTTTTTTCTTACACTGTGTTTAAATTTATTACTGAATTTGCATATATGAAGGATGAGTCCTCCAGTTTGATGGATATCCTTTCTACTTTGCATGCATCTAACTAAATAAATAAGTGATACAGACATCAGAAAATGAAGCCAACTCAAAGCTATGTACTAGTGTGTTATACAAATATAGGTGCTTTAAATGCAAGCGTTTTATCTTAAGCTTCATCTTCCCATTGTACCCTGACAGAACAGGTAACAGGTAAGGAAATAAAGAGTCAGCCTTGGAGTAGGATTTTCTGTGCTGAATTGACTGGAACTTTGCCACTGATTTTGCGAGGGACATGTCTGAATCAGCATTTACCCCAAATGCGTAGGGTCTAGCTCTGCCACCAGATTATGCACAGTCCAGAGGGTTTCTTCATGAGGCAACAGACAGTGACTAGGTCAATGCATTTGACCTAGGCAATGCATCTACTAACCTCAGTTTCCACTAATACAGGCAAACCCACAAAGCTTGTGAAAAATAAATACTGTGTCAGGTCGTATGTTTATGTACATAAATATGTACGGGTAGTCAAGGCACTAGGACACTGCCCAGGTGTTAGCTGTTTAATGTGCATGAGTGGGTTTGGAGGAGGAAAGGAGTCAAATAGCAGGGTAGAGCTGGGAAGGGGAAAGGTGGTATGATGATGCAGAAAAGTAGTCAGGTTGTTGTAGAGAACAGAGGTTCCTTTTCAACTTGCTATGTTTGAGGGACTTCTCAAAAATTTTTACCTTTTTGTCTATTTGCCCAGCAGTTTGGTGGTCTGAACAGAGAAGACAAAAGGATGAAATGGTATTTGCAAACAAAAAACTGATATTGAACATCCTTTATAACCCTTACAGGTATGACTTTGTCACCTTGGAGACCTAACACTCCACAACATGATAAGATGGACTTGATCTCCTGAACAGATCCTTGTCACCAGTATAAAACCTACTGCAAAATCTCAAACTGCAGTATAAATGGGCTATGAAGTCATCAGACTCCTCATTTTCAGCTACTTAAATGCAGATATGTAAAAATTGCCTCTTGCCTCTGAAAGCAAAAAAAATGTATTTTGTGTTCCTTACTGATCACCAAATATCTTAGCTCTGTCCAAATGCATGGCTATGTTTTCCCATGTACCCGGAGGAAATGGAGCAACTCATTACCCTACAGCTGTGACTCCCCCCACAGTGAATAGGTGATGACAGATGGGACATTGGTTTTGGAATTCACATGATTTCTGAAATCCCATGTGCTTGCTGGTGGGCATGGCAGTGTTTATTCTCATCATTTTACACCCAAATTTTGCCTCTGCTGGTTTATCTTAGAACAGATAAAGACAATTACTATGTGTGTATGTATGCATTACTCTTATTTGAAAAAAACACTCAGATATTTCCTGCTCTTTTTCCACTCCTGCCTCACGCTATAGCCCAGCCCACCCCGGGGAAACATGCTTCATGCTGAGGGTGTGCATTGTGTGGGTACTGGCAAGTGCTCAGGGGTTACGCCAGGAGGGAGGCAGCAGCTGAGTCCGAAGCACTGCAGTAGTGCTGGGCTGGGGGCAGTCAGCAACGAAACAGCAGAGAGGCAGTTCTTCTGCTTCTGGCTGCTAATAAACTTTCTGGTGGCAGTGCTGTTCTCATCAGGATTGTTTGTTTTTACAGGCTGCCCTTTGTTGACTTTAGGCTTGTTTTCCTTGCCATGCAATACAAATATTCTCAGGCGTTAAGCTTTCCTTGCCCCTACTGCCTTCTTTTCATCTGGGACCATGTAGGAGCTAAATTTAGACTTGATTGATAGCATTTAATCCAGAGAGGGTCAGGGTGCTACTTTCCTGTTAAACATTCTCTGGTTTGCTTCTTCTGTTTACAATCATGTCTCTAAAGTACTGTAGTCAGTCTTGCTTCCCAGTGAAATCTCTTCTGCTTTCCTTGCCGCTGTGGGATAGTTGATCTTAATTATGTGGAGCCTCATGCCACTTTGTCTGATCCTAGATGGAAAAGAACAACAGCTATGGGCCTTTAAACCAGATGATGCCATGACTTACATACTCCCTCCACTATAATAGATAGCAGGCCTCAGATTCCACTATTGTAAACCACTAAACATGGAAATACGAAAGCAGTCCTGTTCGTGTTTTCGCTTTCCTGACAGTCTTTGAGAAACATCTTCCTTGAGCAGCCACATGTTCAGCATAACCATACAAATTCTTTTTTATAGCTCTGAAGACAGCAGTCTTACTGCCTGTCTCAGAACTGGATGTAAGTAAAAATTTTCTCTATACCAGATGTCTGCACAATCTTATACACAGTATTTGCACATATTTTGAGCATGACACCTCTTGCTGATGTCAACTAACTGGATTCATAGGCTTTTACTGATTTTACCTAGTTATTTTATACCATCATTGCCTCTGTAGTAAAATTCTGACATTACTAGCAAGATGGAAAGGTTTAGGGCTAGGGAAAGAAAGGCAGGACATCTTGACTTAAGGCTTTACACTTTTTCACTTTTTCTGGAGAGTATATGCTCTTTTATTGAGGAGTTACAGTCTTCTGTTTTCAAAAATAATTCCTTCAGTACTGATGAAATATGCATACGTGCACCACATAAAAGTGAATGAAAGAAAAGCACTTGCACCTCTGTGTGAAGTTGGAATTCTTTTTCATGGTTTAAAAAGCCCTTTTCTTTTGTTTGCTTCTATAGTCATGTCATATTCTTCATGATGTACCTGCAGTGTTCCTTAAAGTACATTGACAGTGATCTGCTTAAAACACATGTATGAGGTTAACTGATCAGTGCTTTTCCATGGTATAGTCCATCAGGGTTAGAAATTAGATTTTATGAGTTGTGGACAAATCTATCCTAAAAACTGCATGTCCTGACTCTGACACTGCTCTCAAGTAGCTGGTGCTTTCTGTTCAGCTTGTGAAAAAAATGTCTTTAATATACAGAATTTTGAGTACAAATTATTTTTAAAATATAACATAGCAGAGACCCACCTCACAGTCTAGAACCTTGCCAGTTGCTCTACCTGATTATGCATTTACAACTTGCTGCTGCAAGAGCTGAAGTGTATATTTTCCTTCAGAGCTATACAGGCACCTGTACACACACTCAAACCCTCTACCTCATGCAAAGGAAGAACACATTTAAACAAGTAAGTACACCTCTTGAATTATGCTGCTAGAATCCTTAGGGCTTAGCTGCTAGGAAACCAACAGCATTAGACTGGCTTATGTGTTAAAAATGATACTGGATGAAATAATATTTGTCAATTGGAAGTGGAAAATTTGGAAACAGAAAATTACTCTCCCAAGAAATACAAAAACAGTGCAAAAAAAAAAAAAAACCCAAACAAACCCCAACCCCTCCAAAAACCTAACAAGAAAACATGAGGAAAGTAGATGGGAAGAACTGGGGACTAGTACTTGTCCAAGACTCTGTGACCCTGTGAACTGCTTGAAAATGGAAGAAGGATCAACTCATTTTTCAAGAAAGAATCACAAGAAAAAAGATGAGCAGATCTCTGCATCTTACATATAAAAGACAAAGGCTTCACTTTACCTAGTTTAGATGTATAAAAATTAGATATCTGTCTTCAGTAGTGCTTTCATCTCACTTTATCAGCATGGGATGCAGGAGTGGCCACAGGAATGTCTGTACTAGTTGAGAGCAAACGTCCCTAGTCTTCCTTCTCCAACAAAGTCCATCAATGGATGATTAGAAGTAAATAAGGACAGGACAAGAATGCATGATTCTTCCCTCTTTACGTCCTCTGCCGTGTCCAACTTTTTTTGGGCGAGGAGAATTTCTGGGGAGCTGAAGCAGTTTGTTTAGTAACCCTCACCGAATCCTCCCTCCAGACTTGTCCAGTCTGTCCTTGAGGCCACATGAACTCTTTCATTGGACAAGAACAGCTATAGATCTATGTTGCATGAAGAACTACCTCCTTTTGTTTGCTCCAAACCTGGATCTTACTGCATTTGTGTGATGGTTCCCAGTTCATATATTGGCAGAGACAGGAAAAAGTTAATTCCTAAGCACCTTCTTCAGGCCACTCATGATTTTTTAGACATCTATCATATTTCACTCAAGTTGTCTCTTTGCCAGCCTGAAGACTCCTACGACTACTCAGTTGTTCCTCATATAGAAGATTTCATAACTTTCTCATCTTTATTGCTCTTTTTCAGTTTTCATATATACTTTTCAAAAGAAGGGGACCAGCACATCACACACTGATACAGCTTTTAACTTCTCTGAGTGATCGTCACACAGCCTTCTGGACTCTCTAGAGGACATTTTGCTCCTTCCTGATGTGCTAGAACAATTTAGAAGAATTTTTGACTCTTTCAGAATTTGCTTCTTGCTCTCTTGGCTTACTTATGTTTTTGTATTCAATATGCTAGAATGTGTATTACTGTATATGTTCTTTGCCTGGAGATAAATTAATCTTTTTTATGAGTATCTTGTGTCTAATGAAGTGCTCTATTTTGCCATTTAATCACAACAGCTTCCCTTGAACCTTTTTCAAGGCTTACCTAATAGATGACAAGTGAGGAGACAATAGGAAGATTTCAGCACTGAGTCCTGCACTATTATCCCCATCACATTCTTAGGTGCATCTTCTAGCTTCTTTAAAAAAGAAAAAAAAAACAAACCACAAACAAAAAGAAAACCATAATTCTCATTTGGAAGCTGAGCACAGCTTTTTGGACTTTTTGACCTATGATGTCCTGAAAGACATCAAATCTAAGCACATTGGAGTCATGATACATGGAGAGGGCTGGCAGCCCCGAGGGGATTTATTCTCCCTATCTTAAAACCAGACCTGAAACTGGCTATTTTGTCTCATCCCTGACTACAGGAGGATCTGGGTGACTAACTCAGATATTAGACTGGATGACTCATGGTTAGTGTGCTATAGTTAGAGTCATCTCAGTGTCAAATAATCCCATGCTGCTTTCTCAGACACCTTGGAAAAGCAGCAATGTTAGGTAAGAAAAAAACACATCTCCATGTGTAGAAGTATGGTGAAATAAAGGCTCTGATGAAGACAGTGGTCACTGGAGAAGTAATTTGACAACAATGACTGATTTTTATCAGCTTCAGTTGATACAAATATACTTGAATCTATTGGTGTTAGATTTATATCAGCTGAAATTATTTGCCCAGTGTTCAACATTTTTCTCCATCTTCCTGTTTTCCTTTAAGCTCCTGCAGCTTTTCTTTCACCCTGATACACCACTAAGTATAGAATCATAGAACCATTTAGGTTGGAAAAGACCTTTAAGATCATCGAGTCCAACTGTTAACCTAGCACTGCCAAGTCCACCACTAGACCATGTCCCTAAGCACCACGTCTACATGTATTTTAAATACCTCCTGGGATGGTGACTCAACCACTTCCCTGGGCAGCCTATTCCAGTGCTTGACAAAGTAGGTAGGAGGTTTGATAGGGATATCTTTTATTCTCACTTTCCATTTGCTTACCTAGCTGATCCAAATTGGTGTGTGATCCCAAGATTGCTATTGTCAGTAAAGGGACGTGGGGAGATGTGTAACAGGAGATAGTGAAGGAGAGACCATGGCTTTGGTGCAGGTTTGCTCATAGACTGGGCTAAGCCAGTCATGAAACCTCACCCTTGATTTATAAACACTAATTACCTTTTAATGTTAGCATTGTAATTAATACTCTATTCCCATTTCTTTGTTTATACCTCTCCCTGCAGGAATAATTTATATTTTCATTGTTTCTTTGTAGAAAAAGGTTGGGAACTGCATTTTAAAAATGCATGAAAGGTTAGTAGTCCCTTCATACCCTATTTTAAATCAGTTGATGTTAAATGACTCACAATAACACTACTTTAAATGTTAGTGAGTGTAATAAGTCTGTGGCCAAAGCAAAGTTGTCTAACCCACTGGTCTGAACACCAGTGTTTCCTTTGTGCAAATTTCATGAGAGCAGAAGGAAACCTGAGTCTAGCATTGAAAATCAGTTTTACATCTTTGCTATCCTACATGCAAATGTCTATGTCTGATAAAACAGTAATGGTGTGGGGTTCTAGCAAAAAGCACTTGCGTTTTGGTTACTAGGCTCCTACCAGATATGGTGGCGTCTTTAGGGGAACATCAGGAGGCAACTTTTCTACTAATAAATAATGTTTGTGAGAAACACCATGATACCTGTATAAAAGGCTAACATAGAAAAATATGGGAAATGTCTTAATCTTCAAAATGGATCACCTTCATCTTCAAAGTGGACCATGTCCAGTTCTGGGCTCCCCAGTTCAAGAAAGGCAAGGAGCTACTGGAGAGAGTCCAGCGGAGGACCACAGAGATGACCAAGGGAGCAGAGCACCTCTCTTATGAGGAAAGGCTGAAACACCTGGGTCTGTGTAGCCTGGAGAAGAGAAGACTGAGAGGGGATCGCATCAGTGCTTATAAATATCTAAAAGGTGGGTGTCAAGAGGATGAGGATGGGGCCAGACTCTTTTCAGTGGTGCCCAGCAGCAGGACAAGGGGCAACGGGCACAAACTGGAACATGGGCAGTTCCAGCTCAACATGAGGAAAAACTTCTTTACTTTGAGGGTGACAGAGCACTGAAACAGGCTGCCCAGAGAGACTGTGGAGTCTCCTTCTCTGGAGGTATTCAAAACCCTCCTGGATGTGTTCCTGTCCAACCTGCTGTAGGTGAACCTGCTTTGGCAGGGGGGTTGGACTAGATGATCTCCAAAGGTCCCTTCCAACTCCTACCATTCTGTGATTCTGTGGTTCTGTGATCTGTGAAAATGAAGACTCAACTCGTGACACTGCATGAGTTATGCTTTTCCAGAGCAACTTATGCAGAGGACAAAACTATACATCCCTCCTTTGAACGCCTTGCCTTTAGTCTCTCAAGCTTCATGTCTTTTAAATGAAGGCCTTTATGTATTAGGTCACAAATGCCTGAGCTTCCAGAAAGTGCTTCTAATAAAAAGCAATTGTGCAGGGGCTTAAATGGGACTCAGCAATTTACAAATTTCAGACTGTCCTCTTCCATTGTGTTTAATATGTCCATTTAATATGTGCTTTGCCCAAGTTCAGAATTGTGGACGAATCATTCTTCCTTATTACTAATGGCAATCAGTAAACTGTTATCGGTTTCAATGCTGTAGAGTTAAACCCAAGATTACTGCAGGTTCTCAACACAACTAATCACAACAACAGATAAAACCCCCTCTCCCTTCATCTTGGTGAGGTATTGCTAGGGTTAGTCAATTCATGGGTTTTGAGACTTTATAGTTCACACATTAAGTAAATCCCTCTATCTGAGTGTTCAAGACATGACCCAGCATCAGCTGCTGTAAATGGGGAGCATCCTGTAGAGATGAATATGTTGCTTTTGAAACATGCCTTTATGGCACTTCTGGGACGCTTTCCTACTGTAGGATGCTCTGTTCAGAGTATTTCTCTCGTCCCCCTCCCTTTCTCCCTCCCTCTTTTTCATATTCATGGAACCAAAATGTCCAAAATGAAGCTACAGCTATGGACACTACACAGAGGACGGGGCAGCACATCAGTTTCTGTTTTCACATTGAGACTGAAAAAAGTTGCTTCTCTCTTCCTCTTCAGAGCTGCCATTTTGCTAGACTTTGCTAGCCAATAACTGAACAGCCAGCTTGAACTATAACTGAGCATAGCCATAGGTAAGATAACTTCTAGAATAACTATGATGATCTGAAAAAAAGCACTTGGCAAAAGTATCTTTCACTGAATGAGAAGACAAGGTATCCTGTGAGGTCTCAAAAAGTCCAAAAGTTACAAGTCTGCTCTTGGATCTCTCCGTTTCATCCTGGGTAGTAAAGGAGCAGAACAGTACAAAAAAAACCCAAAACTTCTGAGTCTCTTTCAATCCACAACAACTGCCTGAGGGGCAATCTTGTCTATTATGTGCTTTTCTCATAGGCTGTTTCTGGTAAACAGTTTGCCTTAAAAATGTCTGTCACTATTATCCCTGCACTTACAGGGAATGCTATTATTCTGAATGCACAAAATGCCCCACTGAGACAGCCATGTAATCAATGCAAGACTGCCTGATGATGTTCTGAAAAATATTCCTTGAGGATCTTTCAGTATAGCTATTTGTTGAACTTGCTCCCTGTGGTAGAGTACAATTGCCTGATTTTTTCCAATAGAGAAACCTCTAGTAAAAAAAGCCCCCTGTAAAAGTAGCCTGGTGAGCTGCAGAAGAACAAGAACCTTTGTACAGGCTTTTCTCTGTAGACATTCTTTTTCTTTTTTCATGGCACTACTTAGTTACTCTGAAAGATGAGTGGCTATTTCTTACTCTTTGACACATGAACTTTCTGAAAATTAAAGTCCAAGAAGCATACCATTCCCTCCTTAACTGCCAGATAGACTTTATTTCTCTTTACTGTGTTACATGCACTGCTGGAGAGAACCTGAAAAGAATCAAAAGCACTGCAAATTCAGACAGCGTGTTTAGAGTGGTAGTGTATAGGACACTATAAGGATATAAAGAAGTAACACAACATTGACTTCACAAAAATACAGACAAAGGTCTACCTCTGTCATTCTACCATCTTGTCCCACCTGCAGGCAAAAATATTTTCACAGCACAGTTCAGTTCCTGAACCACAACTGAAGATGTGACTAATATCTATTGTGAAGTTACAGACCAATCTGAGGAGAGTTCACGAAGACCCTTACATCCTCCAGCAAGACAAAGGAGGGCCTCAGAATTCCCACCTACATTTTATCTTTATTTATTGTACATGAACAGTGTTACTGCAAAGAAGGAAAACTTCTGGAATGTAACTTCAGAACTTTTAATTGTAAAATGTAGGAGGCTATTGTCTCCTCTTCTTCTGGTGAGATCTCAGTAGCCCAAACCTCACCTACAAAAATGAAGGGACCCTGGAACACTATGCCTTGTGAAGAATGTAGTAAGAAGAACAGAAGGAAGAAGGAGCTGAGCTTAAGAAAATTTGACCTATAAGAAGGGTCAGAGGAAGTGAGTTTGTTTAGTCTAGACTAGACAAAAATGAGGGAGAACATGATGGAAGTTTTCTAATATGTAGCAATTAATTGCTCACTATATCCACTAGTCTTAGGACAAGAAATAATCAGATTAATTTTAAGTAAAAGAGGTTTACGTTCGATGTTAGGAAAAAAACACTTGTTATTAAAGAAATATTTAAACAGTGGCACAGACAACCTAGGGAGGGTAGAGCGTTTCCTCCACCAGAGATTTTTGAAAGGAGGTAAGATAAACCTCCCATTCAGATTGTCTTGGTAAATGTTATCCTACCTCTGAGTAAATGGAGGGCATAGATAAACCCCTGTGGTACTTTTCAACTCTATATTTCTACGATTCTAGAACTCATTTCTGGAGATATGTAAGGTCTCCAGCAGCACTCTGCTCTTTCCAAAGCTGCTCAGCAGCCTTCCTACCTCTCTGATAAACCCATGGCACCTGCACTGCTGGATCATAGCCCCCTTTCCACCTCGGCCACCCCACAGAACCTTGCTATGCCTGCTGGATGTGCTAATAGATACCCAGGATAACCTTATTTCGCCTTGGAAGGGTCTGGTATTGTTTTCTCTTCAACCACCTACAAATGGCTACATACAAAAAATTCACAAAATACACATGTAATAAAATGCATGACGATGGAAGACCAAACCAGCCAGCCAGAACCTTACAGTTTTAACATACGAATGCCATGCCTGGACACAAGGCGAGAACAAAGTCTAATCTTCCTGTTGTCCATCTTGGAAAACTTCTGAGCAATTCAGCATCTGCTATTGTAGAGGTCTTGACTATATTTGTCCAACCAGGACAGAAAGATTTCCCTGATATTTTTCCCAGTCTTCTACCTAAAATGGAAACCTACATTTTACAGCTTCCATTTTCTACTGTCTTATCAATCCTTTCTCTTTTTTCCAAAAAATATCAAAAGTGCCCTGTATGAAGGAGGAAACTTATGTGTCTCTACTCACTGCATAGCAAGAAACAACTAAATTGGGAGCCAAGGAAATTGTTTGTCTATTAAGTTCTGAGGGTTGAAAACAAAGATGGTTCTTTAGGATTGTGCTTTTTTCTTGCTAGGTCTTCCTTTCTTCCAGTAGTCTCCCAAACCAGACCTCTTCTTTACTTACCAAAATCTGAAGAATTTGTAATGCTGCCCAAAAACGGAAAAGCAATTGCGGAAAAGAAGAAATGGTTTGTTGCTCGTGCAGCTCACTTCAGCTATCTCCCATTCTTAGAGATCCCTGCTGAGTTGCCTGTTCAGAGGAGTTCCCAATAGTCTTTGTGAATGTGACTGATTCTAGCTGTCTTATTCAAAATTAAACCTTTTTTCCTTTCCACCACTATCTTTGAGACCCACCTGTCCTTGCTGGGTCTGTGTGGATGTCTCAAAAGGCTCTGCAGTCCTACACCAGGCCTATAACAGAGCATACATGAATGCCCTGTGAGAAGGAATGCAGGGAGGCCACCAAGCTCTGCTTCGTCAGTTCTCACCATCCCGTTGGGGAGAATAAAACTCTTAAATTGTTTCTTATTCCATAAAGTTGTCTTTACTCTTTTAATTACAACTGCATTGTTGAGCAATCAAGTACGTGATTTCTAACAACCCCAGCCAACAGCCATTGCCCCAGTCTCTTCAAATTTGTCTCAGAGCAAGCTGTATATTGCACAACTCCTCATCTGATCATGATATATACAGGCAGTTTAATGAAATACCTGGTTCTCCTCTAAAACGTAAAATCCATTGCTTTTGTTCAAAGATGGTATCCCAGCACATTCTGTTGCTCTTTGCCATTGCATCCTATATTGAAGTCGTTTCATCATTTAAAAATCCTTACTGTGTTGCTGTATTACTGCCATCTCTCTGTAGCTAAAAAATTACTTCCAGTAACTATAAGCCATGTTTTCCTCGGGTTTTCTTCTTTCTTTTTTACCTCAGGACATGTTGCCATTTATGAAAATGGACAAGTCAAACTGAGAAATTTCCTGTAGTCTATCCTTTCCAGTCTATCCAAATCTCCCTAGTGACAAGTGATAGGACGAGAGGAAATGGGTTCAAGTTAAGCCAGGGGAGGTTTAGGTTGGATATTAGGAAATTTTTTTTCACTGAAAGAGTTATCCAGCATTGGAATAGGCTGCCCAGGGAGGTGGTGGATTCGCCATCCCTGGAGGTGTTTAAAAAAAGGGTAGACGTGGTACTTGGGGATATGGTTTAGAAGTGGTTTTGTCAGGTTAGGTTAATGGTTGGACTCGATGATCTTAAAGGTCCCTTCCAACCTTCATGATTCCATGATTCATTCATCCTTAGCATTTGAGATTCCTGTACACTTTTTCTGTGGAGGTTTCTTACCATACCATTCTTTGTTTTCTCGATCAAAAACCTGTCAGTCTTCTCCACTTTAACACTGTTCAGGACTCTCCGTAGCATCCTTGCTTTCTGTCCCCTACTCCCTCCCTTCAACAGCATTCACAGTTTATTTTATCAGCAAAAGTCCTTTCCTCTGAGTTTGACAGATCTTCTCATTCAAATGGGACCTTGATCAATGTCTGTAGTTTGCTCAGACGTTCATCACCTTGAACTATGGAAATGATCCTTATGTAGTTAATGATAAAAATTATTCTCTATTTTTTTACGTGTGTTCCACATATCTCCATTTAAATATTGTTTATATCAAAGGCATTAGATCTTCAAAACATTAATTTGCTTATTCCAGAACATTCAGCACAGACAACACTCAGCAGAACCACACATTAAAGAGGTTTGTACTGCCTGGATCACTTAGAGAAATGCTCTAGAGACTCACTGGAGGACCCTGTGTTGTGTTATCATAGAAGACCTCCATTCTACACCCAAGTCTGTAACAGTTTATTGTAAAATTTGTCAGAAGTGAAAGAATGTGAATTAAATATATGGTTGCTTTTTCATCCTGGAAATTGGATCCAGAAAAAATAACGTTATAGTAGGCATTGAATTCTTTGCTGCCTAGTTGTGTTTCCATTTGTACAGGAGAGACTCCTAATAATTTCAGCAAATGAGTCACAGCAACAAAAAGCAGGTAGGATCTGAGTCCATGTCCCTGTGTAGTGGAATTTGTTTGTGCATTTGCACAATACCATCCTAAGAGAACAGTTCGGCTGAAATGACCATAAGCCTGAGCCTGATATTCTGCACAAAGGTTGTTTGTGCCATCTCTTACGTACCTCAAGTGAAGAGTCTTACTTCTGATGCTGTTTGCCTTCTCTGATATTTGCTTACAAACCTGACACTCTGGGTCTCACACTTTTTCTGTCTTTTTAGTACTGGGGTTAAGATGAAAACAAGGAATCCAATTCAGATACTTAAGCAACACCAGCTCCAGAGCTCTGGTAGCTCTCATGAACTTCTCATGGACTCTTGAGTGAAGCATCCAAACTGGAATAGATCCCCGACAGTGCTGATGGCTCCCCTTATAGGTAGAAAGAAGCCACAAGGATAGCTATTTTGTCCATATGTTTCTGGCATATAATGATGCTGGTGGAGACCACTGCTCCCTTTCTAAAGACACATATGGAGTTCCCCAGGAAGATCAGACCATCAGAATCACTTCCCGTTTACCGACAGCTCTCCCTGGTCACCACTCACAAGCAACAAAGCAAATGCCACTTGCTCTAGACCATCCTTTCCCTTCAGCTAATCCCTCCTGGTTCCCTTGCTCCCTAGTCCCTCTAAATTTCTACTCACCACAGGGTACAAACCCTTGCCTGTTACAGCAATAATGCTTATAACCTTGGATGGTAAATCAGTGAGTTCGGCCATCTTTGGGAAATGATTTCTTCCTTCAGCTGCAAGGAAGCAGTGCCAGGTCACCAAGATGCTTAGGAGAACAGAGCTCTCTCTGCCTTCCCCATGGGAGGCTGCATCCATCTCATCAGGAAAGGGAGAGCTTTTCCATCTCTTTCCCTCTAGTTTAAATATCCTCAAAGCGAGAGACTGGCTTCATTGGAAATGAGGGGTGTCCACTCTGCTCTGCTGGTTGTCAGCAATGAAAGTCATGTAAATTCTTTGGATTTTCAGGCATCAGCCAAGCCCAAATCCTCTAAGTGTGGAGCTGTCATGTGCATGATTGGCTGATGAGCTGCAGTGGCCCAGACAAGCTTGACTAGTATACAGAGTCGTGGCCATGGCTAAGCCTGATGCGGTGATGTGACAAGACTAGAGCACAGGTCCTGAGCTGGCAAGGGCAGTGCAATGGGAGTCAACTCAAAGCTTGGAGCCTAAAGGGGAAGTGTCTCACAACCTCCACCAAGGGATGAGCTCACTAAACATGGCAGAGGGAGCACTGCTGCTGCCCTCACCATAGACACACTGAGTTGCAGCGGTCTGTTTTAGACATCTGTGGATCAGAAGCTTAAAGATAAGACATAGCTGTGAGTGGATTGTACATATAAAATGAACTTTGCTGTTTCACTTTGTTCTTTTCTTAGCAGAATACAAACTTACAAAAAATGTAGCTGAAATTCAAAACACAAGGTATCTGGTCTACATTTAATCCATGTCTTTAAGAGATACACACTGGTAAAAATCTGAAGGTAGAGTGACATAACTCACTCTGCACATAAAGAGAGAAACATTTAACAGTATGGTAGGGATCTCCTCTTAGCACTGAAACTTACAAAAATATCAAAAAAAAACTAGACTCAACTTTCATTATGAGTGTTTCATCATATTAAAATTTGAATTATAACTTATTTATTGTGCCCTGTTTTGAATTCCTAACCCAGATAAAAATTCCAGTAACTGGTTTCACAAAGGCCTGAGTAAGGCATTGAGAACTGGAACCATTGTTTTTATATGATAGTTTCGCAAACAGATGGGCATGTCTTTGAATGAAACCAATGGGAACAGTAAGCATTGCCTTCTGGGAATATTAAACATGGAGATTATTAGCTGATCTCCAAGAACACAGCTTTGTGTCAGGTTCTATTTTCTCTGTTTCTACACATAAATGCTGCATATATATGCTGGGTTATGGGTGGAGCAATTTACTCTCATACTCCCTCATGCAAAATTGTATTTACTAGATTAGATCAGGACCAGTTTTATATTTCCATCATTCTTTTTTCTCTTAGAATTCAGTTTTAATATGGGTTTTGCAGAGGTGTGGGTACCTGGAGTGTGGAAGGCGATGTGGAAGAGGAAGCTGGGCTGGGAGCATGTAGTGCATTTTTGGTTCCTCCCTGGAGCAGAGATGACAGCTGGGATTCGTGCGCCTAAGCAATGTCTAATGCGGGAATGCTTGTGGGCAAAGTGCCATGCCACAGGCTACAGCATAAGACATTGAGAAATGAAAGAAAGAAAACCATGTTAAGATCTGCAAGTGACTTAAAATTTAAGAAAAGAAAACTTTGCCTGTCTTACACAAAATACTTATGAAAATGAGTCTTAAACAAAAAGATTTTTGGAAGTATTCTCGATAGCTTCAAATGGCCTATTTCCAAACTGTCTTTTGGAAATAAGGAAGGGAAGATTTATTTAAAGGTGCCTGTAGGGGGAGATGGTTGCCCAGGAGATTGGCAGTAAACATTTCATCTCCAGGTCACCAGCTCAAGCCAGCTCTGCTCACTAGTGGCCAAAACCCTACTGTATTATTGTCATTAGGAAAGGACATGAATCATCTGAGAGTCTGTGGAGACATGAAAATGTCTGGTTCAATAAAATATATAAATTATTTTCTTACAATCCTTTTGGGGACTTCTGAAGTACACACAAACACAAACATCTTTCTGAATGTTTATACAAACACTAGTCTAGAAAATCCTAGTATTTTAATTTAAAAAATAAACTCACTAACTACACCAACTAACTTAAAGTCTCTCCTCGCCTCTCCTCTCCCCCGCCCTTGCCTTGCCTTGCCTTGCCTTGCCTTGCCTTGCCTTGCCTTGCCTTGCCTTCCCTTCCCTTCCCTTCCTTTCCCTT
>VZSZ01008378.1:309635-353717 GCA_013398815.1 Ibidorhyncha struthersii
CCCTTGCCTTGCCTTGCCTTGCCTTGCCTTGCCTTGCCTTGCCTTGCCTTGCCTTCCCTTCCCTTCCCTTCCTTTCTCTATCTTTCTATCTTTCTCTCTCTCCTTCCCTCTTTCTTTCCTCCCCTTCTCTCTTTCCCTCTTTCTTTTTCTTTCTTTTGTAAATAATTTCAGTTGATTTGTGAAGTCCCTTAAAGAAGTCACAAAACTTTATAAGAAGCCTTTGTCATCTGTTTTCTTTTAAAGTATAGCAGAACATTGGAATCTGGGAGAAAAATAAATTATGTTTGGGACCATTTTTCCTCTAGAAAAACAATAATAAACAAGGCACTAAACAAAACATTTTGCAGCAGCCACTGTCTGAAGTGTATTGTAGCAAGGCATGATATGCTAAAATGCAACTTGATCAGATTTGATTCGGGATGATGTCTTTCTTTAATCCACTGGAGAAGAGAACAAAGCTTAAATGATTTTATTTAATAACAAACAGACAATAATATCAATAGTACTTCCCATTTAACTTATGGCAACCATTAATATGTGCTGCGCGTATACACAAGAAAATGAGACATTTTCCTCATTTGGTTGGTTTCATCTTTTGAAGTATGTCTCCACCAAAAAGCAGATTTCAATTTCCTTCAGGGACCACAAAATACCCAGCTCTTTTCCCCTCCCTCACTGTGGTTAGAAGTTTAATTTTCAGTTGTGGTAAGTGCTTTGCACCATATTTATCTGCATGTTGTTTGTTTTAGGAGTGGAGCATAGAACATACTATTTTCAACATAGTCTTCTACCAGGGGAAAGACTAACAAGAAAAAGACTGTACATAAATAGTTTAATGAAATTGTTATGGGTAACCATTCTGGTTGAATCAGAAAGTCTGCGAGAGTCTCTAGACCATAGCTGAGGAGCTTCTCCTGCAAGAAATACGTAACTGAGGCATGCACACAGGCCCAACTAGCAGTGCAGCTGGGTTGCCCTTCATTTTGCACGTAACTCCAGGCAAGACACTTCACTTTCCAGAAGCTTTGTCCACTTAAGGGACATTTTCTAGATAATTTCTGCCCTTGCTTCTTTTAGTTACCTTACAGCTTGTTCGGACTGACATGTGTATAGGGTTCTTGTAGTCTTTTACATTGCTGCAATGGCAAATTGACATTGACAGATGGTGAAAGCATAAAGTCTCATTGAAAGTATGCAAGACGCCCTAGGAGAGCTCCTAGTTTCTGTAATTTGTCTGTGCAATGATTCTAACACCAGCAATTTCAGTAACTCACATACATTTCTAAGTGATGTGCAGGTATGTAAGGCTGAATAGTTTTGGACTTCTTTTGGAGGACATCAGAGACATGGACTAGATGATCTCCAGAGGTCCCTTCCAACCCTGACCACTCTGAGATTCTGGGATTCTGTGGTGGTGGAACTGATCGCTGTGTAATGAGATAAAAAGGTTTTTCATCTTCTTTTCTTCTATTTACTCTAAGGCAAAGAGAGAAAATAACAGTTTAACCAATATTAAAATGCTTGTTAAATATGTTTGTGTGAATGCATGCACATACACATTTTTGACATTACAAATTCAAAGTTGACTATATTTTTCTTCCTGAAGAATTATCTGCAGAAATGGAGAATAAATGTTGTAAGGTATCTCTAAGTAAATTCTCAGCAGTTTGAGAAAGATTATTTCAATTCATTGTGTGTTTATTTGTTGTGAACATCTGTTTGGTACAAACACTCTATAAACAGTTGAACAGGATGACCTAGAAGATTTTATCTGAAAGCAGGAAAGAAGCAGATGAAATTCTGATACTTCCAGGTAAAACTCATGAGAAAAAAGGTGTATATTTCTTGTTTGCATGTATAAAACATGTTTTGCTTGTTTCTTGATTTGTCAGGTGGGCTTTATATATTTTTGCTTTGAATGTGCTCCTTAAGATTCTGGCCTTTATTTGTTATGTGAACTACTGCAAATTTTGCAGCTGCAGTGATTCTGATCCCAGTTTCATTACAGTATCACTCCTCCATCTTCTGATACTATCATGTTGAAATAAGAACAAAATCAGTGTGTCGCAGTCTTGTCACAGCATCCCTCTTACACATCACTACTCTTCTGAAGTGACTGTTAGAGGTATTCCAAATGCATTTTTCTGAAAAAGCACTTTTGTTTTTATTTCCAGAAGTCCTGCCCTGTCTTGTTGTTGAAGTCATTTTTTGCCCCTACCTTTTTTGCCCTTGTTTAGTTACTTTACCTGTGCAACGAACAGTACAATAGATTCTTTGCCTTCCGTAGATGCCCATGTATGTATTGACCTCATACAGAGCTGCATTAGGCAGCATCACCAGCAGGTCGAGGGAGGTGATCCTTCGTCTCTGCTCAGCATTAATGCTGGGTCCAGTTCCAGGCTCCCCAGTACAAGAAAGATGTGGACATGCTGGAGCCAGCCCAGCAAAGGCCACCAAACTGGTTGTGGGTTGTAGCATAGGACTTCTGAGCAGAGGCTGAGGGTGCTGGGCCAGTTGAGTGTTAAGAGATGGCTTGGTGGGATCCTTGGTGGGATCTTCAATATTTGGAATTGCCTTTTCACATAAAGAAATTATGCATTAAAAATGAACATAATTTCATAGTCAAAAGGAAAATAAAGCAGCTGATATGTCTCACCAGTCTGCTGAGGTTTCCAACAGCTGCAAGGAAATATCACAGGAAACAAAGAATAACAAAACAGGGGGTAAGACATGCAGTACAGAGGTGTCTAAATCTTGGAAAAGTGTGATATTTGTTTCACCAATAAATGTAGCATACCATAATGATAAAGTAATGTCAGAGAAAAAAATTGGCCCACCATGTTTTGAACGTCATTTATCTAAATCATGCCACACCTCTGAACTGAGAAGGAAGCTAAGGATTTGAGTATGCAACACGTCCCCCCAGAAGTTAAAATAAGATGGCTGAGGAAATGCTCTCTATTACTTGTTGTAGAATAAATTGATACCCTAAACTTTTAGGACTTTTGGAATATTGCCTTTTCTATGCCACCTGGGTTTTTGGCGGGCATAAGCCACTTAGAATTGATGACACTGAGGCAACATTGCTGTGTATATTGGGTAACATTTAGGTGTAGTGTAATTTCATAGAATCATAGAATGGTTTAGGTTGGAAGGGACCATAAAGATCACCTAGTTCCAACCCCCCTGCCGTGGGCAGGGACACCTCCCACTAGACCAGGTTGCTCAAAGCCCCATCCGACCTGGCCTTGAAAACCTCCAGGCATGGGGCACCCACAACTTCTCTGGGCAACCTGTTCCAGTGTCTCACTACCCACACAGTAAAGAACTTCTTCCTAATATCTAAACCTACCCTTTTTCAGTTTAAAACTGTTACCCCTTGTCCTATCGTTACACTCCCTGATAAAGAGTCTCTCCCTATCTTTCCTGTAGGCCCCCTTTAGCTATTGGAAGGCGGCAATAATGGGTTTCCATCAGAAGGTGAATTTGTCCCATTGAAAATGAGGTCTGTCTATAGCTGGGAAAGCTTTGGCTTCCATTAGTTTTTGGCACACGGAGCATTTTGGAAGAAAATATTCTATTTAACGAAATAGAAAAAGTGGATAAAGCCTGAACAGCAAATTAAGTATATGAATGAAAATGGTTGGGAACTTAAATGGACATGAACTGACAGGGCTGCTCTATGACATTTTTCAAAAGTTATTTTTAATTAATCTAAAATCCAGTTCTTTTGCCTGCATTGTTTTTTGGTTTGGTGTTTTTTTGGTATTTTTTTCTTTTTTTTCATGTACTTGCACATATGTATTGGTACTCTGTATTAGCCTGCAAAGAAATGTCAGATTTAAAACTGAAAGAATGGAATTTCAGCAACTCTACTAACTCTAACAAAATCCATATTCCACAAAGCACTTTCATCTAAATCCCTGTTTAAGCAGCATTGAGAAGTACTAAGGGTTATAACACATGACGGAAGCACAGATGAAATTAACACTTTTTTTTTAATTAAGAAGAAACCAAATCAAACAGCCTCCACAACCTATGTAAAACCATTTTTCAGTACAATTCCCACCGACGTCAATGAAAGCCTTAACTGAGTGCAGACTGAATTAATATTAAGAAATACCTACAGTTAAGCCAGAGGTTTTTTTACTGCAAGCCTATAGCATACTCTATTTTAGGACAATTTTGCAGTTTTTAAAAGCTGTATTTAAAATACTGTTTTTTTTTTTACTTCCTAGTTTCATGTCAGAAGGAGTTTAGGAAATTTTTGTGCTAAGTTGTGACACATCATCATTAATGCTAAAACTGAACCGCTTTTTTTTTTCACTTTGGTTCATGTGAACTTGTATTTCCGTACCTTTTAGGCATTATATTCAAACAAATTCACTGTCGACGTGAAGCTTAACTCAGACATACAGAACAAGCGAATCTTGCACGATTCCAGTTTACTGAGTCTTCCCCCAGCGTTTCTTGCTGCGGAGCCCGGAGTACTCATCAGCACGCAGCAGTGGTGTCACAAAGCTCACCTCAGGTGTGGGCTGATTTCCAACAGCCTGCTAAGGCTCTGCTGTGAGGTTCATGTGGGAGGCTTGGCAGGAGCACTGCGCTTCCCTCCAGGAGCGTTTGGTGGGAGGAGGTAGCAGAGCCACTGCTGACATGCCCTGAAATGAGCGCTCCTTCCCCAGGGCAGAGGGATCTACAGAGAGCAGCTGCCGACGCCAGGCATGATGAGGCCGTCCTGTGCTACGCTGTAACACTCCATCAAATGGCAACTTG
Source organism: Ibidorhyncha struthersii (assembly GCA_013398815.1). Taxonomy (NCBI): domain Eukaryota; kingdom Metazoa; phylum Chordata; class Aves; order Charadriiformes; family Charadriidae; genus Ibidorhyncha; species Ibidorhyncha struthersii. The sequence goes on from VZSZ01008378.1 coordinate 314,412, forward strand.
GCTTTCAGATAGTACAGATTTGGGTTTTAACCTAGGTTTTATTTACACACAAACCCCCAGCCAGTTACAAGACCAGCTGCAACATAAACTGGGGCTTTGCTGCTCAGGAAAATGGTATGTGACTACCAGCAGGGAACCTGTTAGCTACTATCCACTCTGCATTAAGCAAAGATGCTGAATAACGCTAAGTACCGTGGATTTTGACAGGTAACGAAAGCAAGTGGTCTACAACCTAGCTAGCCCAAAGAGACCTGCAGCTTTAGCCAAAAATGCCTGCAAGCAGGAAGAGCTCCAACAGCAATGATGAGCGTATTTGTGCGGTCAGCTATTTTTGCAGCGTAGTGGTTACTGTGCATACGTATGAAATGTGTACAGTCATCTATGTAGCTAATTTGCAAATGCATGACATTATATTTTAGAAGTATTTTGTTTATATAGAGAGACTGGCTAGTGACTTCTGGATCCTAGCTGCAGGGCACTGTACTCATTGCTTGATGTTTGGCCAGTATTCTGCTGCCTGGCACACTGCCTGAATGAAGGAAACTTGAGTAATGAGTCTGATATCAAGTCAAATTTGTACCAAAGGGGGGTCTCATGTCTCCAGTTAATGGGAGTGGTAGCCCTGAGAGAAAAAGTCATTTCCATCTCCTAGGAATCCTAACTCCATGCCAATGCCTGCTCTGCAAGACCAGCATTGTCTCAAGCACTGATTCTAATCAGAGACCAACGCAGAGTCTCCCTTGTTCATGCCCAACTCCATTTATCCAGCAGCATTCTTGAAAGAACTAACAGTGCCAATAGCATGTGCTGTTAGCATGAAGTCTTTGCCTACACAAAAGCATGTGTAGGGTGTACTTTTGGGACAGATCTTTTGCCTAAAGGATCCCAGACCTCTCTTGTGGACATCTAGTGCCTCCTACCATGACAATAACAGTCTCTAATTGTCAGTCACAGCTACTTAGCTCTTTTTGATCTTTGTTCTTTGCTGCAGGACTCACCCTGCAATGAGGAGACAGGATGCCACATGGCTCCCAACAGCACCAGGAAAAATTTAAATGGAGACTTTTGATGTAGTAGTGTGTACTACATTGTTATGAGTTTCAGTACACTTCGTACTACTTCTCAGACTTAATGGTCCTGGGTCAAACTTTTCCTTAGACCTTTTCAGCAACTTTGCAAGCAGGTAATTCGCTGAAGTCAATAGAAAGTATTCCAGGTTGAAGCCTGCTGGGCCTATGGGGACTTTCCACTTGCCTGACTGGGAGGAAGCAGCTATTACGTAGCACTAGGAAAGAGTTAGAAGATTCACGTGATGGTGTGAGTGCCCTGTAAGATTAATTTTCATTTCTACTTCTGGAGAGACAGAGTAAATGTGATGTCAAGAAGGCAGTATTCTATAACCCCTTTGTATGAGAACAACTACCTAAATACAAAGCAGCAGCAGCATGCTCTGTATCTCCTGCTGAAACTGAGAGAAAATTAGGTTCTCCAACTTTAGTTACTTATTCTGGAAGTTGGCCAAGATAACAAGGCTAATCTCGTTCTTGCCAAATCTATGTCACAGGGTATTCATGTGGTCAGCACCTTGGCAGCTACATTGTACGCAGCCCCTGTTTAGATAACTCTTTTCATACAAATACTGTAGAAGGACCTGGCTTTTACACATAAAGTAATTGTGAACCGGAATGTTCTTATTGCATGAGTGCAGCAAAATATTTCTGGAAAATTGTTTTCCTCCTCCCCGCTAATCAGTTACAATCGCATGGGATAGCCAGGGTGTAGTGCAGATGGAAACAATCAGGGCTCAGGAAAATATTCAGTTTCCATTAAGAAATTTCTTTTTTTTCCCCCAAAGCTTATAGTTTGATTACTCTTATTTTGATGTTCTCCAGTCTCTTACAGCACAAGATTATCCCCTTCTCCTAAGAACATCTTGATTACAAGTTTGGGAGTACGGGTTTAAATTCAGTAGAACTGTTGACTTCAAGAGGAAACCCATGTCTTGCACAAGGTGACTCTCCCTGGACTCCCACTATAATCAGGAGAATTACAGGTGGTCCTCCAACCAATGATTCACAGCTCCCACTTTAGGCTCCTGCTCTGAATCTGGCAATGACACCAAAATTAGGTGCATAAGGTGAGGCCAAGTGAATCCTTTCCTTTGGTTCTTTCTGATGACTACTAGGTCAACTTGCAGGAGATTTGCTAGGCTATCTGTTTATTTTCAGAGAAAACAATTAATATCCAGAGAAATGGTTTAGACATGTACCAAGAAAGCAGGCAAGAAATGTTCCTAGCTGCCACTTTATGCCTGATTGACCCTTGTCTTGTGGCAAGAAAAAATACTGAGGAGTTACCACAAATTTCCCTGCTTATTCCTTGTACCAAAAGGTTGTCCTCGTCCTAACCCCCACACAGAGTTCCAGCAGAAGGCATTTCGGGGGCAAGCTGAGGAAGTGAGACAAAATGCCCAAAAGAATTTCATACACTGGTGATTTTGTAGAGGATCATTCCAAAAGGGATGCATGTTGGGGTTACTGGTACTCTACCAAGTTAATGCATATCAGGCCTCAAAAAATTCCACGCCATTAGCATTGGCACAAGCATATATTTCCCTGTTATCCTTAATATGAGCCAGTATAGAGGAAAAAGTACCGAAGGGAAGGCATGACAGATGTGAGTCACCTCTATTAACTTGCAAAAGTCATGTACATGTGTCAAAACAGCATATTAAAATGGATTAGCCATTCATACAAATAAGAACAACATGTGCATTTGTTTCAGCTAGGATAAAAATCACAAAGGCAATCAATTCTCATACAGCATATGTGAAAGAAAACTTGGCACAAAGGACAGCTTACCCCAAGAGTTCAGATACACATTTCAAGTACGCATATTATTTTTTTCAGCTTTCAGGTTACTAGTCTGCTCCAGCAAGCCATGAGAAACCACAACTTGAAGGGAGAAATAATAACTTTACACTCCCAATTTATTCTCTTAAGTCACTACTTTTTGTCTTATTTGAACTTTTTTCCATGTGGCTTTAAATCCTATTCACATAGCCGTACTAAAACAACATTAAACTGCACAGTAAATACATTGTAATAAACATAGTTTTCTGGATAATAAATATGTATTTGGGCATTTTTACATTACTCTTTTTAATGATAATTTTACCATATACAACACTGCCACTTAGCATGCATACAGCACATTTTCCAGCAGTTGGACTCCTGCTGTCAACCATGCATGACAGCCATGTCCACGGATGGACCATATTTACTCGAAAGGTTTTGGACCGAAGAAGGACATTACAGCTTAGACAAGCATAAGGATTTTGGTATTATCACATAATATTCCCAATAATTTGCTCTTTTCATTGTGATTTTGTAAACATCTACCAGTTATGCTTCAGAGATTATAAGAAATGTCATTTTGCTCATCGTTTCTCACATGCAGCAGAAATTGGTTGTTGTCTAAGAGCATGAAGCCATGTCACATACAAAGAAACAGGGTGGAAAAGCAATATATCCCTTGGTAGAGATGTAATTCCTTACCTCCCAAATGACTTCCACGAGCTCTTTGACAGAGCTGGGAATCAGAGTAACAGCTAGACAGACACTCAGCCTCACTGCCTTACAGGTATGCTTTCTGAAATATAGTCAGATAAAAACATTTGGAGTAGGTAAAATCATACTAGTCCATTGTTCCTCATTGCCTCTGACAGCTCAACATATCCTCGTATTGCTCACTCTTAAATTAGACCCCAGTGTTCTGTTTATTTCAAGGGCAACAACAAACTTACAGAACTCCAGTTTTGCTTTGGAAAACAGTTAAAAAAGACTGAGATATTCTTTTGGTCACACTTTGGGTAAGTGCCCTTGCAATTGCAAAGACACCGCCACAGTCACCCTGTGTTTTCAAGCATAAAAGTGTAACAGTTCCTCTTCTGAAGCAGGAACACTTATGTCTTGTGCAAAATGCAGCAGTTGCATCAATACACAGCGCTGACAGCACAAGCTTACTGCTAGCGGAGAGAGGCTGCGTGGCAAGGCAAGGTGGAAGCCCCAGGGTCCACTGATGGATTTTGTTAAGTATTGGCTCTATTCAGTCCTGGGTAAATTGGGGAAATGCCATATAATCACAGCACCAGGTATCAGGTTGTGGCCATGCATAGAGATTGCTGCCTGCTGCTGTTGAGCCAAATTAGCCTTGCTGCTGGTATCAATAGCAAAGGATTTGATTCTCAGGCACCTGGCTGATAATCCACTTGAAATCTTTTGTTTTCAAAGCATGTCTCTTCTCAAATATGCTTTAGTTGGTCACTTCTATGTTTCCCCTTAAATGCCAGAAATTGAGTGAATCAAAAACCTCAGCCATCCCTGAATTTTTTTGCATTCCCGTCATTCAAGGGAGGAAAGAGTTTTCTGTTTTAATTAATTAGAGAATAAAAATCAGCTTCCAGCTGAGATGTAGGGTCTTTTTTTTTGTCGTGGAATCAATTCTCCTACAGAAAATAGACATTTGTGCTGGAAATGCCGACTCAGATGAAATCAGAAGACTGTGATCAGGGATGTCAAGAGCACCAGAGATTAATGTTGCATTAAATCCTTGCGGTTGAAAAGAAGCCACAACGGTCAAGACCCTTCTCCCTGGACACCCGCTATGCTTCATTGCCCTCCAGTTTCTCCCTTCTTTCTCACATTTCACAACGTGAGTGTATAAGTGTGTATGCACACACACATGTGGGAGGGTGCTAAGCTGTGCTCTCATTACGCTCTGTTTCCTCTGGTAGCGCCTGCTCTCCTCCCTGCTGCTTGCGCTGCCGTGCATGCCAGCAACATCTATGCACACTCAGTGAATTATGCGGAGTCGCCTCAGAAGCCAAAGGAGGAGGTGACAATTGGTGGACATCTTTCTCTGCCTGACAGGATATATAGAAACGGTCCAGCTGGACAGACTTCTTTCTGTGCTGAGGGGACCAGCAGATTATTTTTGCAATTTATTGGCTTGAAAGCTCAGCATTTTAATGCTGCGCTGACTAGAAAGCTATTGGGCACAAAATCCTGAGAACATGAGAACTGGCCTTGGAAAATGGTGTTTGTTCCACCCTCTATTTTTCCATCTTCATTTCAGTGGGCAAAGAGTATAGTCAATGTTGAAAAGAGAGGTATAATAATACTGGTAATTTATAAGCTGGCAGTGGGATGCAGTTTATAAAGTAAAGCAACAGCCATTCAAGTTTCTGAAAATCCCTCTAACGAGTACAATTGTAGCTGAAGTTGTTTTGCCTTTCTCCTGTCTCTTCAGAGAAAGCTCAGCTGGTAATAAACAGCGATGGAAACAGAAGTGGGCTTTCATTCACAGCGATGGTCCCTTCAGCTCAGGTGGAGGCACAAGAGGGAGGAAGGGTAAAAAGCAAACACTGCTGCTGCGTCTGCCACAGTTGCAAGTCTCTGCTCTCTCAGCATCGGGTAGTGCTGCATTTTTCAAGAACTGGAAATTATATTAACTCTTAAAAGAGTTTAAAGGTTGCTGTTATTCCAGTGAAACCTAAAGCAGGACATGCAGGGGGAAGAAGGAAGGGGCTGTCGTTCTGCTCGCGATGGCCCCGTCGCCGGTATGGCAGCAGACTGCTCGTTCGTGTACTTGCCAGTGAGTTCCCTGCCAAAGGCACTTGTCCTGCTCAAAAGGCCATTCAGTTCTCAGGGGAATGATCTTCTTGGGCGGGATCCTCCTGGGTGATGCTTTGTACCATGCCTCTAAGGGCTTGTCTTGTCCAGGAAAAAAAGAAGCTGGTCCTCTGGATGTGTTCGCTTAGAGCTCCCAGGCTTACCTGGAGCATGCCTAGGGAGCTAACCTCCATGACGGCCATAGGGTCTCCCCACTCCCACAGCTGGCGCTTATGCTGTGCATTGCCAAAAGGTTCTCAGCACCAGCCCCAAAACCATCCTCCAAAGCAGCAGAGATGCTGCAAACCCCCTGCTGGGTAGCTGCGAGGTACCTGAGCTGCACTCACACATTTTTGAGCCCCCCTCCTTGGTTTAAAAAGACCAGCAGAGATATTCTGTGCTCCAACTGCTCTTGCAGGGAAACTGTCTTAGAAAGCAATAGTTCTCCCCAAATCTTGGGGAGTAGTCTTTTTCCATTACAATCATTGTAAAGGCAGCGACCTAAATGCAATGGTGCTTGCACAGTGGATGCATAAGCAGCCCTCTTGTACCATCTTGTTTGTGAAAAAGAAGCCACATTTTGAATCAGCACATCTCAGTACAGGGCAACCAAAGGATATGTGACATACAAATTATATTTCCTTTGTCCTGGTGCTCTTAGGAGAGCCAGAAGAAGTTATTTTTAATTTATGCATTTGGCCAAGCACCAAATATGATGAGCCAGACAGTGTAAAGCAGTTCTGTGTGAACATTTGACTTGTAATGTGATTATTCAAGTGCTTAAGCTGGGACATGCTTCAACATTTTTCCTGAGTTAGGCATCATATAGTCAGTCACTACGTCCCACCACAGAAAACATAAACTCTTTGTTGTTCAGATCATGCTGAAGTCTCTCAAGAATGGGATGGTGCAGACCTGGATTCCTCTTTACCTGATCCATAAGCGAGCTGTAAGCACAGTGGTTTTCCACATATCTTTGGTGCGTACTGTTTAGGGTAAAGAGCATATTTCTGTTTATCTCTCAACCAGATAAAATGTCACATTTCTCCAGTGCTATGATGGTATAACTGCTCATCATGTTTGCCCCTTACTTATATCTATATATCTTATATGTATTTTAAAGTACAAACATCATCTTGAGTTTGTTTTTTTTTTTTGTGTAGGCAGGGTTTCGTGTCTGCAATAGGCAGATTCGTTAGAAAATGTGAAATCCTAAAACAATCCTGTGACAGAAAGTGAAAAACAGAGAGGCAAAGATATCTTGAATATAGCTGGAAAATAAACTATTTTTTCAGGTAATCACACGCCATACAGTAAAATAAAAGCTATGGTTCTTCGCCTCTAACAAAACGAACAACTTTTTTTTGTATGAAAGATTCCATTTTCTCTTTTATCATGTTTCTTTCAAAAGGAGCCAGACTACAAAATAAAAGACGCACAGAAACAAAAGGATTTGATGTAAATAAAGATGAGGTACAACAGGTCTGGGACACATTATCTTCCAAATATAAAAAAGAAACAATCACAAAAAAACTGAACTCATAACATTTTACATTATCGTACCAATGAGTGGAAGTTCTAGATCTCTGTATGCCACAGACTGTTCTTATGAGTCTACGATCTTTTTCAAGACACCATCTAAACCGTCTGGAGCTTGAATGAAGTGATGCTGTGTACTTGCTTCTAATTTGTAAATCTAAGTAACTTGGCTTAAGAGTGTTTCAAAATGCATTTTAAAGTATGCCTTTATAGTGTTAAACTGAAAACAGAAGGCATTACTCTTCTTATACAAGTAAACTTCCTAAAGCAAGCAAAGTTTTACTGCTCCAAGAATTACTTATTAACCATCCTATATATATAACTAATGGTAAGTAAATGTTATAAGAATTCCTGGTGGTTTTGTCTATAAGTTTATTTGGGTATATAGATATAAACCAATCCGTGTAATCTAGTCTGGGTACAAAGTACATGGCAGGAATTTCTTAGAACCGCAGGTATGTGGGGCTATGCTGGTGGATCTCTGCAACCATCACACAGAGGGTATTTCTGTTTCTTGCTGTTATTGGCACTGCTTTCATTAGATGTCCCCTAATGCAAGCACATATTCACACACATGCTTTGCACCTTCCAGACACACAGTCATAGCATAGCCACAGATGCAGTCTCTGTGAATTGACAGCCCGCTATTCATTACCAATACCTAACCACCTCTGCCTGCAAAAGTCATTATTACATATGAGCAAGAGGTGATTTATTAGCCTCATGTTTAAATTTAATCATCATAATCTAGGAAAGAAATATTGTTATTCTTTGCAACAGAGTTCCACTGGATTTCCCTGACAATAATTCTAGGTTTGCAACACACCTGCCGTCAGAAAAAGTCCTACCGTAGCTTCTGAAAGCACAGAGGCTGACAATTTGAACTCCGGCATCATTTCTGGTGTCACAGATTACTTAGCAACTGCAATTATTTATTGGTGGGCATAGTATTCCTGTACTTTCTACAGATCCTGCGAACAACTTAGTTTTCTTTCAGGCACCAGTGGTTCTGCTGACACCAACTGAAGTCAGACAAAGTTAAATTTATTGTTAATAAGTGTTTAGGATACTGATGGGGCTTTTTCTGAAATTTAGTGCATAGGCTATGGAGACAGGTCAGCTGCTTAGTAGTTCAGAAAATCTAAGAAATAATGCAGAGCTTTCCGCAAGTCTTTTCAGTTTTGAAGACAATGGGAACTTGAATGCGCAATATCGAGCAAATGGAGGCAGGTCTGCTCAATGAAACCTCCCCAAGTAATTGCAGCCTTCAAAAGCAGGCAGGCAAAGCCAGGGTTGGAGCACCAAGGTCATAATCAGTGAGACAGACCACAATGTCATCCTCAGTCTACAGGGTTGGGGTTGGTTGTGTAGCCCACATCACACAGTGCAGGAGCATGTCTCCCCACCAATAAGAGGAGGAAAGGCAGGAAAGGTGCCCAGCCCTCATAGTCTGCCTCTAGTAAATCTCCTCATGTCTCAGACATCTCTGTCACATTTTAGTTACAACTTCCACCTTCCTCTGCCCCGTTCCTGTATGTGCCAGCAGCCTAGCTCAAAGCAACCTGTCTGCATGAAAATGTTTCCCAGTCCTAAGCTGGTGGCAAGGCTGGAAAAGTGCTACCGGCCAGACACTCTGACAGTGATTTTATCTCCAGGTTGTTCTCCTGCTGAGGCAGGGGCAGGACCCAGCCTGCAGGCTGCTGTCATTCAGCCTCTCCGCAAGCCTCTTCTGCTTTAGCCCAAGCCCCTAACTGCACACACAAGGCTCTGGAGGGTCCCCAGGATGGCTTTCAGCAGTGCCTACACAGCTCAGTTGGGTTCAGCATTGCCCATCTTCAACTCACTTTGATCTGAGTGTCCTCCTGCCCCTGTTACTGGACCATGACCCCAACTTCACAGGTCCTCCCATGATGATTGCTTACAACAGATGGGCGCAGGTGAAGGAAGTCAGAGACCAAAGGAAGAAACAGAAGGAAAAGCCTTCTACTTTATCTATTTCAGTAAAATTTGTAAGTGCCAAATGCATCTTCTCTTTCCTGAAGTGATAATCCTGTCCCCCTTCCTGCACGACCTGGCTGTAGCCGTGGGAGGAGGAAGTAATTTATTTCAAGCCGTGTTGTTTTAAATGTGTGTCAGCCTTCAGGCTGGCATCTGAGGCTGCCCGAGACACGTTCTTCACCTGCCTGCCTGCTCGCCTGCCTTCAGTCACCCAGCAAGCAGAGCTGGGGACCGGGCAGCCACAGTGGGAGCCCCGCACAAAAGGATGACATGGGAACACAAGAGAGGCTTATTTGTTTCACACCATTTCCCCAGTGCCCGTGCTGACAGACAGACAGCCTCCCACCAGTCCCCGTGGGGCACCGAGCAGCCCCGACACCTCGGGTGTGCAGCTGGGAGGATGCCAGCGCTCTGCATCTCCTACCTGTTGCCTTAGAAACAAACAAAGGGACATAGGCTTTTTTTCTTTCCTCCTTTCTTTTTCTTTTTTCTCCTCCCCCCGCTTCTTCTTGCTCCTCGGGTAATGCACTGTGTGCCAAGTCTCAAGGTGGGAGGGAAGAGGGAGGAGGAAAAAAAGAAAGGAGAGAGAGAAGTGAGATGATCAAAGACCAGCAAACATATTTTGAGACTAAATATGAAAGCAAGAGGCATCAAGACAGCTACTGGGCTCGTCCCTGACTGCTGCTTTTCTGTGGTGTGCAGTGGGAGGTCACGGCTGCCACACTGAGAGCAGTTGTATGAACCAGCTGTGACATCTGGCTTACATTGAGGGATCTGAACGCTGGAACTGGACAACGTTTGTTTTCTCTTGCTTGAGCCCGAATCAAAGTTTTAATTAAAGAAAGCTCAGAGATGCTTCAGTGAGACTGCCCAGGGTCAGCGTGCAGAGGCTGTTTTTTCAGGGATATGAGCTGGTCATGGTCTGACCTGCTCCCTGAGGCAATGGGTGTGCTTTGGGGTGAGGGAGGAGCTCCACAGTCTAAAGCAACAGAGATGGATTACACTCAGAAGAACCCTATAGCTGTGATTGTGTACCTGGAGGCCCAGACCCCGAGGAATGAGCACTGTCCCCAAGTATCCCATTGCCTCCCATGTGACTCCTCTTTTTGCCAGCAGCTATTGCCATGGCTGATCAGTCTCAGTGCCTTTATCCTTGCAAAATCACCTGATTCTTCCTGTGGTTCCTCCTTCATTTACAGCCAGTCCTAGGGCTCTTCTCTCACCGTTCCCAACAAGGAGTGCTGCAGTGATGCCCTCTGCCACCACTGGCTGCAGCTCTGTTGCTGCTCAGCTATTACTGTAAGCTATTAGTTCTCAAGCTTTCATATTAGGCAATACTTTTTTTCCCCAGATAATTGTTTTTCAGACTGTTAGTAGATCTTTAGGATAATTTCTGGAATAAAACAGCCCTATCCCAACTTCTGAGCAGCCAGTACCACCATAATAAAATATTTCAAGCACATCAGATCTCTAGAAACCCCTTGAGTCAGTTCCCAATCCCCATTAAAATTGCAGCAGCAGTTCATCTCTCCAGGGCTACGCTTGTTTGGAAAAACACCCGGCACACATCCTATGCCTCCAATGCAAAGCACACCCGGTGCAGCTGCAACTTCGGCAATTCAGCCCAGAGTCAATATGTCACAGTCAATCTGTAGCAACAACGGAAAAACAGAAACCCAAAGCAGAGAGGTAGGTTTCTGGGATCCCCTTCTACAAAGAATGGTATTAAAGGGCATTAGTCTGTTGGATATAGCCGAGACTTCTAGATTGGCTGCTGGTGATGTCACAACCACCCATGTGCCCTATAAATCTATTTTTTGGTTTTATGTGTAAATGATGTAATGCCCGCAAGCTTCCTCAGTCAGGGTTCATTATTTAATTTCTCAGGTGGCTGAAGCTGTAGGCTTTGTGGCGTCTACGGCCACCCACGATGTGCTCTCACTGCCCAGAAATGAACTTCCTCTTAGGCCTTGTTTTCTAATTGGCATCTGCAGAATTAAAAGTCCACTGACCACTGCATGTCATGGGAACACTTGGGAAAGTATCTCTGGAATGATAAAACCATTTAGATCCCAAAATAATGTGTGTGCTCAAACTAAGGCCTTCTTTGATAGAAAGAAGACAATTAAGGCCAAGTTTTGATATGGTGCCATGTTAAGAAAACAGTTTTCATAAGCAAACATCTACTTGGAAAATAACATTTGCCAAGCAAGATAAAATCCTTGCTTTACCTCATCTAACATACCACCTTCAACAGAATTCTATCCCAAATTGTCTTTACTAAATGGGAGTGCATCTTTACTAACATTACCGGACTCCTATGTCATTCCTGTGGGTGGTTCTCAGCGGTGGAGTCATGAAGGTTTATCTGTCTCCTTTGTCTTACCTATTGGTGATAAACACATCTCATGCTTTCTTTTAATCCTGCTAAACTCGCATCCCCAGTGTTGTTAGTTTTACCTAAACGTTTATAAATCCAAGGAGTTAATCACCCATGAAAAACAGTTTCCTGAACACAGAGGCTTTCTTACACTGTTCCAACTGGCTCTGAGAAATTAGTCTCCTCCATAATACTGCCTAATGTCACGGTCCCAAAACCAGTGATTTTCTGGTAATATCTGTGATCCTTCACTTTTAGGCAGACTGAAATATTGTACCTTATTAGCAAGTGAAATAAATTTAATAGAGCAGTGCAGAGGTCAAGTTATTACTGTATAAACACTGATGAACATTCCTTAAACTGTGTAAATCCTTAAAGCCTGAAAGGATAATCTTCACAAATTACAGTTCTTTCATGAACCTGGAATCACACATTTCAAATAAAACTAGCTTATAGAAGGGCCTGGTCCGAAGCCCAGTGAAATCTATGAGAATCAACTGCACCCCAAAGATTTAGGATAAACTTCCTGACTGCCAGAGTTAGGATTCTTACTGAGGAAACACAGTATAAAAGACAATAGTAGATAAAAGCTCCTATTTCTATAGGAACACAAATATATTTGCAAATATATTACATGCTTGCAGGCAAGTCCATTCTTCCACAGTAGGAAAGTCATACACAAGATACTTCAGATGACAGTGATTATTTAATTTGAGTCTACAAGCATCATAAATACTGAAAGAACACAGGGAAAGACATCATTTTCTCACAGAAGAAAATCTGATGAAGAGAATTTTTAATCTATAAGGTTGTGAATGACTAAAACATATTATTTATCTTCTGAAAGAACTTCAGCAAAAAAATAGCACCATTAGATAAATGGATGTTCATGTTGTAGATGATGCCCTTTCTCACAGTGAAAATGCTCAAAGAATGTTTTTGGACAGGATGTTTCCAGCAAAGGGTCTCAAAACAGCGTTTTACTTTCTCTCAATTGAATATAAACCAGAAATTAAATGGTGGCAATGAGAAAAAAATTCATAAGGAGACTTTTTGTCCTCAGCAGCACCTTTTTACTCAGGGAGAATTTTTGCAGTGGAAGAAGATGCAGGGACAAAGGTCTATTGGGCAAGTGGAGCTAGTCAAAGAATTTACTCCCAAACAGTTCTTCCTGTATTTTCATTCAGTCTTTTCTACACCAGATGTGTATTGACCACGGTTTCATCACTGCAACCCTCTTTCCCCTCACCTTCCATCTGATTTTGATGTCCTCAGCTTATCTTAGGTCTCCCCCCTCCACCCCTTTATTTTTTTAATCAGCCTTATTTCTGGAGGAGCACCACGTGAGTAGCATGGTGCCGGACTCAGGAAGATCATCTTCGACTCCCAGCCTTCCCTGTAGCCTGGATATTACCTTCTGCGTTGCTTGTTTTCCCCCACTCACCCAGTGCTTGTGCCTAGCTGGAGCACGGCACCAGGCACTGACCGTCCATTGCTGGGCACAAGCATCACGAACACAACCCACAGGACCCAGCTGGATGCTCAGCCTTCGTGGACGCCACCTTTCAGGAGCAGCACACCACCCTCCTTAAGCCTCCTCGCTGCGTTCGGAGAAGGGGCACAGAGTTACAGGGCATGATGTACCAAATGAAAACAAATTTGGCAGTGCTAACTTCCAAATACTACGAAGCGATACCATTTCCACGGAGGGTACGAACGGGGACTTCGAACTGAGACATGCGTTTTGCGGGAGGGTGGGCATTCAGGGAGGTCCTCTCCGTGCCCAGCCCACCAGGCTCGATGGCAGTGCTTGGCCAGCCAAGGAATTCACCCCATGCTGCAGATCTACAGCTGACATCCAGAAAAGCCACAATCTGACGACAGCCGGGCTTAAACCCTCCCCTCCGCACGCACGAGGTCTGCTGCTTCCCAAGTCTCGAGATGTCAGCCTGGGCCCCAAGGGTTGCGTTGTGGAGGGCAAAAAATAAACAGCTGAGCACCGCAGGCTGCCGCCGGGCACCCCGCATTCCCATGAGAAACTTGCAAAGTCGGATAAATGCGTCACAGCAGCCTGCAAACCGGAGGCCCAGAGGGTTTAAAAATACTGCCTGCCGCAGATTTCCCAGGCCATATATAGTTCACACATCTCACGGTAGCAGGAAGGAGCTGCAAAGACACGCAGGGATGCAGAGAAGGAAGAAAGCAACGGGGGACGCGGCTGCCAGCGTGCAATAAAAACAGGTTAAAAATAGCCTGCGCCGCAACAGCTCCCTCCTAGCAGGGGGACGCGGGGGACGCTGGTACTCCCTGCCCTCACTGGCCACTCTCTCAGCTGTCTGTTTTCTGCCAGGAGGAAGGGGCAGGAAGGAAGCCTTCAGTTCCCGTAGGCAGAAGGAAAGAAAATTATAGCCCTGCTTGTTTCGACACCAGGTGGGCTCACCCAGGCTGGCACAGACATCTGGCCAGCACTGGGGGACCCCCTCCCCGAGGGGTGGGCTAGGGGCATGGGGGGAGAGCACAGCCATGGACGGCCTTGCTCGCCACCCCCAGCAGCGGCAGGCGTAACCCTGAGGGACGTGATGCCACGCTGCCCCAAGACACAATGCCATGCTGCCTGAAGGGGAACGCAGCCTGCACTTAGCTAAGGGGTTTAAAACAAGTCTCGTCTTCCTCCCCTGACCCTGCATGCGTTGAGTCCTGACTCAAAGAAAAAGCAAAACCTGCTGCTTCTGCCCATGGCCTCTTCCCTCCCACAGCCCAGTCTCCCCAGAGCCACTGCAAAGGCAAAGAACCCACATGCCAAGCGGGGTTATCTCTCTGCAAGGGTCTTCTCCATCAACGTCTCCCAGCCTGGTCCCTTGCCGAGAAAGTGAGAATATGCAAGCGTGTGCCGTCGGGCCAGGGTTTGTGACCCTGGCCTCCTGACATCTCCTTGCTTGTTGGGATTTCCAGCAGCCAGGTGAGCACCACCTGACCTGTGGCTTGGGTGGAAAGAAAGAGGTGTTGGTATGTCTCCAAAGGCCACGCAATTCATGGTGGGGCCAGTTTTAATTTGTTCATTAGAATGCTGGGATGTTTTTTCGTTCATTCTTGGTCACTTGCATCCTACAGGCTTGGCTTCCCCGGCCGCAAACAACTTCTGTCAGCTCCTAGCTGCCGACACGAGGCACCGAAAGGGGTCCAAGCCAAAAGTCCAGATTCCAAACATCCCTGAACTTTGGAGAAGTTCAAATCAGAGCACACATCTTTAGTGAGAAGAGGAAAGCTGTAACATGATCCCAGCCCTGGGCAATAGAGGTAACACTCCAGTGTGGTCTGAAGGTGACTTCCAGAATATGCAGTGTGGAACAGAGCAGAGGAGGAGACGAGAAAGCATGAAGGCATTTTTCATATGTTAAAAAAAAGAGCTCTAGGAGGGAACTGGGTGTCTGCTGTCTGTGGAAGGGTGAGGAAGGTTGCTGACAGAATAAAGGGGCTTAAGAGAGGTGGATGAACTCTGAATGGAACAAGGAGTGATACCAAAGAGCCCTGTAGGCTGTCAGAGAGGTGTCAAAAGTCAGGAAGGAGCAGAAAGACCAAGAAAGCGGCAGAAGTCCATCAGAGCACATCTGGATATCTATGAGGTCTTGAAACTGACAGCTGCATTCAGGCTGACACACATCCCTGCCATGCTCTCTGCCTGCCTTGCACATGGACCAAGATCCTCCTAATGCCTCAGCTCCAGTTCTGTTTGCAGGGGAAGGATGCCCTCGGAAGGGTAGCGCCGGGCACTGGCTGTGCCGTGTGGGGGACGGTGAGCAGCATCACCCCTCTGTGTGCCACCAGCAGCACCTGCCCCAGTGTTTCTAGCTGGTGGGACAGCGCGGGCTTTTTCCTCTGGAGCAGAAGCAGCTGCACACTGCTCCTCCTGCTCTTCGTCAGCTTGCATCTCAGTTCATCACTTAGGCTTGCAAGAACTGAAGTCAGGCACTAGCAATGTCAGGCTGCACAAGCAGAGATGCTTTTTTCACTCCATGTCAGAATATGGGCTCTGACTCCCATTCCCAGAAAGGCTGCTTGGATGACCCACAGAAAGGCAGCAAACAGCCCGTCTGGGTTTGCCTAATGCTGTGTTAATGTGCTGGGTGTGCTTGGACATGCTAGTCTCTGTACGCCCCAGGAACAAGATTTGGCCTGAATTTAGAGGGCGCCAGGCTGTAGGACTGGGGGACCCCCCATCAGATTACACAGGGTTAAGGTTTCAGGTCAGAGCTGAGCACGGATTAAGGTGATAGTGGCTTAGGCCATGCTTGCAGGAAGGTGGGATGACGACCCCAAGCATGACCATGCATGTGGTGTGCATGCGAGGGAGACTGTATGTGCACCATGCTGCTCTTGTGGGGGCATGAGAACCCCTGGAGATATCTAACCTCCCTTCAGCCAGCTGCCAGTGACTGGTCAGATGGCTTTCCTGTCATGCCACAACACCAGCCACAAGGAGTAAAGGATAGCTTCCTGGCTCTCACTTCCTCAGTTAACAAATACAACCACTAATTAACTGACAGTAACATGGAGCTATTCTTGGCCGTAGGTGGGTCTTAATGAGGTCATACTGGTTGCGGGTAATGTAATTTATTACCCTGTGAGGCACTTTGGGATACAGTGTGAGAAGACCACTCGGGAAGTGCCAAAGCAATAATCCAAGTCAGGATTTTCCCCAGTAAGGTAATATGTTCCATACTTGCTGTGCCTCTGAGAAACAGAGCATCGAAGTTGCACTGGCTCCGGTGCAGTGCTGTAAAGATTTCCAAATACTTTGGTGGAAACAGAAGACTACTGTGCTCAAGAGGTGGGTCCCTCTTTGGAGCAAAAGAAGTGCAAGGCATTTATTTTTTTTCAGCAACTCTGAAGAAAAAAAATCCCACCCTGTGGAAAGGCACTCAGCTGCCAAAGAAATAGAAGTATCGTGCTACGGGCAGGCGGGCAGCGCTCCCCGCACAGCAGCGGGGCCACACTGTCCGGCCCACGTTGGGACTGGAGCTGTACTCTAGGTGAACTCTACCAAATTAGCTGTACATGCTGCTGCATTCCCTCCTTTCTCGGAGGATCAAAGTGGCTGGATCCAGTCCCAGCTTTCTGCAGATAAGCAGGTCACAGGACTAGTTAGCACCTCTTTGCTGCTTGTAATACACCGTGTTACAGATTCCTCTGGATTTCCTAGTTTGTTCCTATATACACTGGATACTGGTGGCCACATTTTTTCCCTTTAGTCCTCTGAGCCTATCCAGTGACCTGGGGTACTTCCACAGACTCTTCACACCAGTACAGACTCTCTGGCAGCGTTACATCAGATTATAAACTACAACCGCTCTTCTTGCCCAAACGCTCTTTATAATTCCCTTGTTTTAGACAAAAATCTCATTCTGCCCTTCGAAAGCCTTCTCCCACCAGCTCAGCAGCAGGAGGGCAGGCACAGCAGCAGCTCAGCAGCCTGGCTTGGACTAAACCCTTTCTGAATGGTGGAGGAAGAAAGACAAGGCTATCTGGTTTGGTAAGCCATGAGGCATCCCTAATGCTTAAGCCAAATGCATGTGAAGAATAGAGGGGAGGGGGAAGATAGCAATAATTGGAAATCCATCTCACTTGTATAAAAGTGTTAATTAGTTGTTTATCTGCAGGCACACTGCGGGCTTCACAAAGGCACCCACAAGTTACAGCAATTAATTACTAGCAGGATCCGGGAGACTGTCACCGTAATTAAAATTTGTGATCAAGCAGCAGCAATGGGTGATTCAAAAGCAAACAGCAGAACATGCACATATATATTCTTCTTTAAAAAGATAACATGGTTTGTTGTCACAGGACTGGGTGATAAATTGACTGTAATTTTAACCATTGCTGTTGTTTAAGCAACAGATACATTTCTAATATGCAAGTGATAGCTTTAGCGTGAGTCATTTTTTTACCCATGCAGTTTATCTGTCAGTAGAAGCAGACACACGTTGAAACAGCGTAAGAATTTATGTCAAATCCAACAAATAGTTTTGAATGAAAAAACAGAGATAGAATTGAGAAAAAAATGTATGTTTTCAGAAAGATTTATTTAATTTGGGAATGATAGCTCATGATCTAATATTCCTATTTTAATTAAAAAATAAAAAGAAATCCCTGAGTCCAAAGTACTCTGTTGATTTGAAGATAAATATTTTTTTCAGTTTTCACACCCAGCTATAGTGGCACATGATCCCAACATCCATCCTATCCAGAACATAAAAAGTGTTTAAGGACTAAATGAGGGGGAAATTTTAACAGAGGTATCTTATCAGCAAAGAAAAAGACATGATAATGCTTTGGATAAAGCATTTAAATATTTTATTTCATTTGTGAAAAATATATTGAGTATAATAATAGAATAGCACTGAATTAAACTTGCACAACTCCAGTGGGACAGGAAGCATCCTGAAAATTTTGGCTTGGGAACCTTCTTTACAACATTTTTTTAAAATACCTGATATATGGAGCAGTGAAGACCATTCTCAAAATAAAAGTGAGAATTCATAATTATTTTCATAGGCTATTTTTGGCAAGGATGATTGATTGAAAATGATTTCCAATGAGCATATTTTAAGAGTGACACGTGTCTTTTCTTGTTGTGAACTGTTCAATTCACAAAGATATTTACCATTAAAAATTACCGATAACCTCTTTTCCTCAGTATTTTTGGCCAGGAGATTGTTTAAGACAAGCTGTGAGTATTGTTCAGCCTATATTTGAGCTGTGTTCATCACGGTGACCGTGGCATTTTCTGTGCTCTTCTGGGTGGCTGAAAACCACCAGCAAAGTTCTGGGGGAACTGCTTCCAACTGTTCAATGAAACTCCCATTTCCACGTTCTGCAAGTCACGAAAGATCTACTTGTTTTCAGGAATATTGCAGCCAAGGAGCCAACATGAAGGTTTGCTGAAATGTTTCCATGCAGAAAACAGAAAAAATGAGCAGGACAAAGTTCAAACTGACACCAACAAACTGTATTTAGTACAGCTGCATTCAGAGAGGAAGAAAACATTTCCCTGGGTCTTAGGACTCCCTGAACCGGAATGAGCTTCCAGCAGGGAGGATGCATAGCGCCGTCGTGTAAGCGCTTCACAGCAATGAAATACGGGATCCTACGGCAGCCGCTTACTGCAGAAGGTCTTCCATTTTCATATGTGGCAAGTCACAAATTCAAAGCAAAAAGCTGCATGAAATGGAGCTGTAACTTTATATCTAAACGTGTAATTCAATTATAAACAGAGTATCTTGGCCATTAGCCACAAGAGAAGAAATGTCTGATTAATCTGTGTAAAAAGAGAGTTCATATTTCAAAAATGAAAAGTTAAAATCCAAGACCAGCCTTTAATTACCACTCAATGACCACAAAAAAAAAAAACACCCATAAAACCCAAAATTCAATTATCTGAAATATTATTGCTTGATAGTACTTTAGCCTTCTAGTTTGGACACTAAAACATTCCTGATGTACAAATGGTGAAGGGTGTGACCAACATTTTTTCCTCTGGCAACAAACTCGGTTTTGCAGCTTTTCTTGTGCATAACACTTTTCCCTTTCAGAATAGTATCTACCTAAAACGCTTACCTTATAACATAGCTGCTAGGAGCTAATTTATGAGGGAATGGGAAATTGCAAAAAAAATGGTGGGGAATGAAAAAAAAAAAAAGAAAAAGAAATTGAAAAGAAAAGAAAAGAAATTGAACAAAAAAGAAAATCGAAACGAAAAAGATTAATAAATCTTAGATCATGGAAAATAAGCTTTGTGAGAAAGTAAGGATTTCTCTTTCACCTTTCTGCATGTGCTTATTATTTTTTTTTCCTTTCTCTACCAGAATGTTCACAAGACAAAGTCAAATAACAGCAATGAATAACTGACACCCCAGCGTAAAAAAAAATATAAATCCAAAATACTTGTAAAATCAAAGATTTTGGGGGGGATTTACAGTTGCCCCTTAGAATATTTTTTAAAAAAATCAAATGCTTACCATTAGTAGAGTCACAATCCACACCAGGGAAGGTACAAAACTTTCAGCCATGAACTGAGGCTGAGGAGAAAGTCATTACTAAATTAGCAGAGCTGAACTTCAGTCAGCCAAGTAAAAGACTCCCCTTTCTACCAGTTAATTTAGACAGCCAGTCCTCTCCAGCTCGACAGCCATCTGCACGTCTTTAAGTTGTCATATTGGGTTTGATTGAAATATTCACATAGTGAAAAAAAAAGAAATCCAGAACTTTGAGACAGCAGGAATCTTACTGACAAGTTTCATAAAAATCAAACCTATTAACCAAAAAAAAGCAGCCAGACAAAGAAGCCAATATACAGCCATTTTATTGGGGTAGGTTTTATTGTGAACTGTGAATTGCACAGTAACTAGTTTACGAAGGTCAGTCAGCTACGTTATCCAAGACAATTACAAATCTCACCCCAACAATTTTATTATGTGACTCTTTGGTAGCATTATTTGGAATGACCTTCCAAATGGCCAAAAAGCAGTGAATATTTTTCATGTTGAATCATCGTTCAAGCATTGCTGTCTTCTTCCTAATGTCACCGCACGGACCTGTCAGAGCCCTGCAATGGAACACTTTTGCACAGCCGTTTATCAGGGTGCCTTGCACTGGGAAGGGGCAACCACCAGCAGCCTTGAAATGCTTTCTTGAGTCTTTGTATGCGTGCTGTGCCACTTTCACATTCGGAGCGCTCTCTGGCAGGGGTCTTGCTCCTCTGCTTATCAAAACATTCAGCAATTTCACTCTTAGCAAAGCAGAATACATATTCTCACAGAGGAGAAACACAACAGCACCTAGGAAGGCATACATAACATCTGCCCATGTACTCGGTCAAAAAACCTAACCGAGATACATACTTCACACAAAACCATTTAGATATCTATTATATCTATTACCATTATGTCTATTAGATCTATTAGATCTACTACCATTATATCTATTTAGACATGTCCACACAACCTGTAAATTGATTACAAATTTTCATTAAAATATAAAATATATTCATGACCAAGTGTCCAAATGAAGGGATTTTTTGGGGGAAAAAAAATATTCCTGTAAATGTCTGCACATTTGCCTCCCCTAAAGACATTAGTTTAAAAGGCAGGTAAGTTAAAATGAGTATTTTTCTGCACAGCAAAAATTCAGGTTGATACTACTGTATTAGATTTCCCATATGAAAAAATACAGGATATGAAAAGCAGTGGTACCTCAGAAGACAATTCGTAATACTGAAAAATGCCTGGGAATTTCAATAGTACATAGCTTCAGGTCTTAGCTTTAAAAAATTTTGAGGATTTATGATCCACTTGCAAAGAAACAGTAAAATTGTGGGTGTAAAAAAGCACTTCATAAAATCCTTACATAAATTTTTACATATAACTAAAGAATGTGGAGTCAGCAAAGCAAAAAGTGGAAATGTTAAAATCTTTTTAGTTCTCATTCTAACGTGTCTTTTTTTTTTTCCCCCACTTAAACAGCTGCATATGGGAAGTTCCTCTCTCCTTAAAGGTGGCACAAAGTGACGACATTTTGTCACTGAAGATGCCCAGAGAGGTTGTGGCGTCACCATCTTTGGAGACAGTCATGGATGTGGTCCTGGGTAACCCGCCCCAGCTGACCCTGCTTTGAGCTGGGGGGTTGGACCAAATGAGCTCCAGAGGTCCCTTCCAACCTCAACCATTCTGCAATTCCATGATCTTCATTAACAAGAATGATGTGTGATGTTGCAAGAACATGTCTACTAATCACATACTACTGAATATTGTGTATGTGCTGTAAAACAGACAGGAATTGAAGTATTTTTAACAAGAAAAAGAACAGGTAACTGTCATAGTTTAAATAAGATTCAATTATACAATTCTGATTTCCTGGAAAGTGTCCTTCAGCTGAATGCCTTAGTGCATTTTAAGTGCTGTAAGATTAAAAAAACCTTTCCCTTGTCTGGGTTCTCTAAGTTCTTTTTTGATGTTGAAGACACAAAACAAAGGGGCATAGCCTACAGTTCTAAATGTTGCATTTCATCAATAGCGCATCATGGTATACATGATGATTTTACATGTAACATGCAACAAAACTGCCACTGCCTACCCCTGCCCGGCACTGTGTTTTTTATGAGAAAGAACTCCACAACACAAAGTGCAGACTTGTATTTAAAAAGTTTCTGCCTGAACTATCAGCAGGGCCTTTTCTTTTCCCTGTCTGAGTCCTCTTGGCCAGCTAATCTGTATCACATAAGATCACAAATCGCAGCGTTTGTTTTTCAGTGCATGCTATATTTTATGCTGTCTCAGGAAAGCTCACCCACGGTTGGCTCCCCTGGTCCCATTTTATTCTTTGTACTGGCGGATGGCCTAAAACAGGGAGAAGCAGTTGGACTTTGAATGCATGGTCATTTTTCATATATTTACTGTGCACTGTATATATTCCATCCCTCCGTCTCTCCCTTACCCAACTCCTGGCCAGGATGAACTCTCTACCAGCCCCAGAGTGGCTCCCCTGAGGCTGAATGCAACTGCAACCACTTGCCTTCACATCAGTGATTGAGCAAGAGTGCAGTCACTCCCGGCTGTTAAACTGTGCCTAAAAGAAAAGGATTTGCTGATATAAATTCGAGTTGCAAAAAAAGTTACTTCTGGGCTAAGAAACGTTGAGTAGTTGTAAACAGAAGATTATCTTGCCCTACCTCTTGAAGGATGCAATATTTTTCCCAGCTCTCCCTCCATAGTGTCCCATAGTTTGTAACTGCACTTGGCAAAAGCTTATCTTCCACATTCTGAATGTGGAAGGGTTTTGCTTACCTACCGTGTTCATTATTATGTGATTAGACAGTAGCCACCACACGCTGCAACTATGATGTGAAATGAGGAATGTGTGAAGATTTACTGCTTACTGCCTAAATGCAGCTTGGAAATATACTTCTACAGGAATAAACTTGCTTTTCCACTTAAAAAGTATAGCATACACATTGCTTCAGAATACCGAGGAAAATCCATATAGCAGGAAATCCCCATGTTGACACGCTCAGGCTGGTGCCATAGTTCTGACCTAATCAGGAAAGGAAATGGCTTACAAGACCTACAAGCTGAGGTCAGCAGCCTCCGTGAAGCAGCAGTCAGGGGTGTTCAAGGCTTGGGCTCGACTCTCATGGTGGCATTCGGTCACGTCTATAGCACCTTCTCAGCCTCCCAGTTTGTTAGAAATAATAGAGCCAGACATCAAATTAAGAAGAAAAAGGTTACAATATAATTCAAGAAAGGCTGGTTTCCTCCTTCCCGCTAAACCGCTGATGACAAGACTGCTTTATTCCCTTATGGGTTTCCACAGCTCCTCCAACACCGTTCCTCCTGGCCAAAAGATCACGCACTGTCATTCATCTTTGCAGATCTCTCATGCTTTGCCTTCTACAACTATTCCACGATGGAAAATGCTGTCACTTTCTGATTACTACCATGCACTGCCAGGAGGGCTTGTGGGCAAAAGACAAAAGCTGCAGGTGGGTAGCATTTCGCACATGGCTGATTTGGGGAAATTGGGAGAAAGTGATAAGAAGCAGCCACCTTGGACATGCCTCCAACTGGTGGGGTCCAATCTAAACCTCCCCTGGAGCAACCTGATGCTATTTCCTCTTTTTCTATCACTTGTTACTTGGGAGAAGAGACCAACCCCCACCTTGCTACAACCTCCTTTCAGGTAGTTGCAGAAAGTGATAAGGTCTCCCCTGAGCCTCTTCTTCTCCAGGCAAAACAGCCCCAGTTCCCTCAGTCGTTCCTCAGAAGACTTGTCCCCCAGACCCCTCACCAGCTTCGTTGCCCTTCTCTGGACACACTCCAGCACCTCAATGCCTGTCTTGTAGTGAGGGGCCAAAACTGAACACAGTATTAGAGGTGGGGTCTCGCCAGGTACAGGTGGACGATCACTTCCCTAGTCCTGCTGGCCACACTATTCTTGATATAAGCCAGAACACTATTGGCCTTCATGGCCACCTGGGCACACTGCTGGCACATATTCAGCCAACTATGGACCAACACCCCCAGGTCCTTTTCCACCAGGCAGCTTTACAGCTACTCCTCCCCAAGCCTGTAGCGCTGCATGGGGTGGTTGTGACCCAAGTGCAGGACCAGCACTTGACCTTGTTGAACCTCATACCACTGGCCTCGGCCCATCGATCCAGCCTGTCCAGATCCCAGGACTCTTCCCAGCACTTATTCATGAGTTTTCTTTAGAGTCTGCCCCACTGAAAAGTACGGTGGCATTAAACTGTATACGCAATCATTTTTTTTTTTAAACAAACAAAGCCTCCAAGCCTGGCAGGCAGGGGCAGGGATGGGATTAGGCAAACATCCTATACAGACGGTTCCTCTTTCTGTCTGTCAGCTTGTAAGTGCTTTCTCTTCTGGAACTATACAGTACTAACTGAGCCGGAAACAGCTATTTAAAAAGTGATTATAGTGTGACATTTTTGTTTGACCTAACATCAAGCCATGTGCAGCTTAAATGTCAGCAAAGCTATTTACTATAAGGGCAGACAGGCCCGAGCACGCTTAAATCTGCCCAGCGTCTTAAAACTGCTTGCTGTCTCCACTCAGTGCACATGAATGACGCTGAAGCCAAGATGTAAAGTATAGCTCTCCGTAAGCTGTGATGATTGACTAATATGCTGGGTGGCACAATGCATTCAGCGAGAGGCTCACAGGGAGGAAGACAAAATAATGGGTAATTAAAGTCAATCTCAGGTTGGAAAGCAGAGGCCCGTGCGAAAGGTTCCCTGGGATTAGCAAGAGCACGCCAATAGCTGGAGTGTTTCGTCCAGGGATGTCTGAGGAGCTGAAATATTTGGACAAAAATAGCAAGCAGAATTATTATTTTATTATTATTATTATTATTATTATTAGCACAGGAGCTGCATCGGTCTCATGAGAGAGGAGGGAGGGAGCAACAGCCCCCAGCTGTGGCCACGGGTCCTGCCGTCAGCAGCCTCCCCGCAGCCCCTGCGGCAGAGCGTGGTGGCCTCGGGGCTGTAGCCCCCCCACCCCGGGGCTGGCAGAGCAGAAATCAGGCCGTCCGTCTGCAGCTGCCATGCAGGGTGACAGAGGGGAAAGGAGGTTTCAGAGCCGTGTCACCAGCCAGCAAAATAATAGCCGAGCCGGTGGGGGAGCATGAGGCTAACGCAGCTAATTACATGTATTTCTCCCTGCGTGAGAACCGACAGGAATGAAGCGGATTCAGATCCTGCAAGGATACAAGGGCACGTACAGCTATAAAGTGACAGAGAGAGTTCTATAGTATCATGAGCTCTCCCTGGAAGACAATGAAGTGGTTTGCAACGGATGGAGATAAGTACGCTTATAGGTCCTTAATGGGACTAGCGGCATATATTTGGACAGCGTTCCAGTCTGACCTTCTTCTCAGAGCCTAAAATAACAAACAAATCAGTGTGCCTTTATTTTGAGAAAACGTTGCTCACAGTAATAAGGGTGGGTGGGGGCACTCAAAAGGAAGCAGAGCTGTGATAAAACTTCCATTTTGTTCTTTCTTGCATGTCAGAAAAAAATTTACATTATATTTCAGAGTGCCTTTCAAAGTTTATTTTTCTTTACATTGTTACATGCCCGATCACATCTGATTTTGGAAGCTAAGCAGGGTCAGACTTGGCTGGCATTTGGGAGACTGCTGAAAATGCAGTAGACTGAGCAGGATCTGTGTGCTTGTTATATGAATACACAGTGCCTAAAAGCAGGATTGGGGGTGGGGGGAGGGGAAATGACCAGAATATTCACAGCTTTTCTATATTTTAAAATATTGCTTTTCTCCATATATAGCACCTGAAACAACACCATGACCGAAAATAACTTAACAAATCTTTAATGAGCATTTTTTCAAATAATTAAAAAAAAAGCGACTGCTTGTGAATACTGGTCAATACTTTCCGAGGAGCACACAAAAACCTTTTGAGCAAACTGATCATCAGGTCATTAGAGATAGGAAATAAATTCTTTAATTTCTGTCTGCTTGCTATTTACTTTACTACGTGTTGACAGTGGCAGGGGACTGTAAAAATCTTTTCAAAACTCATTTAAGTATAATAAGTGAAAACAGTATAAGCTTTTTAACAGAAAATATATGAGAGGTAGCCAGAGAATTTTTTTGTGGGGGGTTTACTGTTGTTCTTGGTGGTTTCAGTGACAAAGGGCTTAATTATATCATATAAAGGCTCCTTCCTTCTTGCCTTACCCTAGAAAACTCCAGAAGATCAAGGCTGATCTGTTATGATTTTGCTTGGAGGCTCCCAAGCAAGAGTTAAAACTTTAACAAAAGTTTCCTTCATTAAAAATGCTCATTTGTCATTCAGGTTAAGACAAATATCATTAAAAAAAAATAACAAAGGTAACTAGAACTCCCTTCCTCTCTTGCTTTCTTATCAAATGTCATCAGCGGGTATCACTCAGATCCTGAGTGGGCCTTGCAGTCCAGGGTGAAGCTTCATGTGTTTTGTTGTCCCACTCAAAAAAAGTTAAAGAGATAAAAACAAAAGAGAATGTGCCACAGAGAAAACAGACCTCTGAGTATCCTTCTTCCACCTTTAAACAAGACCTAAATATGATGTGGGGAAGCAAGGCAAGCTTCACATGCTATAAGCCTCTCCCAGGTAGTGCCCGAGATGCCCTTGCTCAGTTTTGCAGCCTTTCTTTGTTGTACCAAATTGTGAGGGATTTCTAAATCCTGATTTGGATGCATCCCCCAGCAGCAGAGAGAAACCGACAATTACTGAAGCAAGGCAAGTTGTTTTCAGTTTAGCAGTTTTTTTCTAAGCCAGGCTTGTGGTTTCATTTAAAGTTTGAATGCTTCCATTCTCTGAGAAGCCCAGTGGCTTTTCAATAGCAGAAGATCAAATGATGTTAATCGGGCAGTGTGACCTAATCCTCTAATTCAGCTGCCTTTTTACATTAGAAATGTTCTGCTCATGTAAGATTGATTTGCTCTTAAATTGACTTTTTTTGTTGTTGTTAAATGTGCCATTCTAAAGTTCTACCCCTGGCTCTGCAGACCTGTTGAAGATCACTTTTTCTTCACTTTTTCTTCATTTTGTAGGTTTAGATAGGCTAATCCTAAAGGTTCTGATAGAAAATCTCTTGTTAATCACAGAAAGCCCAAGATGTTATGCAACAGCAGCAAGAACATTTTTCTTTTTGGTAGTGATCACGCAGGTTCCCTACACTGAATGGGGCTATTCTGGTCAGCTATTGCCGACTATAGGAAGACTACGATACGTGTAATTTCTCCTCAGCCTTCAGATATACCTTCCATTGATGTTCACACATCTATCACCAAAGACTGAAACAAGCTCCTTGCTTTCCCCGTTTCATTTTTGTTCCCTCATTTTTTCTGATGTGGTGGCTCTGGTGCACCGCCTCCTGCGACGGTGGCTGCCGCACCAACACCGGGGAAGGGCAGCTGGAGCAGCGCTCCTCTGCCATGTCCCCCCTCCCTCCACACCCTGCATCTGCGGGTACATCGCAGACTGCAGCCACACCTGACATGCAGGATCACAGGAGGGAAAATAGTCGGCTGCGTTGCTCTGTAAACAACTGATGGCTTATGAGGTGCCACGTGAAACAGTGTCACGCTGGCACGAGGAAGGGGGCAGCTGGATGACCCCCCAAACACAGCCTGTCAGACGTGGCAGGTTTTCTGACACTGTAACACCAGAAGATCTCCCGAGCTCTACAAGCACCAACAGACTGACCACCAGCACTAGTTGTGTCTACCGACCTTCACAGCAGCATCCCCTAACGAAGGCCACACGAGGTGAGCCTAACCAATTTATATGCCGTGTGTATTTAACTGTGTCAATCAGTTCCCATGCACACATTTGGAACTAAAACGCCACAAAGCCTGGCGACAGCCATCGCTCCCACAGGCAGCACACAAGTGCCTACCTTCCTGCACAAACCCATAAGCCAGACCTTCCTGGAACACTCAGCTCTGTAATCAAATGAGTGTCAATGGCCACCATAAATTATGTGTTGTTCACATAGCCTTGGCTAGATTTGGCCAATATTTACAGATAATTACCAGCCCATAGTTAACACTATCAATGTTAACCTACTTCCTATGACCTTGCCTGCTTGAGCCGCAGAGGAAGTCTCAGCAGAAGATGTCCAGCCCTTGGCACCGACATCAGCGCGCGGTGCCTCTCACTTGCTTTGACAGCCTGCGTAGGGCAGCACAGGGCTCCACGGGCACAAGGACACACAGCCTGGCCCCTGCGAGGTGTGTGGCAGAAGGCAGAGCCACATGGCACACACGTGCCTGTCACCACAGTGGTTTGCTCTTCTCTGTACCATTACCGAGGATTCTTGCAACAGATTTTCACTGGCTACTTCTACGCCGTTGCTAAGATTACCTCAGGTAAAGAAAGATATAATACAGTCTAGAGAACTAAAATGACCATTTACAGTGTCTGGCTGGTGCCCTTCAATCTTTTTGCTCTTAAGAAGGACATCAGGGCTGTTGCTCCTGCCCGCTGGGTCCGTGACAGGCAAGCATTTTGCTATATCCAGTGAACTACACAACTTTTTTTTTTTTCCTGCCAGATGGTAACAAATGAATCTGATCAATTAATTACTTTTCCTGAAGATATTTTGCCAACACAAGTTTTGCAGTGTCCATGCTGGCAGAACACACAAGAGTTTTCGAAATCCCACATGTTATTGTTGGCAATATGTTACGTAAACCACAAGCTGATCAAGATCCACCTTATGAGTAGTTAATGGGTCTGTTCCCAGTCATCTGGCATTTGTGGAGATGATTTTCATGTTACTGTGCCAAGTGTGTAAAACATCCCCTTTTCCCCAGTGCTATTTTCTTAAAGAAATTGAAGCATAATTTCAGCCTGGGGTTGGGTAGCAGCAAATGTGGTCGAAGCAGAAATTTGTGGGTGGAGAGCGCCACCTCCAGCTGTCAAATCATAATTACTCTGTGTCCTGGTTTGAGTGAGACAGGACTAATTTCTCTTCTAATACTTGGGAAGACTGCACTTTTAGAAGACTATAGCATCTGAATTTGTGAAAATATTTACTTTATAGCCAGCTATGGTGTGTGGGTTTCAAGGTCTCGGTGTTTTTCGAGCTCGCCAGGTGCAGGGACGAGGAGGACCGAGACCCGGGCACTTGACCCAAACTGGACAACAGCATTATTTCATACCATGAAGGTCACAGTCAATATAAATCAGAAAGTCTGCTGCAAAGTTCTCTCTCTCCCTTGATGGCAGCGATCCAGAGAACTTCTTGCTCTGGTGCCGGACCCCTGAGGCCTTCCCTTCCTCCTGAAGCTGTCACACTCGCAGTGTCCGACATTTGCTGTCCACTGCTGGGAGTGCACAGCTTCCCACTGGTATCACTGGCTGAGTGTAATCCTTGCATATTCCATATTGGTATTGGGATCAATATTGGTTCTTCAGTGCTATTAATGTTAATTATCTAATCTTATTCTATTAAATCTGTTTATAATTCAACCCCCAGGTTTCCTTGTTTTTTCCTCATTCCCCATCCCGGGTAGGGAGGGGTCACTGGGTGATAGAATGATTGTCTAAACGACAATAAATTGTTATGGGTTTCTCAAACCATAACACTCGCAGTAATGAAACAACTAATTTGGTATTTCTCCTTTGGAATTGCCATCTGTTCCAGAAAAAGACGGGGAGAAAAACCCTGAGACTGATGAAAGATTGAGACATAAGCCTTAACACTGTCCTAATAACCTGTAGGGAGACTTTGCAAATCCTTGCTAAAGTTTCTGAGTTAAATAAAAAAGTGGCTTAAAACTGCAAGGACCTGAGCATCCCTAATTTGTTTGTTTTCAGGCCACTGAGTCAAGAATAAAATCACATCAGATTTTAACAGAGCTAACATTTGTACTATATTATGGTCCTCCAGCCTACAGAGAGTCTATGCATCTAATGCTACATATGATGCATTTGATAAGTACTTGGAAAAGCTCATAAATGATACCTCTAATAATGTCCCAAAATGACTGGCTAGAAAACTAGTGTAAAAAAGCAATATGCAAAAATAGCATGCAAAGTGCATGTAGATGAATTACATACATACAGATATTACAAAATTCACAAATATTACAAAAATCACACTACATAATATTACATAAATACATTTAAATACATAAATACAAATATTACAAAATATTACAAATATTACAAAAAAATACATAAAACCAAATACAAAAGATTTACCATGGTTGTACTAAGTACAAGCGTATTTCATTTATATTTTATCCCACATAAATGGTACATATGTTGGTGTACATTTTTAAAGAAATCTATGCTGAAAAAATAAACCAAGACATTATTTATAGCTGATGCCTGAGAAATTGTTCTCCACCATGATATTAAATCATGTTGTTGCCATTCTGTTACCTAGCAGCTTTCTGTTCTTCCTAACACCATGGGAAACCTCAGGTCTCTAAAGCATTCACATCTCCAAAGGGTTCAAATGAAGCAAAGATATGAAGTGTATTAGAAAATCAGTCTGTGAATGTGGGTAAGCTGCTTTTCATAGTGCTCTCTAAACTAAATGGAGAGCCAAGGTTGGGGTCTGCGAGCCCAGTCTCATTAATGTTACTGAAGAGTTTATTCTATAAATGTGTCTTAAAGACACCAGTGGCAAAGATGTCACACAACAAAATTTAAAATTGTGCTTCCTCATGTGTGTACAAGACTCAGTCATATTAAAGAATTCTTAAAGAATTTGCAAAAGCGAATGGATTACTGGATGGAAAGGGCTACAAATACTAAACATGTACTTTGAATAGGAAGGGTAAAAGACAAACATCTGTTATCACCCAACCTTAAAAATAGCATTCCTCAACTAGATACAGCATCTTATTTAAAATGCAAATTATTAAATTACTCTGTGTTATTTTTATGATTGTTCAGACGGTATTTGACAACCATTCAGAAAATGAGAAAGATTCAGTTTGCAGCAAGATACAGAAAGAAAGTTGATGAAGCTGGTGCAACAAAGCTGGTGAGGGGTCTGGAGGACAAGTCTTATGAGGAACAACTGAGGGAACTGGGGCTGTTTAGCCTGGAGAAGAGGAGGCTGAAACTACCTGAAAGGAGGTTATAGAGAGATGGGGACTGACCTCTTCTCCCTAGTGACAAGTGATAGGACGAGAGGAAATGGGTTCAAGTTAGCCAGGCGAGGTTTAGGTTGGATATTAGGAAAAAAAGGGTAGACGTGGTACTTGGGGATATGGTTTAGAAGTGTTTTTTGTCAGGTTAGGCTAATGGTTGGACTTGATGATCTTAAAGGTTCCTTCCAACCTCAACGATTCTATGATTCTAAGCTCTTATAAAGAGACCTGTAAAGGACAAGAAGGCAATCAAGAGCAGCTGGCATGGATTTATGAAGGACAAATCACACTTGGCCAACCCGACTGCATCCTATGATGAAACAGCTGGCTACACAGACAAGGAGGAAGCAGTGGACATAATAGACCTTGACTTCAGTACAGCTTTTGAAGTAACTTTCCACAGCACTTTCACTCCCAAACTGAGGAAATATGGCATGAACAAGCTGGCTGTTAGACCCATTGAAAACTGTCTAGGCTGACAGGCTCAGTGGGTGGCAACTGGTGGCTTGGCAATCTGCCTGAAGGCCCACAACAACTTGAGTACTCTAGAGGCTGATACTAGGGCTCATATAGTTCATTGTCTTCATCAAAAACCTGGACCATGGGACAGGATGCACCCTCAGCATTTTTTTAAGATAATGCTAAGTTAGGAGGGGTGGTTGACACACTAAATGGTAGAGCTTCAGTTCTGAGGGACTTTGAGAAGCTTAAGGACGGGGCTGACAGAAGCCTTAACATGTTCAACAAGGAGAAACAGAAACAAGGAGAAACACTCAGCACTGCACCCTGGGCAGAATAAGCCCTTCCATTAGTGCTGGCTGGGAAGAAACAGGCTGGCTATCAACTTTGCCAAAAAGGATTGGGGGTTTTGTGAAAGCCAAGTCCAATACGAGCAAACAATGTGCTCTCATCCCGAAACGGACAAATCACACAGTAGCCTACATTAGAAGGAGTATGGCAGTAGCCTGAGGAAAGTTGCTGTCCCCCTCCTGCCTGGTGTTGGTGAGGCCCTGCTGGACACAGGGCCCAGCTGATGCTTCCCCAGATCAAGACAGGGCATCTCCAGTGAAGGCTATGAAGATGGTTGGGATATAAATCACATCACCCTGAAGGAGAGGTTGAGGGACCCTGGGCCTCTCTTGCCTGTTGAAGAGTGTAAGGGGCTATCTAACAGTGGCCTCCAACTTCCTGAAGGGGGTGTACAAATACAACAGAGCTAAACTCTCTTTGGTACCAGTAGGCAATGCAACGATAAACCATGGATAGAAGTGGCTCCGGGGGTCCAAAGAGGACATCATGAAAGAAATTATTTACTTGGGAGGCAGTTAACCTAGACAAACTCTTAAATTTTTATCTTGGATGGTTTCAAGAGCTGTCAAGACAATAACGAAACAGATGTGATTTACTTTCAGAGGGGAGGCTGGACTGTGCAACACCCAGAGGTCCTTTCCAACAAATGTGTTTATGCCCTGGTGGACAGCAAGTTGACCAGGAGCCAGCAAGGTGCTCTTGCTCGAAGGTGGCGGCAAGTAGTACCCTGGGCTGCACTGGGCAAAGCGCTGCCAGCAGCTGGAGGGAGGTGACCCTTCCCCTCTGCTCAGCACTGGTGAAGCCATGCCCCACTAGTGTGTCCCATGTAAGGCTTCTCCTGGCCTTGGCGGGATGGGCGAGGTGAACTGCTGCCGTGGCTACAGGTGACCTCCCCCTGTGGTTTGGGGACATACCGGCACAGCTGGGCCCCACAGCAGCCACCTTTCTCATGCTCGACACCATCTACTCTGCAGGGATGACCCTGGCCCATGCAGCAGTGCGCACCCGTCCCAGCACCACCCAAGCTGCTGCTCCACCAGTGCATGCAGGTGACCCAAGGCCATGCAACAAGGCAGAGGGACCTTCTCCTCTTCAGTAATGCCTTGGTCATCACCAAGGCCAAGTAAGACTCGCAGACCCCAGCTGCCTTTCCTCCCAAGCCCTGGCCCTGGCACCAGGGCAAGGAGCACCCAAGGAGCAGAAGCCGCCCCAGGACCCCAGCACCCTGGTGCTGGATGCACCCATGGCCATGCTCGTGGCAAGAGGACATGAGAGGGGAGCCACAGGGCTCAGTCACCTCCAGGTCACACTCTGCAGACATGGCAGCACCCAGAGCCTGCAGCTCCTCCTGGCCCTGGACCAGCTGCAGGTGCTAAGCAGTGGGAATGGGGCAGCTGGAGATGCTGCCGAGGAGGAGGAAGGCAAGCACACCAACTCCCTTGTCCTCA
This sequence comes from Ibidorhyncha struthersii, assembly GCA_013398815.1. Taxonomy (NCBI): domain Eukaryota; kingdom Metazoa; phylum Chordata; class Aves; order Charadriiformes; family Charadriidae; genus Ibidorhyncha; species Ibidorhyncha struthersii. The sequence continues at coordinate 347,450 of VZSZ01008378.1, forward strand.
TCTGGCCCTGCAGCTCCTGTGTCATCACGTTCCAGCGAGTCTCGGTGCCATGGGCCACGGCAGGGCTAGGCAGCACCTGTGTCCTGCCCCACGGGGCTTTGTCCTGCCTCTGTGGCCATCACCATGGGGCAGGGCATGGCTGGCACTCACCTCTGCCCACAGGCTGGGGAGCAGCAAGCACTCAGGCTGTTTCTCCTCTTTCTGCAGCTCCTGGGCAGTGAAGGAGCTCTGGGTCTCTGCGGTCCTTGGGTAAGCCCTGCCTGGCAGTGCAGCCTGGGGAACCCATGCCCACATCATTGAGGATGCTGCAGGCGTAGCTGTGCGATGGAGAAACACCACTCCCCAGCTGGGGAGAGATGCCCTCATGGCTGTGGGCAGCTCTTGAGCAGGCAGAGCCGGCAGAGCTGTGTCACCCAGCTGTGTCCAGCCAGCATCTGCCCAGCCCCATCCTCACCACTGCTGCTGCTCTCCACTTAATTGCCAGGCAGTCCCTGACTGCTTCAGAGCAGCTTGGAAGTACTCCCTGGGCTGGCAGGAGAGGGAGAAGGTGGCTTGGGTCTCACACAGCTCTTTCTCTGCCCTTTTTCCGTGCATGGGCCACCAGAAGGAGTGGAGGGAGCTTGGATGACTCAGCTGCCCTCCATCAAGCTGCTGCTGAAGGAGCTGAGCTGCTGCAATGCCATGAGTGTCCCTCCTGTCTCCACTCTGCCCCCAGAGGCTGCTCCAGCCCCACACCAGGTACATCACTTCTCACCAACACTACACGCTAGCAGTGTGGAGAGGCTGGTCGAGGGCCAGGCAAAGGTGAGGATCACTCGAGGTGCAATCTCAGCTGTCCCCACCACTCACACATGGCATGGGGCTGATGCAGCTCACCGGGGGCCCTTTCTGCTGCAGGGCTGCTCAATGAGTGCAGCACATTTCTTGCAGGCTGGTCCCAAGCAGCTGCCACCTCCCGTCCCTCTCGCAGCCAAGGTGGACTTGGCCACTCAGCTAGTGAGTTTGGAGATGACGTGGACAGGATGGCCCTTCTCTCCTCTCGCAGGTGGGCACTTGTGCTGCACTGGGGCTGCTGCTGCCTTTCCTGCAGGGCACGTCCATCCCCATCGCTCTGGGGCAGGAGAGCGCTGACCCCCAGGGCTCCTCGTTTCCAAACAATGCTTGCTTTCAGCGGCAGGGGGGGCAGCACCAAGAGGGTCTGGGAGGGCTCACCTGGTGCTTCTCCTCCACAGCTCTTTGCTCTCTTTTCCTTGGCAGGAGGTGGGACCCACAGGAGGATGATAGGGCTGCCCTGGCCCTTTGCATGGCGAGGGACCTCGGCCCCTACAGAGGTGCCCAGGCCATCGGTCTCTGGTGGCAGGGAGGGTCTCTTCTGCCGGCCCCTGGCAGCTCTCTGCAGCCAGGATGGCACGCTGCCCCAGCCCATCCAGGTAAGCAAGCCTGGCCAGGTGATTCCCAATTGTCTAGCTCTTTCGAAGAGGCAGTGTCCCAAGCAACGGGATACCAGGTAGGTCTCAGGGACAAAGCTGGCTCCTCCCCACATCACCACCTTCAGCCACCCCTTCATCCTGCCCTAATGAAAACAGAGCCGTCTGCACTTGCTCCTGCCCCTGAGGAAGGCTGACCTGCCCAAAGGTTTGTCTCCAGCCAAGCAACTGTCCTCTTTTGTCCCCTGCAGGACCTGCTGGCTGTCCTGCATGAGCACAGGCCATCCACAGAGGGGATCTTCAGCTGGCAGCTGGTAAGCATGTCGGAGGTCCACCTCGAAAGCCAGACCGTGCACCTGCTGGCCATCATCTTGAAGGTGAACCCTGCTGACCTGGAGCCTGGCAGCTCCCAGTTCTGTTGGTGTTGAAGGGCACCTGTGAGAGCAGGAGCCAAAACCCAGCTGCCTGCTCATGAGACAGAGTGCTGGGGACACTGCCTGTGCTCCTGGTGGGAGTGGTCAAAGCCTCACCAGGAGCCCTTGGCATTGCAGGACTTCCTCCACAAGATCTCCTCCAAGCTCCCTGAGATAGAGCTCCACGAGGTGTGGATGAGCACCCTGCAGAGGACCAGCAGGCAGGACAAGCTGGCAGGACTGAAAGAGTAAGTGTGGCAAGCAGCCTTCCTGCTCCGCAGGGACTGGCCGAGGCCAGGACTTGCCTGCAAAGCGACAGCCTGCCCCAAAAAGCCATGTTTTCTGCCAGCCACGTCTTGCTGCTGTGGGGTTGGGTTTTGGGGGAAGGTGGCACAGAAAAGCATTTCTCTCCTTGGAGCACTCCCCACAGGCATTGGGGGTTGCTCCACAAAGGGACTCTTGCCTGAAGAGCAGGGAGGGAGGCAGGTGGCCATATCTCAGCAAAGTCAGTCCCTCTGCTGTAGACCAGGCAGGGCCAGGGAGCCTTCTCTCAGGAGGGGTTGGGTGAGATCAGCCTCGGAGGCCTACATTGACAGCATCTTTATTAATGTTGTGTTCCTGTTCCCTCAGGGTGGCCAGCAAGCTGCCCAAGGCCAACCTCCTCTTACTTGAGGTGAGCCTTACTTGAGTGCTTGCTCACCCTGCTCCAAAACATCAGCAGAAATGCAGTCACCAGCAGGGTGACTGCCAGCAACCTGGGGCCAAACCTGCTCAGCCCACTCAAGCAGCACGTCCTGCACCCACCTGAGCAGCACTCAAGCACCTCTGGATGTCCTGGTACTGGAGATAGGGAAGGTACGCTGCGCTTACCAGCTGGCTACAGCCTTCCAGGCCCACCTGAGTTTTTTTGTGCAAAGCTACCTGGCTGCCTCCTCTCTTCAGCAAACACTTGTGGGGAAGCTGCTGGGAAGAGCAGCCCCACAGCTGCAGCTTTCTGTGCAGAAGTGAGGGTCAGGAGCGGGAAAAGGCTGTTTGACCCGTTTAAAGCCACCTAGGTGGAAATATTGGTTTGCTGTGTGCAGGTGATGTGGCTGGTGGAGCTCCTGACTGAGCACCATGGGGAACTCTTTGAGGAGGAGATGGCCGGGCTTGCTGGTGCATCAGCCTAGGAGTTGTCAGTACCAGGCGTGGAAGCAGAAATAGCAGAGGTACGTCAGGGCCACAAACCGTGTGACAACAAAAGCCTCCCCCTTCAGAATGTGGGACTGCTGCTGCAGGGACAAGCAAGGTCATCCACCAGCCTGCAGCTCTACAAAAGCGCAGAGTAAGGCCGATGCAGGTTGGCCATCACACTTTGTGCGGTGATCTCACCAGAACTGGCTCACCTGAGCTGAGCAAACCCATCCAGGGGATCTGCCTTTCAGAGCTAAGGGAGCAACTGGGCAGGTAGGTCCTTGCCACCTGTTAACTCCCACATTTCCATTGCAGGTGCCTCCAGTTGCTCCAGAAAGCAAACACCTGAAGAGCTCATCCATGGAGAGAAAGTAAAATGAACTAGCTTTGATTAAGAGTAGAACTGGTTCAAATTTATCATGGCTTTACCTGTCTAACAATACTATTGAATGGAAAGGTTGCCAGGCTCTTCACAAAAAAAAAATAGAAAGAGAAACCAAACCTGTGAAGAGCGGAGCAATGGGCAACCAGGCAGGAAGTGGAGAAAGTTGGGAACAGAGCAGGCAGGGATGGGTAACTGGAGAAATCCAAGCAGGGTGAGAAGAATGAGGAGCCCAGGTGTGTAGCAGACCCTGCTGTCCATCTTTCAAATGCTCTGAGTATAGCAAATATTTCCGAGGTGTACAGAGATGGCCCCAGACAGGAAGCATGCACCTACCCTTGGGAGAACGTGTATGTCAGGAGAAACAGAACACCCCAGCGTTGGCAGTTTTCATTTTGCACTTGCTGAAGCTCTGTTTGTGCAAGGCTGAGCAGACACCCCGGCAAGGTCACAAGACTCATAATTTTGAGATCTTTGACCTGCTACCTACAGAAAGAGGCAAAGTCCCACTTTTCTGTTCATGTCAGCTAGCTATCCTAGCACTGTCTGCTATTGTCTGAATCCGAAAGACACAGCAAGGAGTTGTTCCAAGTATCTGGAGACACTGAGATACTGGGACTTCTTAAAAAGCTCATATTTCAACTGAGATAATTGAGGGAAGAAGAGAAACAATTGGGGGAAAAAAAAAGCATTCTTTGACTGCAAACCTGCGATTTTAGCACAGGACAGCGAGGCATGCTGCTGCTCAGGTTTTGGAAGGGACCACGTCACTATTACCCAGGGGCTCCCTGCTGAGCCCTACTGCCTGGCGAAGGGGCACCACACATCTCTGTCAACTTGCCGTGCCCTGACGGCATCACATGTGTTAAGAAGCGGCCAAAGAAAGACCATAGTCACTGCCAGTAAAGGTTCTCTCTTCTATGCCAGGAATAACCCCCTTTTTACAGCATACTTCCCAAAGAACCAGGGACAAAGTCATGCCTGTTCCTGCCTTTGTGGTTTCAACAGCACTTTCTGACTCTGTCCTTGTAGGTGCCGATTTATTTTTGCTGCTTGGAGTCCCCAGATGAGCTGTGACACCTGGGCTTTGAGGGGCACAATGCAGCCACAGCACCACCTTGCCAGAGGCAAGGAGAGAGACACTTCTGCTCTAGCCGGCAGATTTCACTCGTGTACTGCTAAGCTGGAGCAGCCCCGCACCGCCCTCAGACCCATCCCACCCCTCACAGGAGGCCTTGCTGGCTCCCTCATCAGCTCCGTGAGCAAATTCCCATCAGCTGGCACATCCCTCCATGTGAACATCAGATTATATGTGGGGTTACACATGGTGGCATAGATCATCTGAGAGGGACAAAAGGGACGACATTTATGCTGGACAGCATGCTCCACACTATAAAACCCTCCAGGTTTTATTTACAACTACTCATTCTCGGCAGACACATATTGAACCAACTTGCTCAATACAAGAAGGGAGCACTCATTGCTTCTCTTTGGTCAGTGCCAGTACTTGTATGCAGCCCACAGAACACCCATTCTTACAATTCTGGCTCAAACATGGCTAGCTTGCAGTTTCCATTAGGTTAATAACTCCAGATCAGCTACATCCAACATTCCTTTCTTACTACTTCTCCTGCAGATCAGCTCCCTCTGGACTGATGCACACCCCCCCCTTTCTGTCAGTCATAGCTGGAGTTTTGAAAGGAGCTTTTCCAAAGGATCCAAATACTTAAATAACCTCTATCGCTTTGATACTTGAGCCCTGTATGATGTCTAATGGGGTCAAGCTCCTTTCAGAACGAAAAATAAAATTGCCTGCCACAACAGGGGAAAGAAATTGCACGGCTGATCTGCAGGTCTTGCAATGACTGTGCAGGAGTCAGCAGAGCACGGAAATTCAGGTGTAACTCTCCTAGCTGGCATCTCGAGTGTTTCAGAGGCAATGCCATCTTTTCTTCATAGCAAAGACTCACTTGATACCCTCCACAATCACTGCCCTAAGTAATTAAATTCCCAGCTGCTAGGAGCTCTGCACCATGGCAAAACCAGGGGATTTTAGAGAAAAAAAAACACACCCTAAATCATCTTTGGAAAATAAAAAATCCCTGTGCACTCAAAAGGGAGAAACATAGATGGCCAGACCTTAGTGTGGTCTTTCTTACCATTTCCCTGCCATTCATTTCCCTGCCTCTGCAGTTAATTGAGAACTGCAGATCATCTTTTCATCTGGAGTTACTAACCACAATGTCTGTGGGAAGATAGCCTTAAAATGGTCATCAAAATATTGTCTCGGCTTTATTATTAATTCGGGAGTGTGTTTAAGGATACACATTAGGAAAAATAAAAATACTCTGCCATCTGTTGATATCTGGCAATCTGCAGATGTTCTTTTCTGAAAACAGTCTTTCATTGCCACATTCAAACCGTTATCTGCTATTTCAGTCAGTTGGCAAGATAAAAATAGCAAAGAAATGCAAAGTATTTGGAAAAGTCACCGATTGTAAAGTAACTCAGTGCGCTATTAAACTTGTAGAAGTGATGGGATTGCCTGTAGCCAGACTCCAGGAGTCCCCAAAATAACTCAAGTGCAGCAACTCTGATAACTACCCTCTCTTCTCTGAATAATTACATGGGTTTGCACTATTTACTGTTTTGTGTTGGGTTTTTTTTTTTTTAAGTATGAGTTTGCACTATTTACTGTGGGATTATTTTTAAGTATGCTAAAGGTCACTGATGCGATCAGCTTTGACTAAAGCATGAGCTATTGCTGCCTGCACAACTGCCTTTTCCTTCACACCAGGTCCCTCTCCTCCTGCTTCCTCACCCCAGGATAGGACCCACGACCCCCCTTCCCCTTCCCCTTCCCCTTCCCCTTC